>CM037854.1:89303503-89652229 GCA_021234595.1 Delia radicum | reverse complement strand
TTTTTGTACTAAGCCGACTACACATCTGAACAAACCTATAACTTTCGTTTGTAGTATTTGAAAATTTTATTATTTAAATCATACATGGGACTTATTAATTGAATGAACTAATTAATTGATGATTTCATTGATATCATTGTAATGAAATTATTTTCATTGATTTGATTTCATTGATTAATGGCAATAATTTTTAATTTCATTATCATTAGTAAACAATTAAAGGGAAACAAATTAGAATTGACAGATAAGATTTTAGAAAAACTAATGGAAACTAATAGAAAAACTAATTGATGAAATCAGGGCTTTAAGTAACCCTCATAATGCAAATAGGCCTATGTCCGGGAATGATCCGGAGAGATTATTTTGTTTTTATAAAACAGCCACAGGGTGTTCTATAATAGAAGGAAACATTGGTCCAAAATTGAACGATATTAAATGAAACACTCTATTCGGAACATTTAATACATTTGTATTATCGGAACGTGTTCCGTAGGTGTAATTTGAAAAAATTTTGTCCGTTTTGCGATATCTCGCTTAGGTTTTGAGAAACTACTCGGAACGTTATGCAAACATTTTCTGAGATACTAGCCATTTTATAAAAGGAAAACTTTTTTAAATGTCGAGTATCTTCAAAACTAAGGGAGATAGGGCAAAACGGACCAAATTTTTGCTCCATACGAATATTAAGTAACCTTATAAGACAAATAGGCAAGGCCCGGGAAAGATCCCGATAGGTTAATTTTTTATAAAACAGCCATAATACAAATAGGCAAGGTCCGGGAAAGATCCCAAGAGATTAATTTCTTATAAAACAGATACAGGGTGTCCTAATTATTTGTAAACCCCAAATACGTACGTGACACATTTGAATTATCGGAACGAGCTATTTCTG
Source organism: Delia radicum (assembly GCA_021234595.1). Classification (NCBI taxonomy): domain Eukaryota; kingdom Metazoa; phylum Arthropoda; class Insecta; order Diptera; family Anthomyiidae; genus Delia; species Delia radicum. The sequence goes on along the minus strand of CM037854.1, from coordinate 89,651,337 downwards.
TTAAGTTTTGAAATTTTTTTTCCGGTTGTGCGATATTTCGCTTAGTTTTTGAGATACTAACCATTTCCTAAAATGGCGATTTTTTAACATGGCCAGTATCTCCAAACTAAATTTTTATAAAACATCCACAGAGTGATTTATTTTTTTTTTTTTACTTATTTGCCAATAAATTTCATTACAATTAAATGGTAATGAAAGTTTTTTGGCATTATCATTAATGAACTAATGCTAATTAAATTTAAATGCTAATGAAAAAATCCCAAGTATGTTTAAAATAAAATTAAAAATTTTATATAAATAAATTTTAAACATTATTTATAATAAATAATAAATACATTTTTGTGTTTTACACTAGATTACTGAAAACGTTCCTGAAATATACATCAATATTATCTATTAAAAATTATTCAACTATTATTGAAAAAATCAATCAAAATATACAATACTTGCTTCAAGATTTTCAAGATCACAAAATGTAGTGTTTGTATAAAATATATGACTTTTTTAAATGTAACATTTTTTAATTTAAAAAATAGATTTAAAGATGGTTTAAATATTTGGGTGTACATTTTTTCAACTAGTAAAATTTAATGACCATGCAAGGAATATGCTGAAAAGGGCAAATAGGATTAAGGGTTCATTTAACAAATTATTTTTGAGTAAATATTTAGCAAAAGCAACAAAGTTACTAATTTATAAGGTTTAGCACCAGGCCGGTATTGGCTAACGCATTTCCTATTTGGTTCTCAATTTCACCTACAGTTATGAAACAATTTGAAATTATGGAGCGTTCTTTGTTTGAGTGTATATAATATATGCTGAAAATGCACTATACCAAAGGCTTTTCAATCCTTATATTATAATGAAGCCATGTGAAGGGTGATTTTTTAAGAGCTTTCAGATTTGATTAAAAAAAAAAAAACACATAACATTTAGATAAAATGTATTAAACCTTTATTTGTTGCTGGCTTGTCCCTATAGACATGAGCCTTAATATAGCCCCACAAAAAATAGTCTAAAGGCGTTAAATCACACGATCTAGGCGGCCAATTGACCGGCCCCCAAATGTGAAATAAACTGTTCACACCGAACTCGCCTCTCAATTAGTCCATTGTTTCGCGAAAAAACGCTGAGCTGCCAAAAACAGTGTTGCCAAAACAGTGTTGCCAAAAAGAAAGTTTCTAAAAAATCACCATTTAGCTCCATATGCTTTAAATCTTATGCGACGGTTTTAAGACAAATTACATTTTCACAATAACGGAATTTAAGTGGAATTGTTATTAAGACAACGTGATATAATACAAATTACCTCTCCTCTAGTGGAACACTTCATGAGCGCAGTAATTCAATATTTGAATTGGAATCGTCTCTGATTCATAGCTTCTTTGTTAACGTTACTCCCGGTACTCATAGAGAATAATCCTTAACAATGTTCAACAGTTTGTGTACATTTTTTTATTTATAGTTTTAAAGTTAGTTTTAAGGTATATATAAGGTATTTTTAAGTTAAAAATTTTGTTCATACAAAATTACAAAATAAAGTGTAGGGGGGGGGGGGGGGGAGGGGGGCAAGCACGGATTCACTTATAATTTATTTTTTAAATCAATACTTCATTCAGCTGTTAAGTGGAGCACTGATTACCATAATGTTATTAATTAATAATATAAATTTTTAAGTTTTTACTTTTATAATGGCTACACGGTGCGCCTTAACTAAAATTAAATAAAAAGGTCTTACACCTAGAAAAATTAGTAGGGATTCTGAATTTACAATGTTCATAGATGCGAAAAAATCAAAAAACTAAAATAATCTGTGGAGAGATTTTTAAATAAATCCACTTTGACATTTTTGCGATTTTAATAACGAATGACTAGTTTTGACTCCATTAAGAAAATTGTGCTGCAACAGTTTTTTTTTATCTCTTATGGTTTAAGATATACAGACTGAGTTTTTTTAGGACCCAGTAGGCCAATGCGTATACTTATTTTTTACCTAATAATAGACAAAAAAAGTATTACAAATAAAATGTATTTCTTTATTCAATATAAGGTCCGTTTCATTTTTATAACGCATGTATGAAATTATACTTTAGAGCTCTATAAACTTAAAACTAATCAAGTTACCTTGAATTTTTTAATTGGGTATGAATTGGCAAAAAGTCTGTTATCAAAATATTCTTTTGGTTTGAAATCAATTGTATATTGTTGTTAGCGATAACGTTGCGTCGCAGATTGAATTATTATCAATTGTTTGGTATCTAAAAACTATTAAAACGCGTCTAAGAATTTTTCGGTGAATGATGTCGTCTAAAGCTTTGACTCACGATCAAAATCGGGGAAAAAGTGTGTTTCCTGTGTTTTCGAAAACAAAAACAAATGTATATTATAGAGAATCAGTTAAAAATTGACATGAAAAACCACGTTGACAACTATGATGACGAGCGCAGATTGCCGGCTGCTGTGTGTTGTACATGCAGGAGAAATGTATTTCAAGCGAAGTCTGAAAAAAAGAAATTAGCATCTCCAGATTTGTCTATTTTTAAGCCTGTGCAGGCTACGCGATCAAGATGTGAATGCAAAAATTTGTGAAATTGCACGCGAAATACCCGTTAAAAATTTGTGGCAAAGTTGCAAAAAAAGTTCCAGGTAAGTTTTAAAAGCAAAAAAATATATTTTTTTTGTTAGTTTGTTCTTATGTTTCAGATTTTATTGCTTTTATTTGTTATTTTAGGCAAGTCTAAACAAATGTCTGCGACAAAACAGGTGCGACGTGTGCTTCAGTGAGATGGGAAAAGGCAAACCACATAAATGTGGGTTGAAATCTCGAGTAATAAATGTTTCAAATCATATATCAGATGGATCTTTAAAAGCGAATGATCAAATCATGTCCCGTGTGATTAAAGAAAAAGTAAAAAGAAGATTTCTAAGGGTGGTCGAGAGCCTTCAGTTTTGATGTTGTCACAAATTCACGGCAAACCACTTCAAATCGCAGTAGGCAATAATAAAAACAACCTTTCCACAACAAACTCATCTACATTATCTGCGGATGATATGTTGAAAATGAAAAGCAATTTGAATTTAAGTGATCGTGCAACTTTAAAAATGGCAGCTTCCATTCGTGTGTGTACAAGAAGTAGAAAAGCCATTGAACCAGGATTAAAATTAAAACTTAATAACACAGCTCATTCTGTCGACGATTATTTTGATTTTAAGGAATTCCTTTGTTTGTGTAAAAGGCGATGAAGTCTCGGATGCTCCTGTGTTTTGAGTTTACTGCAAAGATGTTCCTGCTTTTGTTCAGTATGTGAAAAATAACGAGATGCACTGGATGTTCACTTAAAAATGGGTATTGATGGAGGAGGCGGATTTTTAAAAAATATGTCTTTCTGTTCAATCAAATGAGTTGCAGTTTGAGTGCAGCGGTAAGCGTGCTAAGTATGATGAGGGGATAGCAGCAAAAAAATTTAAGGATTCTGGAGTTAAACGGACTATTTATTCTAGCAGCCGTTCCAAGTGCGCAAGAAAATTATAAGAATGTAGCCCAACTCGTTTCAACGTTGAATATAGTCCTTTCCACGGCACAATTGCGACCGATTTGAAGCTAGCGAATATCTTGGCAGGTATTATGTCGCACAGTAGTGCATACCCGTGCACTTATTGTTATGCCAAGAAAGATGAGCTAAGGCAGCTGTGGCGAATTGAGATCACCCGAAATGTTTCATTGTATTATACAAAATGGCTGACTGAAGGAAATGGCTTAAAAAACAAAGCGAAAGATTATTTCAACTGCATTCATCCACCGCTAATTACAACTGTTGGAGGCAAAACATTCCTAGATATTATTCCACCGCCAGAATTACACCTTATGCTTGGTGTTGTTAACACTGTTTCCACGCATTTGTTGAAAGAGTGTGAAAATGAGTCGCTGTCATGGGCAAAAGCTTGTCACGTTCAGCGTGAAATCAGACGAGGATGTTCTGGGTTTAAAGGAAATGCATGCAAAACACTTTTGGATAAAGTAGACCTTCTGGGCCAGTTTGAAAACCTAGCAATACCTAAGTATGTTAAAGTATTTGACGACTTCAAAAATATAGTTTCTGCATGCTTCGGATATAATCTTGATCAAAATTACAAATGTATAGAAGCTTTCAAAAAGAGCTACATGGTGAAAAATCCTTTTGATTTTTTCTCATCTATGAACATTGTAAATTCAGAATCTCTACTAATTTTCTAGGTGTAAGACCTTTTTATTTAATTTTAGTTAAGGCGCACCGTGGCTACTTTATTTCATTCTAACTGTTCATTATAAGACTCAATAAATTAAACTTATTTTAAAATGCTGCGTTTATTGAAAATAAAAAAATAAAACTGCAATTGTTGGTACACTCTTAAATTAAAAGGCTAACCAACAAAAAAATATTTTCTTATTCAAATTTTTTCTATTTATTTAATTGTGATATATTTTTTACCAACTGTTCGTTAATATCGAGTACATATTTTCAGTAAAATTCCTTAGAAAGGGTGTTTTTTTATACAGGTATAGAACTTTAAGTTGGCAACACTTTTTTAACTGGCTGCCATTTGTCAGCTGTCAAGTGATTTATGTTTAGTTTGTTTTGACATATCAACATGAATAGACTGACGCCTGAACAACGCTTCCAAGTTGTGCAAATTTATTTTGAAAATCATGGTTCTGTTTGAAATACGTATCGCTTGGTCATAAGCGAATTTTGTTTAGCGAAGAAGCTCACTTTTGGTTAAATGGATACGTCAATATACAAACCTGCCGTATTTGGAGTGATGATACTCATCAAGTATACTCATAACCGTTACATCCAGAAAAACTGACTGTTTGGTGTGCTTTATGGGCTGGTGGAATCATTGGTTCGTACTTTTTTAAAAACGATGCTGGTCAGAACGTTACAGTCAATGGTGGCCGCTATAGAGCCATGATTACTGACTTTTTCGTTCATCAATTGAACAACCATGATGTGCAGGAACTGCGGTTTAAACAAGACGGCTCGTGCCACAATTGATTTTTTAAAGGAAACGTTTGGTAACTGCATAGCTCACGTTTCGGACCCGTGAATTGGCCTCCAAGATCGTGCGATTTAACGCCGCTGGACTATTTTCTGTTGGGATATGTGAAGTCGCTAGTCTACGCCGATAAGCCCGAAACGATTGACCACTTGGAGGACAACATTCGCCGCATTATTGCCAATACACAGCCACAAATGATGGAAAAGTCATCCAGATTAGACTACGGTCCGAGCCAGCCGTGGCGGTCATATGCCAGAAGTCATATTAAAATTATAATGCCAGAAGATTATCTTTCGAATAAAATAAATTTCATGTCAATTAAAAAAATACATCTTTGTTTTATTCCATTTCAAAGTTATATACCTCTATAAAAACACCCTTTATAAGGTAGTCAATGCAAACAATTTGTTCGTTCGTTATATTGCGTTTTTGTTATATCGAGTACTCGTTATACCGGGCTTTGACTGTACTCACTAATGACATGTTGCATCATTTAATAATGTAAAGTCTTAGCCTCCAAGATGTTCCACGAATTTTCTGGAGCTTATTAAATTTTGGTAGTTTTACTTCTTTCATTTCTTAAAAATACAATTTCTATGATTTTTTAGTATTGGCCACATTTTACCATTGTGCAGTGTTGTGTTTTATATTAATACACTCGAATAAACAGACTTTGTAGATAAATGAAAGTTTTTGAACTAAATTTTAGTACCTACAAAGCTATTTTTGAGTAAACATTTTTCATATCTTCTATTTTGAAATTAAAGAAATTTTTAACTAGTTTTCAATGGTGATTTAAAATTTTTGAATATACTTTCTGTTGGCCTTAGAATAGTAAAAAATTACATTACATACAGACTCTTTTATTTGAGTGTACGTTAGGGTGGGGCGATTTGAACATCTTAATGGGCGCTTCGCGTTTCTGATTCTTGGGACTGTACTGAGCAAAAAAGTCCACTAGACCATACGTCTACGGTCAAAGTCTGGAGCCTCGATTTTCACCGCAGACGTATGGTCTACTGGACTTTTTTGCTCAGTACAATCCCAAGAATCAGAAACGCGAAGCGCCCATTAAGATTTTTTTCCTTCCATACTAATCGACCCACCCTAGTGTACGTACCAAAATTTATTTTACAATAAAAAAAATATGTAAATCGATTTGTAATAAATTTTAAATACTGTAATAAAATTCAATAAACTTTTGTTACAAGTTTATAATAATAATTTTATTTATATATGTATTTATGCAAGCAAAATCCACAATACATAAATACTTACATTGTATAATGGGTGCACTGCACATTTCTATATTTATTATCGAGTGTAAATTATAGTAATTTTAATTGAGAGTATTCAAATTTTGATTGCAACAGGTAAATGTTAAACGAATCAAAAGACAGCTAAAGTCAACCCTAGTTCATTGTTAAGCATTTTTAAATAAGATTAGACCCACTATAGAGTGTCAACTTGGATAGTAAAATAATTCATAAATTGTTTAAATATTGCTGGAAACAAAAAAAAGAAATCGTCTATCAAGTGTAGGTGGTATATTTACAGACGCCAGTTTGCATATTGTCTCTATAAAAATATATATTATTCTGCGATTTTTGTTCTATAGAATTCAATAAAAAAAGTGAGTCATTCTTGAAACATGCTGAACTTTGTTCCATTAGACGGACTGGTATTGTCATACCAGAGCAATTGTTAATAGGTTTGTGTTTAAATTTTAACATTTTGTGTTAGGTTGTATTTTGGCGCCAAGCTTTTCAGTGTTTGGCCAACATTTGACATTTTCCTAGAAGAACATGCAAACCATGTAGTCAAATTAGCGGTTTTTGCCGATTTTAAAGTCTTGATTTAAACTTTTTATTAAATTAATGTAGTCTTTCTAAGATTTAATGAAAAATTTCATATTATTTATTAAAAATTTCATACGACTAATGAAAAAGTTTCATTAAAAATAGTTTCATTAAAACTATGAAGCTTTTTCATACAGTTTAAGAAATTTTTCATTCACATTGTGAATGAAACTTCATTAGTTTAGTATAAAAAAATTATTAAAACCCGTTTAAGAAATTCTCTCTGTGCAGTAGCTATTCTTAATAAAGGTAACTAACTGTCATATCTATATCAATACCGAATTGAAAATTTTAGAAAGGCGATTCCATTAAAGGTTGTTTCTTCTTGTACGACCCGTTTTATTTCGCTGTTTTGCCGGCAAAAGAGTCTTTTTACCTTTTTGACCAAAAAAATACTAAAATCGCGTTTTTTAAAATACACAATTTTAGAGGCACTCTATTTTAAGCGTGAACAAGATATTGCATTGACATTTTTGGTTTCAATAAATAACTTCTGGTTAATATAACCAACACTTTTCAAATCGGACTTGATTTGCCTTTTCCATTGGCAAAAAAAAAACGGACTAGATTATTGCAAAAATGCAAAATTTTGATTTTCAAAAGCTGATAACTCATGCACTATAAGAGATAAACCATATGAGTAAGCTTATTTATTATTGGAAATTACAATCACATTACAGAATGGTTTCACTTTTAAAAATCGGTTGATAACTATAAAATTGGCAAGATTTATACATTTTCGAATACACGAGATATCATACTTTGGATTCTAATTGACCAGCGCTTGTTAAATTTAGTGGGTCCTTGTTTGAAACTTAAGCTTCAAATTACGTTGATTATGGCTGTGTGAAATGTCATTTCAATCCGATCAGCCAGTAAGAAATGGCTAAATTATTTCCAAAATATTTGTGATACACCCCACTGTGCTGTGTAGTGGTAGTAGTACATGAGTGCGTATGATCAATATTAATGTAATAGTTACATGTCACTCATACGCACTAGTAAAGTCACATTCAATATTAATATACGTAATTGAAGAGCTTATTGTAAAAATCTGATAAGCCATATTTACTGTTTTATAAATTTTCACTGGTTTCTAGGCATCTATTGATTAATATTTGATAGAAGTCTTGCTTAAACACTTAAACTATTATCTGTTTGAGCAGCGCTTGTCATCGAACATGCACCGCAACGAGCCTTCATGACACCTCGCAAAAATTTGGCACTTTGGGATATAGAATTTTAACGCAGTTGTCTTATTCAACCACTGTAAATATAATTTATTTATTTTGATCAATTACACAGGCCTACAAAAAAAATTTTTTTGTTTGGTGCCGCTAATTCTATGTTATAATTTGGTTAATTAGTCCGCAAGACGTCATGGTTAGCTGTCAAAATCGCGAAGCTACGTTCAGCTTTGTATCGATCGGTCATAACCTAAAAAATGTATTTTATTATACTTAATGTCATTATAGTCAATTAATTTCTTTGATTAAATGATAATATCGATATGCCGTCGTCGAGAAGGTGTTGTGTAAATAATCCAAATACATTTTGTTATATTTGTGGTGAATATGTAGTAAAAAAGTTTGTTTTTTTAATAAATTTATTAAATGTTATTTAATTTATTTATCCTTGCGAAATCTCGAAAACTACACGTAGCATTAAAAAAGTAAGTATCAATTTTTTATCAGGGTACCGAACGTACTTGAAATCTGTTTTATTTTTAGCGGCACCAAAATCATTGTAGGCCTGTGTTATTTATTTAATTTAATAAAATTTAATATTTAAATAAAATTTTTATAACGTTCCAAACAATTTTTCGTATATTATTTATATTGATAGCATCATGGATACTTGCATATTTATTAATATCAGGCGCGGTTTCAAGGTGCGGTGCTAATCCTGGTTTATATAAGGTAGCGCAAAAGTAATCCTCCTATCAGAAAATGCTATACATAATAAATACATAATAAAAAAAAAACATCGGAAGGTTATTTTTGCGCCACCTTATATAATCCTCAATTGGAAGTACCTACACTCAAATAAAAAAGTTAGTAAAGTCAGCAAAATTTTAGTCAGGAGGGTGCTTGCAAAAAAAAAATTGCTAATGTCAGCAAAATCTTTTGCTGAAAATCAGCGAGCTGATTTTTAGCAACAAAATTAGCAGATTCAGCAAAAGTTTTGCTAAAACTTAGTGGATTAGAAATTAAAAAACCCTTGCTAAACATTAATAAAATTTTTGCTGAATATTAGTAGACTAAAAAAAACTCAAAAAATTTGTAGAAAATTTTTACTTTAGTTAATTTATTTTGCTGAAAATCATAAAACATATTTTTGTGATTCTTTTTAAAATAATTTTTCTTTCAACTACTTACAACATTGGTTGTCTAAATGATGCTATCTTTTAAAGGAACGCTAATGCCGCAGAGAATTATAGAAACGAAAAAATTACAAAACGTAACATAAACAACCCTTTTTTTGCAATAAGAAAAAGGAAACATTAAAATTTACCTAAGATGTATGTCTTTCGCTTTAGTCTGTCTACCTGCTGTATATTTGTTATCAACTTGACCACTCAATTTGACTACAAATACACGTTTAATCTTTTTTAAATTTATATATTTTATTTTGTCTTTTATTTAATTAATAGACAATTACTTTCACAAGCCGGTGAAAACGCAAAATTTAAGTTGTTTCAATCCACAATTTTTTTTTATGTATGAAAAACAGATACAAAATCTTCCATGTTTGATTTTATTTAAGTGTCTTACTAGAGTTGTACTTTTTAGTATAATTTTCCTCGTCACTACTACATCTAATTCATTCTGCGTATAACTTTTAATCTGGTTGTCGTTAACACTATTGATGTGCTAATCAGCACAATTTTTTTAGCAAAATAAATTAGTAAAACATTAATAAAATATTAGTAATATTAGTTCAAAACAGTTAAGTGCTGACTAAGTATAACTGAAATTTTAGTTTAAAACCTAATTTTAGCAAAAAATTTGCTGAAAAATAGTATACCTGATTTACAAGATGTTTTACTGACTTTTCTACTAACTTATTTTTTTTTTAATGTAGATTAAGTCATATTGGTTGAATTTTTTTTAACCTTTAAAAGGCGAGAACAAACTAAAAATAAAATGTGGCTTATCAAGTTTTTATAATAAGCCCTACAATTCTACTTTTTACTTCTTCGTAGATGTTGTTTTCGGTTTGAATTTTCCACAAAAAATAAAAAAAAGTGAATTAATAAAAAATAACACGAAACAATTTCAGAATAAAAATCGTAAACAATGATGTACATTTTCCACTAAATCCCCTTTATATTAAAAAAAACCCTCTAAATTGATAACACTTTTCAGCATCATACACACTTTTTGTATATGCAGCACTATTGCGCCTCCATTGTTGTTTTTTGGTTGACAATTCTTTGTCATTTGTCATGTTTAAGCACACTTTAGATACTTGCATACAGTGGCGTTGTTGTTGTAGGTACTTACAAACTTACACAGATAGATATCGAGCGATATACCTTAAAACTAACTTTATAAATATATAGCTACAAGTATTCTAAAAACGCTGCTCATATACAATACTTATACAGTGATGTTGTCGCAATGTTGCTTTGGCGTTAGTTTTTGCTGGTAAAATAACATTATTAACACAGGTCAAACTCTTAACATGACACTTGTAATGTTTAGTTTAAATTATTTTTTGTTTCCATGAAATCTATCTATGGGTGTTGTTTAGCGGATTTTTTTGGTGGTTTTCGTTTCTTTGGAGGGAGTATAAATCAATTATGTCAAATGTTTAATGTCAACAACATAATTTTTATGTTGGTTGCTTAGCGTATGTACATGAAATGAAAGAATAAATTAAGTTTTTAATAAGCTTAAAAAAAATTGTTGCCACAAAAAAATTATACACACGATATCGTATATAATTCCCTCAATTTTTCGATTTATTAATATTTATCCAGGTGTTAATACATTATTATTAAACTACTTTTATTTTTTTATACAATTTTGTAACATGCCAATTAAGGTGGCATATATTTTTTCTTTAAATTACTTGAACTAAAAAATTATAAAATTTGGAATTGGAATCAAAAGATTTCCAAAGAAAAAACATGGCTGGGGTAAACATATTCGAAGAGCATCATACAACCATGTAACTATGGTTGTGACAACCATATTCTTATATTTTGCTTAACCATAATATGATAATAATATTATTATATTATGGTTCCAAATTGTTCCCATATCGTGGACAATTTTATGAATTATCCTAATATGATCACAATTATTATTATCGTAATATCCTAATATGATAATTTTCCTGATTATCCTAATATGATTAGAATATCCAGGGTTTTCAGTTTTTTGATACCTGAAATTTTTTGTAGAGACTAAAATAATTAAAAATTAAAATGTTAACATTTAAAACTAAAAATAGGTAGCGATAGTGTTTGACCCAAATTTAATTTAAACTATTTTAAAGTAGTAAAAGCATATTTGACTATCATTAATGTCTTCCATTGGGACACCCATAAATGTGGATTAAATGTGAAAATGCGAAATTAAAAAATAAATTGTACATAAAAATCACAAAAAAATCGTACGATGCAATCCCTTTCATCGAAATTAGTGGTTGCCCTGGTAGGAAAAATTCTTTGTAAGACAAATCTTATAAATCCTTCACAGTTATTATCAGAGAAGTAAGAAAAAAGAAAAAACTGATAAAAAAAAATCACAGTTAATAGAAAAATTAATATTTTATAAATAAAAAAACAATTTAAGTCAGAAAAAGTTTAGAAAGGAATTAGAATGTTAAAAATGTTAATGAAAAAGTTTTTAAGCTCAAAATCGGAAAATCCAAAAAGCACAATGGGAAAAAAACTGAAAAAGGAACAAAGCAAAATTGTCTTCTCTCGAGTTTGTACTTGCAAATTATTCCAAAAAATACTTATTTCACTAAAATTTTAACCATAAAAAATATTCGAAAATGCCGAGTTATTAGCGACGAAAATACCGGATTGGATTTTCGGATAACTCAAACCCATCATTTTCCAAAAACCGAAAAAATACAAAAAAGTCGATTTATCGAACAATTCGGAAACTATTCATAACACTTTTACTTCTACTTACTTCTAAAGGGTCCGCCATCTAACGTTTTTTTTCAACTAGTCCTTATTTCGTGAATGGTAACACTTAGCTACTGTCTGATTTGACAGATAATTAGTTTTATCCTTCCGCTGAACGAATATGGTTGTGTATACGCTTGAACAACGCTGGGAAATATTGCGACATTACTTTGAAAATCATGGTAATGTTGTAATGTAATGGTAAGGTAATGTTGCCAAAAAAATCATATTTTCAGATGAAGCTCATTTTGATCTTGGCGGGTATGTAAACAAGCAAAATTGTCGCATTTGGGGCACAGAAACCTCACACGCATACATTGAAAAGCCGATACACCCAAAACGAGTCACTGTTTGGTGCGGATTTTGGTCCAGAGGCATATTTGGACCATTTTTCTTCGAAAATGAGCAAGGAGTGGCCGTTACAGTCAATGGCGATCGTTATCGGGCCATGTTGAACGAATTTTTGTTCACAAAAATTGAAGAGGAGGATATTGGCAAAATTTGGTTTCAACAGGACGGCGCTACGTGCCACACTGCCGAAGCTACACTCGATGTTTTGCGCCTTGTTTTTGAAGATCGCATTATCAGCCGCAGAGCTGATGTCGTTTGGTCACCTCGGAGCTGTGATTTGACACCGTTGGACTATTATTTATGGGGTGCCGTCAAAGATAAGTGTTACGCCAACAAGCCAGAGACCATTGACGCTTTAAAGGACAATATTCGTGAAGCCATTGGTGAAATACAGCTGCACACAAACGATAATGTGCTTAAAAATTGGACCGATCGTGTAGGCTACTGCATGGCCAGCCGAGGCAACCATTTGAATGAAATTATTTTCCATTATTAACCGGAAGGATTGTACTTTCAAATAAAAAAAGAAATTTGAGAAAATATTCAGTATTTTTTTTTTATAGCATTTTCAAAAAAAAAAGTTATTTGGCGGACCCTTTACTTACCTCTTTTCTTCTTTTTCCCCTTCTTGTCCGTTTTTCTTTCTTTTCCTTATTTTTCTTCCTCTTCCCTTTTTTCTTTAATTTTCCATTTTTCGATGTTGGGGGTGGAGGGATTCTCTGTCCCCCCACTCCCTTGGAGCCGCGCATGATAACATGTTATATTACATTGTAACTTTCAATAAAAAAAACTTTAAAATACTAATGGTTAAAAAATACCAAGAAACCTAAATTTTTAGAGAAAAAAATAATAAGCTTAATTTTTATAGTCAAAAAGTCAAAAAAGCTTATTGTACAAATAAGCTAAAATAATCCAATATAAAAAAATAAGTTAAAAAATCTCAAACAAATAAAACACTCATAATTTCATGATCAGAACATATTTTTGGTTGCCCTATTCAAAAGTTTTCACCTAAAGAATTGATGATTATTTAAAAGTCAAAAATTAAAAATATTTAAAACTTACAATAGTTCTTACATTAATTGCATTTTTTAGTTCATAGTTTTTAACTTTAAGATCCAAACCAATTGAAAATGAAGCCACTACACTTCTACATTCACTAAAACAATTATTTCCATATCACCGCTTGGTGAAACACGAGAAACCAAAATGTTTAAATTTTTAAACTTTCGCAGTTGTTTTCAAACTTATAAGGAATTGGCGCACACTTTTTTGAAAATACATTTTTTTTGCGTCTGACATTCACAATTATATTTGAAATTGGTTAGCGTATTGGCTTAACAGAGTTTCTTAGTAAACAGCACCTCCAAGACAAAAAGACATTTTAAAATTTTTAATTTCACATTTTTTTCTATAAAAACACATTGCTTGAGAAGGAAGTTAGTTATTTAGAGATAATCACTAAATTGATAAAATGCAAAAAAAGTTTTTTTTTTCATTCTTAGCGAGTACATCTACAGTTTTTGAAACACACTTCGCTTTGTGACAACTAAAGTGCACTATCAATTTCGCCAAAACGATTTTAATGAACTCTATACTAAAAAGGTTCAAACCAATTTTAAGGACTTTAAATTTAATGGATCAAACAAAATTTTCATAACATCAAAAAGCATCCTTATATAAAATTTTTAATTTTGTGAATTTAAAATTAAATATCATAAACCCACCAAAAAATGCCTGTTTTCTAAGATAATCGCGGATTTCTTTTTAAGTTACGAGTATATAACAAAATTTCTTTTTAAGCTACATAAAAAAAAATTTGTTGAGTGCATTTTTATATTTTGGTGGTGTAATATATATTTTGAAATGTAAATAATAATACGATAATTATAAATTGATGCAAATTTAATTGAATCCACATAAAAACTGTAATTTTAATATTTTTAACTTTTTTTTTTTAATTTTAACCAATACTCAGGGGATGCCCCCTACTCATGCCGTGTATTGTATTGATCAGGAAAATAGGGTATGGGAGGTAGGAAAGAGGGAGTAGTGTTTGTGGATATTTGATTTAAATTTTTCTAAATTGTAAGTAGCAGGGAAGACTTCTGCGGGAAGTTTGTTCCACATACGAACCGTTCGACTAAAAGACGAATTTTCTCTGTAATGCGTTGTACGAAACACAGGACAATCAACTACAAACGGATGTGCTCTACTAGATAAGCGAGTATTACGAATAAAAACTCGGGCTCGAGGAATAAGTTCATTTATCTCAGATGAGCACCTCCCATGGTAATATCGATAGAAAAGTGTCACACAACCCACATTCCGACGATGCTCCAATGAATCAATAGAGTTGGATACATTACTGTCATTGATAAGCTTTACCGCCCTCCCCTGAACACGGTCCAGCAGCTTCAGAATAGACACTGAAGCCCCTGCCCATATATGAGAGTTGTATTCCATTTTCGGCCGAATATAGCTGGTATAAATAGTAAGGAGTGAAGTAAGTCTTGCACCGTTTCAGAAAACCAAGACACTTGAATGCCTCTTTCGACACTTGAAATAGGAGCTTATTCCAACGGACATCACACTGTATTCTCATGCACAGAACATCAAGAGTATCCGATTCCTCAATACCTATACCATCCATAGCTACAGATGACAATGTTAATTCCACAGCCCGCCTGTGGGTTAACATACAACATTGGGTCTTGCGTGCATTAAAATCGACCTTATTCACGCGACCCCACTCAGAGATTGTAGAAAGGTCTTGATTGAGTGTGTCATTCATGTTCTGTCGCATGACCTCTATCTCCAAAGAGCTTGGCCTGTGATCGAATGAAAATGAATGACAAATGTTGCTTTCATCTGCAAAAGAGTAGATAGGATTGAAGGTCTGACCAAGAAGGTCATTAATAAAAATAAGAAAAAGGGTAGGAGAAAGAAAATATTTTGCCAGAGAGAATCGAAAATTTGTGAAATTTCTCATTAAGAAAAAAACTTAAGCTATTGCAATGTGCTATAACAAATCAATAAATAAAAAAATCTAAATATGGGTGACCGCTTAAGTTAAAAATAATAAAATTAAAGATATAATTTCGGTTGGCAACGCTGAAAAAAATACATACAAAGGCAGTTAAAAATAAACATTAAGACGCTGCCGCAAAAAAATTTTGGCACTATCGACAAAAAATTTTCTAACGCTTTAAATAAATAAATCTAAATATGGCTGACCCCTTAAGTTAAAAATGATAAAATTAAAGATATAATTTCGGTTGGCAACGCTGAAAAACATACATACAAAGTCAGTAAAAAAATTAATGTTAAGACGCTGCCACAAAAAGATTTTGTCACTATCGACAAAATTTTTTCTAACGCTAAATATTTTAAACTGATAAATTGAATCTGTTTATTGTCAAGTTAAACTTTTAAATGTCAGAAATGCATTTAAAACGGTAGATTTGCGTTAATCAAGTAGTTTAATTTCGCTGTCTAAAATCTTATAAGAGTTCCTGCAAACTATTTAAGTTCACAATATAAATTTCTTCCTAATATCTATAACAACTTTGTGTAGACTTAAGTATGTACTAAATACTAGAAAAAAAATTTAATTCATAGTGTAATTTTGATGTATGATCCTAACACGTTTCTTTATATAAATTTCAAATACATGATCTAGTTAAATGTATCATTTATTGCCAATTTATTAGAAGTTTTGTTAAACATTAATAGTGTTTTAAATGATTTTACTATAATATTAATTCACCAGTTTTTTTTTTATTTTGCCACTTCGATTTAACCAGCTTTTTGCATAAAGTCAAGTGTATCGTATTTCGATTGGAAAAAAATGTAACAATTTAGCTTGTTATTAATAGTTTATTCATAAATTAAGTCAATATTTAAATGGTTAATTCATTAATATTATTTTGATTAATAGTTGCTTAAATTATGAAAGTATTAAATGATCAATAAATTTGGGAAATATTAAAACATTTCAAAGTGCAATTTAAATTTAAACTTGGTTTAATATAATAATTCAATAGAAATTTGACATTAGTACCAGTTAAGAGTGACGATAGTTTCAAATTATTTATAACGCGTGTTATCAGTTCACAGTGAATGTTCCTGTTGATAGTTTCCCGCACAAATACATTATTTTCATAATGAAGGGAACATTTAAAGATTTTTTAATGAAAATTTTCGAATTTGTTATTCATTTTTTTTTAGAAATTTTATAAAAAACTATTCAGTAGCAAAATTCGAACGAAACTTCATCGATATCACAAATTAATTTATTGATGTCACATACACTGCGGATCAAAAATGAGTCAATGTTTCAAGCTAAAACGCAAGATGTATTTATTCTCCAAATCTATTTAGAAAAATTAATTTAATTAGGTATAATGGTATGGTAATGTGTCCTCTTAATAATCATAGATTCCCAACCTTTTGATGCTTCAATATCTTCTGCAATCTTAAATTTTGCAGAAGAAGGTCATTCACTCACTTTTGCACCAAGACTCCGATTAACTACACTCTAAAAAAAATTCCGTAAAGTTATCAAAAAAGTTAGTTGAGTTAGCAAATTTTTAGCTGGGAGGGTCCGTGCAAAAAAATTGCTAGTATCTGCAAAAGTGTTTTGCTGAAAATCAGTGAGCTGACTTGCAAAGAAATTGCTAGTATCTGCAAAAGTGTTTTGCTGAAAATCAGTGAGCTGACTTTTAGGAAAAAAGTAGTAAATTCAGCAAAATATTTTGCTGACACTTATTTCAATGCCAAATAAAATCGATTTTTTTTGCTGGATCTTAGTAGATTGAACAAACTAAAAACTTAGTATAAAATTTTTACTTTAGTTAATTTACTTTGCTAAAATTTAAATCTATCTTTTTGTGATTGTTTTTAAATATACAGTGGAGTTTGGTTATAATGAACAATTTTTCTGGTCCCAACGCATTTACTAACATATTTCATACAAAATAATACGGTTATAACGAACTTTTTATAAAATTAACTTATTTTTTTTTAAACTTTTACGAACTTTCATACAAAATTATTAAAATGATAACATTACTAGACAAGCGGCCAGGCGGTTTAAAAAGTGTCGGAAAAACAATTAGGAAAACAAATTTGCAACGTTGACAAAACCAAAAATAAAGGGTCTGCCAAATAACTTTTTTTTTTTTGAAAATGCTATAAAAAAACTACTGAATATTTTCTCAAATTTCTTTTTTTATTTGAAAGTACAATCCTTCCGGTTAATAATGGAAAATAATTTCATTCAAATCGGCTGGCCATGCAGTAGCCTACACGATCGGTCCAATTTTTAAGCACATTATCGATTGTGTGCAGCTGTATTTCACCAATGGCTTCACGAATATTGTATTATATATATCATCACTTGAATATATATCATCAATATATCATCACTTGAATAAAGTGTGTTGGAAACAACTTGCCAACGCTGAGCAAACAAATTAGAAAATGTGACCTTAAAAATATTTTTCCACAATATATATTAAAATAATAAATATATTAAAAATAATAAATAAAATCACAAACAAAAAACTATATCTGAAATCAGGATCTACTGGAAAAACACTTTTTGCAAGTATTGGCATATTACTTTAATTACTTAAAGCCAATTCTTTGCAAGTGTTTTTTTAAATAGAACACTGAAATTAAAAACAAAATATGCGCCCCTGTAGGCTAGTTGCTAGCTTATCAGTCAGGGGATCGTGGGTACGATTCCGACCAGTGCCAATATGTTGATTTCGCTATAACGAGCAGAAAGCTGTAGTAACTAGTACTCGGTTAGGGTAATAGGATATAGTAAGTATATGATTATTCATAGAATAAAAAAATAAATAGAATACTGGCAAGAAGATTTTGGGAAGCACTGGTAAAGCGTATCAAGCAAGTGCACTGCTAGTAATTTATTTGCATTTCCCGGTTTCCCAGTGGCACTAGCAGCTTCTGACATTTCTGCCAGTAAATGTAACAAAATACTAGTGTCCGACCGAACAGTTCGGCCAGAAAATGCATTTGGTCTGTATTCGGTATTTTAAGTGTCAAATCTGAAGAAAAGTCTGTAGTTAAGCAATGAATTCACTGTTCGGCCTCAGAAAGTTCGGCCAAATTGAAAATAGTTCGGCGGCCGAATTTTTAGCTTTATAGCTAAACTTCGGCTTTTCTCTTAAATTTTATACACAAAATCGAATTAAATCGGCTCAACAAACATGTTTCCAATACCAAAATTTGTCATCATTGCCTCTAGATATCAAAAAACCGACAAAATATAGTTTTTTGGCCGAACTGTTCAGTCGGACACTACAAAATACGTTTCCGTTTAGCTGCCATGTAAAATTACACGGCTATGCTAAATTAACACATTTTTGCAAACTAAATAATTAAATTGTGTTGTTAAAATAAAAACGGTAGTAGTCGATATGAGTGACAGGTAATAAAATATAAGGATTTAATTTAAAAATTATTGATTTAATATTCTAATAAAAAATCATATTGTTATTATGTGTGACATTACAATGAATATCAAATCAAAAAAAATTTTAAAAATCTAAAATCAAGTTCATTTATTTTCAAATTAATTCAATATTTGTTTAACTCTCCTTCGGAACACACCTTTTCTTTATTGTATCTATTTAATGTAAAATATTTTGTAATAATATTTGTAGTTATTGACAATTTTAACAATATATTTTTTTTTTTTTAAATTTATGAATGAAATAAAATTAATTTATTCTTTTAAATAGGTAATTGTATATTTTCTGTATGAGTTTCTTTTTGTAACATTTTAATAAATCAATAAAAAACAAACATTAAAAAGCGAAAAGAACTGACAAGGAGAATCTTCCGAAGGGTTCTCTCCGAGTGCCATACAATTAGAATATGAGATAGAGGGGACACAAAAAATAAGAACTTTTAAGTGTTAAAATTTACTGTCAAAAGTAACTACACTTTTCTTCATTTGCATTTTTCATGCTTTTTTTAAAGAACAATATACAAATCTGGCATCAACTGAAAGGTATTTAACCGACCTTTCAATTGCTCAGTGCACCATGGTAAAATGTAACCAAAACTAAAAAAAAGTTTTTTTTTATTTTTTTTTTTTAGAAGTTTGAATGGAAATCGAAAATTTATATTTCAAATAAAAAGCATCAGTCACCTCTGTTATTGTGAGTGGGCTTAATAAATTAAATTTTATGATACATCAAAGTCGCAACTTTTCTAATATCGATTTCCTAATTAAAAAATTCAATCCAAACTATGAAAACAAACTTTTCAATCTTTTAAATTTAGTTTTCTATAAATTTGTTTGTATATCAAAATTATGTTTGGTTTGAATCATTGCATGGCAGTTTTAAGGATTTCGACTCCATATATCCAAAATTGATTTAATCCTAGAAATTGTATTTTTAAGAAATAAAAAAGGAAAAACTGCCAAATTTTAATGAGCTACAGAAAATGTTTGGGACTTTTTGGAGGTTGAGGACGCATTACATTATTTGATAATACTAAATGTCATTGGGAGTACTATAAATTTGATCTGCCTTTTTTTGCCATTTATTTAACTGGAAGCATTTTTGTGACTTCATGTATTGCAAATAAATTATTGGTAAATGCACTAGAAAAGCAATAAAAATACTGGAAAATATTATTGTAGTGCCCGACCAAATTCACTTTTTTTGGCCGAAGTGGGACGCACTTCGTCCAAATTTTCAATGTTCGGACGAAGCCGTAGCAGAAGCCGAACTTTTTAATATGAATAGCTAAAACGTGAATTTCGGCTAATCAGCAATGAATTTGTTTAAATTAAAACAAAAAATATTTAAACATGGGTAAATCTCAAAAAAGCTAATTTAAAATTTTTTTTTAAAAAAATATGAAATAACGAGTTCAACTATTTTATTGACGTCTTTTCGAAAATAGGGAATGCATGCACTTTTTTATTTTTACTGAAATATGTAGCGATTTTAATACAAATTCTTGTTTTTGTATTCGAAATTAAAGAATTTAATCTGAAATCTGAAATTAAAGAATTTAATCTGAAAATGTACTAAATTTAGTCTAATACTCAGTGTACTGGCATGCCACAGGACTAACCAAAGATGGGCATACCACAAGACTGTCGCAAAAGGGCCATGTCGTATAAAATAACCGAAAACTAAACAGCTTCCAATGGGTAAAATTCTGGCCAACTGGTTAACTGCTTAACCCACTTCAGTATTAAATTATACCAGTCCTGTGATAAGTCCTTCTTCAACCAGCCACTTTTAGGTCAATTGACTCCTCATTGCCCATAGGGTAGATATTTAAAATAGAAATTTATCAAAATCGGTTCATGTACCAAGATAATTTTTTTCCCATACGAATGAATTTTAAGAATTTCTAACTTTTGTTTCTTGGTGCTTAATAAATTATTATCATTTAGAGCAATTCATATTTTTGTAGGTGTATTTTTTATTATTTTTATGTAGCAAATAAAAAATCACACATAAAAGTGTCTATTGGTGTTCTTGTTTTTGACTGAAAACATATAAACATTAAAAATGCATCAGACATGCGATTTGTCAATTTTGATAGATTTTATGACGCAGATCACGAACGTAAACACCAACTTTTAATATTAGCTCCGGTTATTGAAATATTCGCGAATTTAACTTTTACCAAAATTCAAGACTTTTCTTTAAAATTTTTTATTATTTCATATACCTAAATAAACTTCGAACAACTCTTAATATGGTTTTAAAGAATGGATCATGATCATTTAAAACCATATTAATTAATTGCTATTGGGCGAAGGATATATGATATCCGTGCTAATAAAGTTGCCCATGCGACTGAACTACATATCGTTAATACAAAAATATTCTGAGTGTAATATAAGAATGTCATAGAAATCTGGAGGAACCCCCTAACAGATTTTCCTTGTGAGATTGGTGCAGCTTGTAGCAGGCATAAACCATGTTTCCATGTTTTTGCATATGTTGACATGAAAACATGCAATTAAATTCATAGCAATAGTAAATAATAATATGTCAATTAAAAATGAGGCGTTATTATGGGAAGAAACTGTAAAATATATGAAAAGCACTGGGATTATAAGAGATTTTAAAATTTTACAAAAACGTAAAGTTATAGTGGAAACAACTGCCAAGTTGGCTGGGCGCATGGTCTATAATCTAACTTAAATCCGAAAACCGAGTCAAAACTTAGTTAAATCGATTTTATGACATTATTTTTAAAAAGGAGATTTTTCCTCCAAATCAGGAATCGAACCCGAGCTTTCTAGTTTCTAACCCACAGATTAAAACTACTTAAACAAATATACTGATTAGCATTAAATGTACTGTTTAAACAAGAGATGGGCACGTGACTGAATTAAGACTCACACTCACTAGAGAAAAATTCCACTCACGCACACTCAGTCATGAAAATTTTTTTTCTGCTCACACTCATCTGAGTAAATTATGATTTTACTTTCACGTGAATCACGCAAATCTACGAAACAAAACCTGACTTTAGAAAAATAATAGAGTATGTTCGGGTAATTTGGAATACCAATTTCATTTTTGTAGTTTTCCGACAAAGCGTTAACGATAAATTTACAAAGTCGATTTTGAAATTAAAGTTAATTTGTTGTCGAACTTTGATCATAACAAAAATGCATTATCTTTCGGTGCCCAAATTATCTGCATGATATCAGATCAATGAATTGTCACTGAAACTCGTCCATTGAAACTTTTCATTAATTAATGCAGTTTTCTTAAAATTTTTAAAAAATTTCATATTATTTATAAAAACTTTCATACGACTAATGAAGGAGTTTCATTAAAAATAGTTTCATTAAAACTTTGAAGATTTTGCATAAATTTTAAGAAATTTTTCATTCACATTGTGCATGAAATTTGTTTAGCGAAAAATTTTTATTAAAATTCGTCCAAGGAGTTCGGGTAAAGTGGAATACTACCCCACATTTCCTGCAATCAACTATAAATAGTTTTTTTTTTTGACGATTGAAATGTAAAATAATTACACACAGAAAAAAATTTAGCTATTTGCCACAGAAATTTGGTTACTACGACTCAAATTCGGTGATTACGAATTTCAGTCGGTTGGTACAATTGAACAATAATTTTCACAACAAAGTTCGGTTAAGTAAACTGGATTTTAGTTGCAACACTTAAAATATTCGTAAATCTAATGTGCATATTGTTGTACCAACTGAATTTATAAGTTGTTACCATTAAAATACATAAACTGATTTCTAATGCCACATGCACTCACACTACACGTTAGACAGAGCGCTTTAGCCCACTGATCTATCGTCAGGTCGAGTTTTGTAGTGATTAAAACTAGTTTTATTCAATACACGGTTGTTTTTTTGTTCTTGCATACATAATCTCAGAAGTACAACTCCAACAACACAACAGTTCTATTTTTAGAAAATTACCTCACTCCAATGTCCACTGTTTTCCCATATGTTGTAAGTGATGCCATATCCATGATATATTCTTTGTATATTCGATAGATGGCGCTTACGTAGTTAGGGAAGAATTGCCAGAGAATTCACAAAGAGAACAAAAAATTTCTTAAAATTAATGAAAAGCTTTATACATACTTTTTATGAAACTAGTTTTTCAATGAAGCTCTTTATTGAGTGAATGGAAATTTTAATAAATAAAATTATATTTTTCATAAAATTGTAAGAAAATTGGCATTAGCTTAGTGAAAGATTTCAGTGTATACTATAAAGTGCAACTTCATTGCTTCTATGCATAAAATTATAAATATTATGTAGATAAGGGTATCCGTTAAAAATTGTTAAACGTTACACAAATTAATGGCATTAAAAAATTCCACAATTCATATTCTTTCATATACAACTGCAAAATATTAACATATGTAACATTTTTTGTACCAAATAAATCTTTGAACATATGTACAATGAAAATCAAACATACAAAGTTTTACTTTTCGAATAATTAGAAACTAACGGTTATGGTTAGCCTAAAAAATGGAAGCGTGACATAAATTTATATAAATATACAACGGTTTTTACCAACAAATATTTCTCAAATAGTCCTTAGTTTCCGAAAGTTTCACATTATCCGCACACTTCACATTACCCGCACTTACTCTACTTAAAAATTAAGGTTAATTGTGAATGTTTCAATCAAACTTGATCTGCATGTGTTTTAAAACATTAAAAATATTTAGTCAGCAAAACAACTAAAAAAAACATTTAGTAAAGAAAAAAAAATTTTTGCTAAAATTCTACTCACGCACAATCACTCACGCAACAATTTGACTCACGCACACTCACTCTCGAATAATTTTGTCCTACGCACACTCACGTGCGTAAAATTAAGTTTCGCTCACACTCATGCGTGATTGACGTAAATCACGCAAAATTCCGCTCACGTGCTCATCTCTAATTTAAACCATTTCCCATACTTTATAAAGTTACTTACCTTTCATTAACCATCTACAATCTGACCATGATCTGTTCAATAAGTGTGAATAAAAAAAAAATTTACGTAATATTAAAAAAAAAATTCCACATGTCGTCGACAAATTATTGAACACTTAAAAAAATAACTGCAAATTGCACTTGTGCATGAAACATGAAACATAAACTTTGTTTCTGTGCAATTCCAGTGCAACCGTATCAATATCAGAGACATAAACAAACATACAAGAGATCATCTCGATACCTTCTTTTTTGCATTTTGTCTACATAGGAATACACCTAGTCCAACATACAAGATACAAAACATGATACAAGTTCACCACCCAAAAACAAACGTACTACAAACACAGCGAAATAAACGTTTTGCTAGTTATGTCGACACTCTTTTAGCAAACATAAAATTTCAATTATCCTCCAAGTAATAAATGTAAACCAGAAAATAACTAAAATATTTAGCTTAACTTAAAATCTTTAATTCGTAACGAAAATTCAATACTGACCAGAAATTGGAAAACGAACAAACAACTTTAAATGATCATGAAATAGTTGTTGAATGTAATGAAAGTGATTTTATTACGATTAATGTTTCAATAAATATTTTTACGTAAAACAAGTTTGAAAACATTTATTACTACCAAAAAAAAAAAAAAAAATTACCATCACGACCATCACTACTGATCCTTGGATTCATCTTCTGGTATTATTACAAAGTATAATAGAAGACAGTGGTTTAGATATATATTTTCTGTTTTTAACTTTTGCAAGGATTCAATACCACTTTTCTATTTAGAAAGAACTTTCGATTTGATCAAATATCGGTTTATTTATTATATCAATAATTTGATATTTATCGTTTTTGTTAACATTTACAGACACATATTGATCAGAGCTTTATTTTTCAACTTGTACAAATTTATCGATTTGATCAAATCTACGAAAAAAATGGCTCTTAAAATTCTGTTGTTGACACCCGAACTCAGAATTTAGATCAAAAGCGCAATTACACTAATTTTCGAGTCTTATGCAATACAGCGTTGACGAAAAAATTAAAACTTTTAACGGCCATAAAATTTGACTATATCCACACAGGACCAAACCCTTTGGGAATTTTACTATACTAACCTAATACATTCATCTGGCATTCGAATTATTCATCCCCCAAAAATGTGTTGTACAGTGTAAGCGATGAATATAAAGTAAATGTGTCCAAATCAATTATAAGTAGGCTCTTAAAGGATTCACAGAGAATTACTAGCCAAAAGCTGATGTCTGTAATAAGGTTATTATCCCGCCACAAAATTGCTCTATTTGAATTCTCTACAAAGAATTTACAAAACAACTGGAGAAAGGTAAGTGAATAACGTTGTTGTTGGTAGGACCGTTTAAAAAAAATCTTGCAGGTCAAGACAGTTTTAACAGCTATTGGAGAAACTTTTATTTGCATTAAGCAAAAAAAAAAATTAAAAATTTCACATTTTCTAATGATTTTTGTCATTATTCTACTAATATTTAGCAAATGTCTTTGCTGATTTTACCAGATTACTTTTTACTTTCAATTAACTAAAATTTAGCTCAAATATAACTTAATTTTTGTAAATTCAACATTTTTTTTTTTTTTGGTATTCCTATTTTACTTTTTTGCTATTTTTACACGTTTATTTCTATGATTGTAGAGTAGCCACTTTGTTCTCACCAAATCTGTGAATGGAATGACTATAATGTTCTGATAGGAACGCAAACAAGTCCTCCGTAGAACGGCCTACGAAACGGGCGTACGAAAGCCATACTCTCGATCACTAATAAGTGAATTTAACTTTTGACAATTAACAAGTTAGTGATCATTTTCATGGTTATTAGCTGCATCCCTTTTAGAAGTTGGCTAAACATTGAAAAATTTTCAGCATGAAGGGAAAGCTTTTTTAAATTAACTTAAAAGCTTTGCAATTATGTAGTCATAATTGAAATTACGTTTCACGGCCACTTTTTGTTCCCAGGCCACTAAGGGTTAAGTATTTTTTAATAGAAGAAAAGAAAATTATAGTCTGGTGAAATTCAGGTGATATTTTTCAGAAAATTATGCAAACTTTGATGAAAACATAACATTTTTGTTAATTTTTGACGAAATACAAGTTTTTTTCTTAAATTGCAACTATTATCTCATAAAAATAGCAATCGACATCTCCAAATTAGGCATTTTAAAAAATCTTTAAATTAATTTTAAAAAAACATGTTTTTGTATTTTTTTTTTTTATCAAATTCGAGAATTAGTTTTAATTCCAGGCTAAAGTGAGCTGATGATATCCGATGAAGTCAGTATTCCATATCTGAACAATTTTGAGTGCAGTAAATTAATAACCCTGTTAAAAATCGAAATATATGGAGCCATAGATGAACGCACATGCTTCGTATATGTCCACATGCATCCATACATGACTCATATGTGTTCATAAACCATTCTTATATGTTCATATGAGGAATCATAAATGTTCATATGTGTGCATATATAATAATACATTTCCATACATTGTCATATGTGTACATTAACGAAAATTGAGGTAATATTTATATATATGATCACATGAATTATTATGAACATATATGATCCTATATGGTAGTATATGGACTCGAATAATTTCATGAGCATGAATGCGTTCATATATGTTCAAAACTCGATGCACATATGTTGATTTTTAACTGGGAAATAAAATAAATAGGAAAATTTTTTAAAATTTGGAGTTTTTTAATTTTAAATAAAAATCCACATTTTTTCAAAAATGGGTAATTTTCGGCCGAAATTCGGCACGGGCTAAGTTTTTCCAAAGAAATCCATTTATTCCATTTGAAACCATTTGCAATAAAACTGGCTATGAAAGGAACGAAAGTAGACAAATTGTATTTTAGAGTATAATAAAAAAACTCCCTAAATTTAAATACCCAAATTCGTTTACAACTATTTGTCAGTGTAATGTTCAACAAAACATTTTTGGGAAGTATTTTTTGTGATTAAAAAAAAATTGCGAAATAGTTTGCAACAGAAGAAATATAGCCTACAATGTGAAAATTGAAATATTTGTGAACACTATTTTGGAAATTTTTTTTAATTAGGAAAAACTTTCTATCCCATTTTCCAATCACCACCCAATTTTTTGTAGCATTAGGACTAAAACTTACATGATACAAATATGAACCAAATCAAAAAACTCTTAACTAATCTCTTTTTAAGTATGAAAAATAATTTATTTATTTTCTTTTTAAATTCGTTATCGTTGGCGTTTTATCGCTGCTTAAAGATTGTGTTTTAAAATTTTTTTTTTAAATACTCTGATATATGTGAAGCTCTGATTTGAACGCTGTTAAAAAACGATTAAAAAAAACTTAAAATGTCCTTGATTTCCGAATATCTGAATTTTGTTTGCAGATTGATCAATATTTCTTCTGAAACAAATAACAAATTCAAATTGGAGAAACAATAAAACCACTGTTTGGTATCTTAAAATGCCTTCTCTTAGCTTTTTTTGTTTTTTAAAATGTTCAAAACCATGCAAAACTTATGATCACGTAACATTATTTTAGAGCATTTATTTTCTTTTAGTAACAAACAAATTTGTTGGTTGCCATGATGATGTTACCAAAGGTTAGAATTCAGTTTCTTATTTGGTAGCTTCACTTCACTTTTTCAGCTTCTTTTTTTCCAAATTTTTGCTAAAGTTAGGGTAACATCTCCAACCAAAGAAAAAAAACTACTCCTGCTGATCTGGTTAGTTTACCTCATGTTGTTTGTATACTTTAGTACAGCGGTTCTCACCAACTTTTGACTCACGGAACTCTTGACACACTTCTACTGGTTCACGGAACCCCAAAAAATTGTTTTTTTGCATATAGTAAACATAAAATTAAAGTAACGAAACAAGCAAAAATTTAAAAACTAAAAAAAAAATTACCAACCCAAGTAAAAAGGTTTAGATATGACCAGATATGATAATATATAATTATATCCAAAATTTGAGTCTATCCAATTATATCAGAGTTCAGATATATTTATATATACCTTCAGATATAATTATATATCATAACAGATATGTTTATATAAAAATATATATAATGCTATATATAAATATATGTGGACTCAGCTATAATTGAATAGACTCAAATTTCAGATATAATTATATATGGTCATATATGATCATATATAACCCTTTTTACACGGGAAACCTAAATACAGTAAAACCCGATTCAGAAGAACTCCGAGGTACAAAAAAAATAATTCGTAGTAAGCGAAGTTCATTTTTACTGGAATAAAATATCTTTCAAATTTTTTTTACTGTCCACAATATAATAAAATCGGTATAAAGTTTTTTAAATATTGTGAAACTCTTTCATTTGATTTTATAAATAAATAGTTTTCGATATTTTTGAGAAAGAGTTTCTGCATTTCTGGTGTAAAATCCAAAGAAATTTTAGGAAAATTAGCAAAATTTTGAGAATTTCCTATTAAAAATGGAAGATTATATATTTTTTTTTGTCAAAAACAGTTTATCTTAACCAAGGATTCCATTCTAAAAAGAAGTCATCAAAAACACAAAAGAGAACTTTAACAAATTAACAAATTAAAAAATTTAAAATAAGGTTTAATATTGGAGCCATATACATTTTTTAGAAGTTTTTGAATAAAAAGACTTTTTTTTGATGAACGACTTTCATACCCAAATTTAAGTTTTTAGAAATGTGATAATTTTTTAACATTGTACTTTTAAATTAAATAAAAAAAATAATAACAGAAATGCCTTTAAAAATAGTTAATAGAATCAATTATAACTTAAGACGGAGAATTATTAACGGAATTACTTATTGTAAGGGTTAGGCAATCTTCAATTATTCATTTCAATTATTGTGAACTTTTTTTTTTTTTAATTTACTTTAAACAATTATTTTGTAGGACTTTTTCGCGGACACCTTGGAGTACTCCGGCGGATCCCCATTTGGGAACCGCTGCTTTATGTTTTTCTATTTTTTGTTTCGTTAACTATTCGAACAAAGTTACGTTGAAATACAATTTCAATTGCTATTATGTTATGTTTTTTGAAAATTGGTTTTTTATGTTCTTCATATGTAAGTTTGTCTATTCATACACTCAAAGAAATAAACCTGTGAAAAAGCAGAAAATGCTTCTAAAAATCAGTCAATAATAACATTGCAGAAAAAGCTGCCAAAACTAGCATATTTTTTTTGCTGAATATTAGTGAAATAAAGAAAAAGTAAAACTCTTAATTTTACAAAATTTTAGTTATGTTCGAGTTGAATTTTAGTTAATTGAAAAATCAATTAAGTCTGATAAAAAAAAAAAAAAAATGTTTATAATAAAAAACTTTAATATTGCTAACATTTTTGCTGAAACTTCACATTTTTTGTGATGTAGTTTGGTAATATTTAGAACATTTTTTTTGGCAGATTTTAGCATTAAATTGCTACCTTCGAGTAACTAAAATTAAGTTCGACTTTATCAACATTGTAGTAGAATCAACTAATTTATTTTGTTTATTTTTATCTTACTAAAATTTAGCAAAAAAAATGTGATAATTTTAACAATTTTTTCTGCAAATTCGTTTTTAGCTTATTTTTATTTATTTTTTTTTGTACTAAAATTTTCAAAGAAAAAAATGTTTAAATTTTAAGTACTTTGCAAACATTTTTACTATTAGTGTACCAACATTTGGTAAATATTTAAATTTTGTTAGAGCACATGAAGCAAACAAAAAAAAAAAAAAAACATTGTATTATTGTAGTTTTTGGCACAGGTTTGTAATTTAGAATTTGTTTTTAATTGCCTGCTTTAAATGGGATCATTAATGTACATTAAATTGATCACGTTTTTGTAATCAAATACCATAGAGGTGTGTGTAATTCAGGTGTTTTAAACATATTTTGTTTTTCTGTCTTGAGGAACTACATTAATTGAAAAGAAATCTAATTTATGTGGTGGAAATCTTTAAGTAAAATTTATTTGTTGAATTAAACAAATTATGTTATTATAAATGGTTGTTTGTATAACATTTGCTTTTTGAAATGCAATTAAACAAAAAATTCATTAAAGTTTTTCAAAATTATTACAACTAAATACACAGCGCTACAAAATTGACCACTAAAATCTAAAAACGAGTGTCGCAACCGTTGACCCTAAATATTTTGGCCACGCTGATTTTCATGACGTACTCAGTTTTTTTTAATGTGCCAGAGTTTTTGCTAAATTGCATTAAAATTTTGCATGCACTAACTAAGTTTTTATATGAGGAAGTTTTCATTTTTTTTTGACACTTTAAGGCAAAATATTTTGTAATTTTTTTTTTTTTTTTTTTTTATTAATTAATAATCATATAATTACAAATTATATACTATTTCCCTAACCGAGCACTAGCTACTATGGCCTTCGGCGCGTTGTACCGAAAACAGACCAGTGCCTCTGGTGGGAATCGAACCCACGACCCCCGCACTGATAAGCCAGCACGCTACCAACTAGCCTACCGGGGCGCACGTATATATATATATTTTGTAATTATTTTTTTTTTTTTGTGACAATAATAACTTTTTGTGTTTGTGTTAACTGATGTGTAGGCATTCTAAATCCATCCGAGTCAATCATTTATCTTTAAGAGCTCAAAAAATATGGTGGCTTTTGTTAAAGCAAATTAAAAATATTAATAAAACAGTTTTTGCTTGGATTAAAGTTAATTAAAGTTACATAAATTATAGACCTCAATGTTTTTATCACATTTAGAAATATATACTACACAACCAAAAAATATAAAAATACATTAAAAAAATGTTTTTGTCATATATTAGACAACAGGTGGTCTAGAATTAGGTATTGACAAAAAATGCTCTACAAAAATTGAGTATATGGTTTGAAAGCGCCATATTACCGATTTCAGAAAAACCTATTAAAAAAAAAAATCTGTAGACAAATTATAACGTCCCGATTATAGTAAAAACCCCGTTTTTTCTAGACTTTGTGTTAAGATATCTCAAAATTGTTAAACCTGGGTTTTGAAAACAATAGGTAGGAATTTCAGAAGACATATTTCACAAAACAAAAAATATAACAACTTAAAATATGTAAAGCAAAAAAAAACACACTCCAAAAACAAAATATAGTTCAAGTGCAGTGCTGCCGCAAATATAAAACTTAAAAAAACGAAGAAGTGAAAAAACCGTTCTACAGTAGGGATATTGTCCGAATTAAATATTTTCAAGTTTCATTCCATAAACATGCTATGCATAACTTTATAAAGCACTTATTGGTAAGGCATAATTAATAAATCTTAATAAAAATAAAGTTAAATGTTATCTCATGTACTATAACCAGAAATTAGAAGTCTTTGAAATTGTTTGGTTTTTTTTATTAAAATCTGAAAAGTAAATACAAATACTTTTCAAAAACTACTATTGTAGTACTATTGTAGCCAGGCACGTAGCTAGGGGGGGGGCTTGGGGGCTAGAGCCCCCCCGAAATGATTTGACAAATTTAAAAACTTAATACAATTCGTTAGGAAGTAACAATGTTATTGATAAATTTAATATGAAAATATTTATTTTTGACTTGGATCAAATTGGAAATAGTTTTATACGATTCGAATCTTAAAATTTCGTTAGAAAACATCGCCTGCAAATGGGCGGCTATCATTGTTAGAGTTGATTTTCGACAAAAAGCAATAAATAAAATCATTTCTTAAGAGATTTCGAAGTCTTTGACTTAAAATATAATCAAAAAATTGTTTGAGACAATGCAAACTAAAAATTAAATATGTCTACACAGAAAAAACTAAAATTGAGTTTTAATTAATATATTTGTTGATTCAGCAAAAGTTTAACTGAATTCCGTCGTGTTGATGCAATTGTAGTAACAACTAAAATTTAATTAATATTATTTCCAATTACATATAGTTTTATTCACATCTATTAAAAATTTAATTGAATATTGTTTACTATTGGGAAAAATTACAAAATTTTAAAAAAATCGTAAAAAATCGCCAAAATTTAAAAAATCGAGACCATTTGAAAAAAATCGCAAAATTTGAAGAAAAAAAAAATTGCCAAAAATTAAAAAACAATCCTCAAAATTGCAGAAATTTAAAAAACTTCCAAGATAAACGCCAAAATTCGAAAAAAATTACCAAAATTAAAGAAACGCGAATTTTCAACTTTAAGCGATTTTTTAATTTTGGCGACTTTTTAAAATTTTTGAATTTGTTTCAACGCTGTTATTATACGTTATAAAAACTGAAAATATTTTTTATACCAAATTCATTTTCAATTAAACAGTTAATTGAAAGTAAGTTTGAAATCGAACAAAAGTTTAATTGAAATTTTTTTGAGAATGATTTTTCTGTGTATTTTGACATCATCTTTTAAAATGGAGATACCACTAAGACTCAAAATTAAGTGTCCTTGTGCCGTAAAAGTCGTTACTTTACTTACAGTGCAATCTTTTATTTAAATTGGCAACGCACGCATCTACCAGATGCGCATAGTTTTCAGTATTTTTTTACGATATATATTACGATATCTCATATATTTTTTTAATTTTTTTTAAACAAATTTAAGCCTCAAACTTTGATCGATATGCATAATGTGTTAACGTGGTCCAATGTGACTCAAATTTTCTCAATTTTTTTTTTAGACTAAATGTAAACAAATTTCTATCGGCGCTCCTCGAAATGCGACATTTTAAAATCAAGCAGCTAACCAGTCTTTGTGTTATAACGATGTAGTTTTTTTAGACATTTTAAAGGGGTTTTATTTAAAAAATTGATTAAAGACAATTTGAAAAGCGTTTGAAATTGTCGAAAATATAAATCAAAGTGAATTAGAAATACATAATTTAGTTTAAATAAGACATAGGCGATGTCAGGTATATTTTTAAATTTTCCAATTTTATATTTTTTCTTTATTATTATTTCTTTCAGAATACAATCACGCTTGCTTGTAAAATTTAAGATTTTTTTAATACAAGACATGAGTCGGATATATGAAAAAAGGGGAAAAAATAGTGAATAATTTGTTAAAATAATTCAAATAAGCGGCAGGCTGGGTTCACGACATAGTGTCAAAATGGTTTTCAAAATTTGTGTTTTCTCGAGCATTTTAACACTGTTCTAAATAAGTCTAAATCACCTAAACTTTAGACATATTTTCATACAAAGATTCACCGCTAATTTCAAAATAATTACGTTTTTCTATATTTTTGGTTCTATATCACCTATCCGAATTTCATTAATTTCAAAGGGAACCCATCGGAAAAGCTTCCTTATAAGTGTCAGGCAAATTATATAGGATATTTGCTTATAATTTGTTTTTTTTGACGGTTATAAATCTTTAATTTCCCGAGTTAAAACGTTTGCATAAAATAATACATTATTTTATATGTCTGCCAGTGCATTTAACCGTACATAATTATATAAATTCATATATAAAATTAATTTCGTAGAAAAAATTTAATATGATGTCATATATAGTTACGTATAATTATATATTGCATTTAGAATACGCTAAAACTAATCCAATTAATAATTACGTTATATTTATATACCTAGACATTGCAAAATAATATATATTTTGATATTATATCATATTTTAAAAAACACAATTTTATTTTAGATAAAATTGTATATTACCCCATGCAGAGTCACACTAGAAAATTTGTCAATTATATTTTGGATGTAAATATGTATTACATCAATACAATAGTACAATTAATTGCATCATTTTGTGTATAATTTTATACACAAAATTTACCCCAATTTTTGTCTTTTGAATTGATTTCTTTCTGGTTCTTAACCCTTAAAAAAAGAATTTGTTTCATTTGTAACATTATGAGTTCTTAATTGAGTCTAAGATTTTTTCAATCTAATTTAGTTTCAAAGTTTTTTCCGTGGTTGTTATTTAATGTTGTAAGTTAATAAATTCCACAAAATCTTCATTTTCATTATATATTTTTTATTTTTGAATATAATAAAATTTCCAAATGCTATGGAATTTGTTACAAATTATAAAGTTGTAAACCTTTTGCAAGTGGCTAAAGTCTAAAAGGATTAATAGATATTTCGGATTTTCATGACGTTTTAAAATCAAAAACCGGATACAACTATAGCTTATTTTGTATATATCAGTATCAGTTCAGATATAAATTTTTACCGCTATATAAAATCGTATTAAATTGTATCGCGTCATTATTCGGATGTTATTTAATTATTATGCCCATTTCTCGGATAAAACTGTATTAAGACTCATATTAAATTTCGTATGATTTTATAAAAGCATCATAATCGGGTTATTAGAAGTTGAAACTTTTTTACTTTTTTTACATTTATCAAGTTTTAGCTACCCTAGACGTATATTAGCACATAAAAATATAAAGTAACGCAATTTCATTTTTCGCGGTTCTCAAAAAGTTTTCCGCATAATCCTTTTTTTTATTTAATTAAACTAAAAATTAATATTTAACTAAAAATTTAATGTAATTAGACAATAACGATGCATATCCAACTTAAAGTACACAAACGTTTTCAAATTTGATGTCGCGATATAGACATCAAAGTTCGCAAAATAATGAACACAATAAGTAAAAAATGAAAAAATGCATTTTAAGGAAATGCACTTTATGCGGGAGGTTTTTGTTTCAAAATGACCTGAGAAAGTGATTTATATTATTAATACATGATTACCCATTACGTGTAGGTAAAAATTAAGCAAAAAAAAAAAAAAAGCTGTTACTCTAGTGTGCAAAAAAAAATATATAATCAAAATAAAAAATCGAAAAGCCCCCCGAAACAAATTCCTAGCTACGTGCCTGATTGTAGCTTTAGTATAAATATGGTATAGAAATTAGATTATAACCGTTATTAAAAACATTGCGAATATAAAATAAGGCTAACAGTGCTGGTATATCTCCATTTCATTGGTCAGGGGACCAGTTCATTAAATATAATTTACATCATATAACCCCCATCAATCGCAAATTATACTAGTTTCATAGTATGTCCTACTTTAACCAGTCCCGGGATATGTCCTCTAATGGCAATTGACACCTCATTGCCCGCAGGGTTGTTCCATTTAGGAGATATTCCCTTTTGAAAGTTGCTATTTGAAAAATCAGCCTGGGCCAATTTGGGTTAATATCAAAAACTAAATTTTCACGTGTAACATTTTGTCAGATCTTGGCCAATTATTTATCTTTTATGACGTTCACACTTATGTAATTGGTAAACTCGCGTTTTGCCAAACTATGTATTATATTACAAAAGCTGTCAATTCTTTTACACTTGTTTTGACAAAACACGTGCTTACCATAAATGTTAATATATGATTTATAAAAAAAATAGTTAGATTGTCAGTTTTAACAGAAAAAGTGTTCAAGAAGTTGTGTCAATTATCTCAATAAAGTAGGAACCCCAAAAGACATTTTTTGTGTTAAAAAAATAAATGCTTGTTTTCTTAAAATTTTGTAAAACAGTTTTATATTTTACTTAATAGCGTCAAAACAAGTCTTAGAAAATTAAATTTAATAATATTTAAAACATTTATAGGAATCTTTCGCACGTCCAGCAACAGTCGAAAACGATATATGCTTAAAATAAATTGTAGATTAGAATATTTATTTTATTTTATTAATAACTAGCTGACCCGACAAACGATGTTTTGCCTTCAAATTTTATTTTATTGAAAGTCTGGTTCCGTTACAAAGTCGTGGTGGATTGATATTTCGAAGAAGAATGTACCCGTATCCAAGCAATGCTGTGTAACAAAGCAAAAATTTTTGATATTCACACAATTTATATGAAAATGACTAATGTTCAGAAAAATTATCACATCTCGACCAAACGAAAATATTTTTAAACAATTTTAAAATTTTGTTCTACAAAACGTTTTCAACCATTTTTTTATTTTATGCAGCCGTTCTCGAGTTATGGAGTGACAATCAAAATGTACACTTCTTTTTATATATATAGATTTTCTCCAAATTATTTTTGAATATATTTTTAATTCTATACACGTTTAAGGATTTACAATATGTATACCCAGTGTCGCTATGATAATGACCCCAAAAGTGCCAACTGAAGCAAAAGCAGCTGTTATGAAACATTTTCTTTGTATGACAATCATGTTCCAATATGATTCGAATACAATAAAAATTAAAATTAATTTAAATTAATTTTATTTTGAAAGTATCAAAATGGAGTTTATTTTTAAAATATTTGATTATGATATCTACTTTTGGTGCTCAATCACACGATTCAAAAATCAGAAATCGCTTCTCATTTGCGTAGCACGTTCACATTCCAATGGTACATTCTTATCGTGTTTTTTAGTTTTCTTGTAATAAAATACAACCATGCAAAGAATGGGGTCAATATCGGGCCAGAGGGAGGAACAATTTAAAATAAAAATAACGACCCAGAGGGAGGATATGTAATTATATAAATTGATAATTTTTGGTCCTCAATGAGGTTTTTTTGTTACCGCTCTGCCCATTCTGGAGGCTCTAGCTTTTCTAAAACTTCGAGTTCTGATGAGATCGTTAGCCAGATCGAAATACTAATATCAACCTAGCTAATATATTTGATTTGCTTTATTTTTGTAAATATACTGAGGTTGGAAACTCGTTATAAATTAAAAATAACATAAAAATAATCTCGATGTATATAAAAACAAAAAACTAATAAAACTGTAAAAAATATTACTTGAGACAGAGTAAAAACTAAAAATTTGTTATATAAATAGAACATTTTTGGTCTTCAAAGTTTAGTAACGTCATTATGCTTGTGACAAGGATGGAACAAAATTAGTGATTACAAGGCTTTTTGTTAAAGTTCTGCCCTTTCTGGAGGCTCTAGCTTTTCTACAACTTCGAGTTCTGATGAGATCTTCAGCTAGATCAAAATACTAGTATCAACCTAGCTAATATGTTTGATTTACTTTATTTTTGTAAATATAAAAATGACATAAAAATAATCTCGATGTTAAACAAACAAAAAACTAATAAAACTGTAAGTTTTTTAAATTACATTTTAAAAAAAGCAAACGCATTATTGAAACTATGTTTTTCTGATGTAAAATTACAACATTTTTTAATGCACAGAGAAATCAGATTCATTGTGACAGCCGAATTTCTTTCCAACCGAAAGATTTGGCGGCAATAACCGAATTATTTGGTTGTCGCAATCAAATTTATTCCTTGATAAATTAAAATTTTGCAGTGCTTTAAAAGTGCGTACAAAAAAATCTGAATTTCTTAAATTTAAATGATGTTTTCATGAAAAAATCTGCCTCTTTTTATGTATTACAACTTTGTAAGGACATGCTAAACTTAAATGATATTTTGTGAAAAATCTGACCCATAAGTGGAAAAACTGGCTGTGCCTTTAAAATGAGTGTGACCTAAATATTTAGAGTTAATGATTGTTACTCTTGTTTAATTTTTCGAGTTGCCCTGTGTTATTTAAATTAATCTTATAAATTAATAAAAACTGTTTTTTTTATTATTAACAATAACATTGATCCTTGAACCTATAACAAAGTGAGACAATTAATAAAATATACAATTACTTTGAAAACATTAATGAACAAAAAACAAACCGCCATAATGATCTGCAAAAATACTGCTATTTTCCAATAAATTATAATGACTATTTAATAAATTAAGCTTCATACAATGCCACAAGTTGCATACAACTAGACAAAAAAAATATTTCAAATAACCTAAACTAGTAATTTTAATGTATTCGTAATTGCAATAAGATAACAATAAAATAAAAATATCCAAATTCGAATTCAAATTCAAATCAACCGCAAAACTATAAAAAAAGACCACTGACCTTCGACATTGGTGTTGCAAACAATTGCTACCAAATGTTTCCGAATATCAAATAATTTACAGAACTTAAACAATTTAAAATTATAAAATCAGCCAACATTTCATTGTTAACTCTTTTTATAAGCTTCAAGTTGCAAGCAAACAAAAGCAATAATCAACATTAATAAAAAAAAACGAAAAATTTAAACAAATTATAATAAAATATACTATTTTTTTTTGGATAATGCAATAATAAACAGTATTTTATTTTACTTTTGGCTGTTGAAACAAAAATATGCACCTAATCACACAAATGAAATCAGTGGCAAGTTTTTTTTTGGTTTCAGCACCAGTAATTTGACTCATATGTTAAATTGTTATTAACGTTATTATTTTTTATATATTTTTTTGGGAAAAAATATGAATATTAGAGCGGCTCACCAAAAAAAGTGCTTGATGTACTCTCCTAAAAATGAACCTTGGACTTTTTTAAGATGACATTTAAAATATTTCGGCTCCAGCTTTGACCTCTTGTGAGCTGGACCATTTTGAAAATGGGTCTATTTTTGCATGTTTTGTTAATTTGAGAATCTGTTTTCTTACATACATGTCCTTTTTTTTTAAAGGATATTCTGTAAAAAAAACGGTTTTTGAATTTTTTGTTCGGGGTTGTTTGTATTAAAAATGCCAAATTAACATACTTTAATCTTTCGTCGATTTAATTAAATACGGGTCTCAGCTTTTTTTTAAATTCGTGCTAGTTCGCGTTTTGACAAAAATGCAATGCGGTGGTAGCTCTTCGTTTTAAATAGGGCAATATGGGTATCAAATTTTTTCTTTTGCCAATTACATCATCCTCTGTATGTAAATAATTTAGATTTTTATAAATTAGATGCATTTTACACGGTGCTCTGGAATATATATAATGGCAAATTTTGTGGTAACTCTAATATGATAGCGGATTTAGTTTCTAGATCATGTACGGATAAAATAAGACTAAAGAAAGAAAAAAAAAAAATGATGCACGACTTTTTGGCGGCACATTTTTTTTTTGCAAATTATATGCTAGAATATGCTAACACTTATTTTATTTTAATTTTATTAAAATAAAATCAAAATTGAAATATAAAATTATTTATAAAAATACGCTCGCATTGTGTTTTCATTTGGAATAAAACTAAAACCATATTGTTTTACAATTCCAAAATACAGATAATCAGAGCATCATAACTTTTTAAGAGGATTTTAAATCTATGATACATTCGCAAGTCGTTTTTGTTTTTGAGAACAGTTTTGTAAATATAAACAATATAATTTAATAACTTTTTTTAATTTGCGAAAAAAATATGCCGCCAAAAAATTCGTGGATCGTTTTTTTTTTCTTTTTTTAGTTCTATTTTCATCCATATATGATCTAGAAACTAAATACGCTATCATATTGGGGTTCACCTTGCACGAATTTCGCTTCCATACAACTTGAGTCGCTCTAATGAATATATCATTTGATAGCATTTAACTTGTATAAATATATTTAAACATAATTTTTATTTATATTCGCATTTATATTTGAATGCTTTTTGGTAAATCACAATAATTGTTTTGTCTTACTTTGTTGAAAATCATATAAATCTGTTTGAAAAATGTAATAAGAAAATTATTATCGAACAATCTATAATGTTATCCTATATGCCATTCAGAAGGTCTCTAACTTAAAAGAAAATTTTAGAAGAAATAAGAATTGGCACCTTATGGCGGTTTTAAGTTTAAATCAAAATTAAAATATTAAAATTACAGTTTTTGCTTTGATTTAATAAAAGTTACATAAATTTAGAGATCTCATTGTATTTATCACATATCAAAACACATCCTGTTCTCCTGCTTTAGGATATTTACTTTCTTAGGTTTTGAAAATTTAGTTTGCTCCATAAAATTTGAAGTTCTTAAATTTTTTTTGGTGATTTACGATTTTATTATTAAGCAAATTAAAAAAAAAGCGGAATGGATAAAGTGATTTAGTTGTCGCAAAGAGAAATGTGATTTCAAAAAACTGCCGCTAAGAATGGAAAAAATTTAGACCGTCATGAAGATTCAATTTATATACCAACCCAGGCAAAAAAAAAAATACACTCGGCACAATGTTGGCAAAAAGTCTGAAAATTACACCACGCAGCGATATGAATATTACTTTTTTTTGTGAATGTACCTTTCAAGGCTGTGTACACAGACACAATTATCAACCTAAAATATCTAATTAAAGATTTTATTTGAATTTAATTTGTTTCTAAACAAATATTTAATTGAATCAATAAATATTTTAATTGACTTTTAAATATATAAATACATATTTTATTTTAGACGCAATTATCATATTATTTTTCATACACTGTATGCATAAATAGAAAATTTTCAGTATAAAATACCAAACACATTTGAAGTTAACAAACAAAACAAGCACACACACAAACAGACTCAGCATTGTAAAAAACACACATACCAACGTATAGATCACACACTTTTTTTATGAGTATCACATTTTTTTTTATAGAAGTTATTTATAACTTTTTTTTTCCTTCTTAATTTTAATAAAAGGTTTAATTGATAGTATCATTGCAGTGATAGGTGCAAAATCAATTAAACTATAAATTGATTCAATAAATTTTTTAATTGTTTAGTTTTTTCTGTGTATTGGATCTAAAAGCTAAAAACTATGAGCAAAACTCGACCTGATGATAGCTCAGAGGGCTAAAGGGCTCTGTCTAACGTGTAGTGCGAGTGCATGTGGCATTAGAAATCAGTTTATCTATACCACGGTCAGTGATTGTACAGAAAAAATTTCATATAGACGCAATCGAACAAATAAAAACATAACAAATATTACATTATTCAAAAATTCAAAAAAAAAACAGGTTCACTGACGAAGGTTCAATACCAGAAACTGCGCAGTCTGATTCAGAAAAAAATTGAAAATTTGCATTGTAGTTATGATTTTTAGAAAAATACACTCATTCTTCTCTACCAAGCCTTTCACAAAAAAATTAAATTAATGCAATTAATGTAAGTATCAAGTAATTTTTTTTTAAATTTTCGACTTTTACACAACAGAGAAAAATTTAGCTATTTCCCAACTGAAATTCGGTTCCTGCTACTAAAATTCAGTTGTTACGAATTTCAGACGGTTGGCACAACTTAACATTAGTTTTCGAAACAAAGTTCGGTTAAGTCAACAGAGTTTCAG
Source organism: Delia radicum (assembly GCA_021234595.1). Classification (NCBI taxonomy): domain Eukaryota; kingdom Metazoa; phylum Arthropoda; class Insecta; order Diptera; family Anthomyiidae; genus Delia; species Delia radicum. The sequence continues at coordinate 89,610,363 of CM037854.1, read as the reverse complement.
TTGCAACTCCAAAAATATTGAGAAATCGAATATAATTATCGTTGTACTAACTGAATTTATAAGGTATTACTATTAATATACACTTTTTAATTCGGGTGACACTTGATTTCTCAGTGTGTACATGGCCATTAATTCGTTAGGTTAAAACTTTGAATGTCACCGTTTTTAAGTTTATTCTACCTAACCCTGATCCATGATTTCTCTAAATTTAAAAAAACTTTGAGAAAGTACAGGCATCAAAAGTTACCTTCAACAGGTGTCAGACATTTTTGAAAACAGAATTTTCCAAAAATTTTTATATTCGCATAGCATCCGGCGACAAATAACTTCCAAAGAAGTTGTTAAGGCAGAAAACTTCCAAAAAATCATATTTGGAATGATTCCTTTCTATGACAATAAAATATTAAATTCATCGATGAAAATGTCAAATTAGAAGAGAACATATTTTTTCTGGTTATTCAAAATTATATTTTTATACCTATTGCTATATATTGTCCATATTTAAAGCGGTGTTAAAAAAATCATAATGCTTTCATATTTGGGCTGAATTGGAGTACCCGTTTTTTATTTTGCAATTTTCGAGATGCGCTCAGGAAAAAATTGGTTAAAGTTAAAATTTGAGTAAAAAAATGATTGTACTGTAAGTGGCCCTAGTGGAGAATAATAAATAACTGGAAAAGATTATATTCATAAAACGAAACTTTATGAGGTGAAATAGTTTTTAATCTCACTTTACTATTATTACCCGAGTAAAAACACTCATATATAATACTATCTTATTAAATACAATATTATATAAAATCATATAACTTTATGTAGCTTAATATGGATATATGTGGTCATATATAATTTTATCTTGGATTTTGTTTTTCAAATATTTTTGATATGTTCCTATGCATATCAATATCTATATTACCGTAGATGTTGATTATACTACTACATATGGTATATATTAGTTAGCATGATTTCATATATAATTTAATATTGCTTAATACAATGTTAAGTTTGTAATGCATATATAGTACCATATTAAAATTTTATTTTACATCGAATATGAAGTGTTTAATTTTGTAACTATTTAAAATGTACTGAATTTATTAAATAAATTTTTTAGTCCATAATTATTCTTCGTTTCTTCATAATACTACTTGTTTTTATTTTAATTTCTCTGTATGTAACAATTGAGGGAAGTATAAAAATACATACAAAAAATCAAAAAGGCTTTTCTTTAAAACCCTGTAAATCCGAGAGGAGTGAAAATAACTAAACGGGTCTTGAAGTGTTATAAAGCTAGAAGTAGGGAGTAAATACTCTGTAATTTTCAAGTTTGTATCTGCTAACAAACATGACCAAATTGTAGCCTGAAATATGCAAATTTTCAAAATTTCCAAATTTCAAGTAACGATTTTTTCATAACGATTTGCCAGATTGAGCCAATTTTAATTTTGTATTTTTCTCCGACATGTCTAATTTGTATCTGAGAATTATTATGCTTTTATATTCATTTGCGCCGACACTGGAGTTCATTGAAAAACACAAAAAAACCAATGAAATATGCTTATTTTCAATACCACGTTATTTTTCGGGTGTATGAATTAAGTCAAATTTTATATTTTTGATAGAAACTATAATCCTTCAGTTCAGATATCTCTAGCAGAAAAATTTTAACAGCTCAAACCACTACGCACAAAAACAAGACTTTTTAGTTTTTTTATTTTGCGTGAACCGGTAGTGCCGTGTGCAAAAATTAAATCCTCTTGGATTTTGGTTCTTGGAGCCCTTTGGAACATTTCCACAAAATTTTAACAAAATCCAAAATGGTCCAGCAACAATTTTTCATTTTTTTCGGTGTTTTCATAGAGAATGACTCATATATAATTGAGTTAAACAAAATTTTAAAATGATATTTCAATTTGTAATTTTTCTGTTTCGAATCTCAGCAAAAAGTTTTAAAAATTGTTCTGAAATTTATAAAATTAGAAACACACTTTTAAAGGGTGATTTTTTAGCAACTTTCTTTTTGGCAACACTGTTTTTGGCAGCTCAGCTGTTGGTGTAACATGTTACTGTTAAACATGTTCAGTTTGGTCTATAATTTAAACATGAATCGACTTAAAAACGAACAACGCTTGCAGATTATTGAATTTTATTATCAAAATTCATGCTCGGTTAAGAAAGAGCATTGTCAATTGAGAGGCGAGTTTGGTGAACAGTTTATTATTCACGTTTGGGCCGGTCAATTGGCCGCCTAGATCGTGCGATTAAACGCATTTAGACTATTTTTTGTGGGGCTATGTTAAGGCTCATGTCTATAGGGACAAGCAGTCAACGGTTGACGCAATTAAAGCCAATATTAAAGAATTTATTCGTGAGATACCGGCCGATATGTTGGAGAGAGTATGCCAAAATTGGACCCAGCGTATGAACCAGTTGAGTCGTAGCCGCGGTCAACATTTATATGAAATCATCTTTAAACATTGAATTATATACATCGTTCTATCGACTCAAATAAAGATTTCATACATTTTTCTAAATTTTATGTGTTTTTTTTTTAAATCTAATCCGAAAGCAACTAAAAAATCACCCTTTATATACTAAATTTGTAGTTATAACAACTAGGAATTTAATTACAATATTTAACAAAAAATTTGTTTAACATTTATTGTAACATTGCTTTTATTTATTTTTATTAATAATAATGGTCAATATCAATATTTTTTATTAACATTGTTTTCTAGCAATTCTTTATCAAAGGTTAAAGGTTTTTTCCTTAAAACACAAAACCATAACCGCAGTTAAAAATAACGCCAGACCAAATAGACAACCATAAAACAACTAAAACGATTAACTAGTCAGTCTTTCATATCAAGGTTGAACTAGTTATATTTTCAGAAAATTGGGTGTAGTTGGCACATATTTTTTTTTTATTCTATAAGTTTTCATAGACTTTATATAAAACGGCCAACACCTTTTTTATATTTGCCACAAAGTAGATAATATTGGTGATATTTAGTGGCTACTACTAAGAATTTCATGCTTGGCTTGCTGGCTAGCGGATTGCTAGACTGACTTCGTTCGTTAACTGACTGACGGGTTGACCAACTATATTTAGATCTCTATACTTTAAGTGGGTGGGTGCTTAATTTTTACACCAGCTTAATAAAAATAATACTGCCAAGATTATGTTTTTTTTTCTAAAAATTTACTTCTAAGTTTCTCTTCAACACGTTTCCTTAAGTTTTTTTGTTTCTTTCTTGGTTTATATCTAACGTGATAATAAAGTGCAAATAATAGACATAAACTCTTAATATGGACGGACATATTTACAATAAAAATTATACATTTATATGTGCTAAAAAAAAAAGATTTTAAAAGAGTGAAGTCTTTTTGGGGCTTATATTTCAAAGCAGTGTTGGAAACAAGGTTGGAAAGTTAAATACATAATTTTTTATTTGTTACTGATGGATGAAATGTAAAATTATTTGAATTCGAAGCTATGTGGAATAAAACAAGCAATGAGGAGTGGAATTGGAGTGCTTAATTTTTGAACCTAGCTTTAATGATTTTAACCAAAACATAATTTCGCAATCCTAAAACTGACTGAATTGGGTTTCGAGAACGGGAGGCTGTAATGTAAATACATTTAGACATATTCAAATAAAGTCCATATATAGTCTCCATGGGCATTATAACCAATTATTGTGGGAATAGTGGCCAAAATTAGTTAAAAATACTCCCTGGGATCTCCCCGATATTAATGAAATCCAAATATGTGATAGAGCAGAAGAACATAAGGGATACGTATTTTTTTAGCGGCCCAATCTCATGTTGAGGGGTTAAAAGTGGGGTGAAGAATTACCCCATAGCTTTTAAAGTTTATTTCGTATTGCTGTAAAGAAATTTTACATAAATGGGGTACCAAATGAAAGAGCTTTTACAGACACATTAACTGTTATTTAAAACATGTCCTATAACTTTAAAGTCTTTTTGTTATTAAAAAAAATGTGACATTATTAAAAAAAATGTGACATTAAAACTGGAGTTTTGTTAAGGAATTATAGCTGGTTTAAACTAAAAATTATGTATATTAATGGATATTTAAGTAAATCTAGCGAGTGTCTGAGCCTTTTCCGATATTCGTAACAGTTCGTCTTTTATGCCACTTTTCCCTATTTTATAAATATATAAAATAGTTGGCAACCCTGAGCTACTACGTAGGCAATGTCAAAATTTTTACTTTTCCGAGTACTTTAACGCTGCGTACAAATAAATCTGGATTCAGCTAATTTCAGACAGGCTTCAGCATTAAAAAAAAAAAAAATTTTAACCAATTTTGACCGCTAAAAAAATACGTATCGCATTTTTTCTCAATATCAATAAATCAATATCAAAATATCAATAAATTCGAAGAAAACCCATCGGGAAACGCTCCTTGTGAGTAGTTTCACAATTCACTGTAAAAATTAACTATAATAGGATTTTAGGTAGGGACAAAAGGAGTTAAATTTTCCCCTTGGTCCAAAAACTTAAAAGTTTAAATATGAGCAGTACCAGGACATTTAACTCCATGATTAAAATCCTCAAACAAGATATGGCTACTCTGACCGCAAAATATTCAGACCTAATCCTCCTAGCTTTAAAATTTGTGGTGATAATGGACGAAATTTGTTAGAAATACCACAGAGTATAATTTCACTAAGCAAAGGCCAAGGGCCAGACAATAATTGGGGTTATTCGAAAAAAATCGGGACATAATCGGGAACTATTTTTTTTTTTTTTAAAGTTCCAATTGGATTTCGAAATAAAGTTTTCTGGGGGTATATATTTTTGTTTTCAAACTTAAATTCCGCAATGACTCCGTTCAAAGCTCTGATCACAATCAGACATATTTTTGTTATTTCTTTTGTTTCGGGGGTTCATTTAACATTGGATTTTTAAAATTGTTGAGAAGTTTTTTTTGTTTTTTTTTAGCTTATTTAGATAATTTGATAGATTATTGGTTTGTTGTTGTTGGTTACAAGATACGATATGGCAACTGTTGGTTATGTAGTTGTTGTTGTTGCTAGTTTTGAATAGATAATAAGAACCACCGCCGTTGCTATTTTTGCAGTTGTTGCTATTATTGTGGATACTGTTGTTGTTGTTTTTTTGCTGCAGTCTATGTCTGTTATTATCTTGATAGAAATGCACCTGACTCGTTTGGTATTTGCACGTTTTTTCGTTTTTTGTTGTTTGTTGCTCATGCGCTTAGCAGTTATTATGGTGTTGTATTATTTTTGTTGTTGTTTTTGTTTTGTGGGTGATAAATAGAGTTGCCAGGGAGAGGAAAAAGTAGAAATGAATTTGAATAGATTAGCGAAATTTGATTTTGGAAATAATTTGGTTACGGGATTGGAGGTAAATAAGATTGCTTAAGCACTGTATATTTGTAGCTTAAAATATTTCTTTTAAAGAGTTTTTTATTCGGATTTGATTTCTGCCTTGCAATCAAATAGACCCAAACTTTTTCGCATGTCCTCCACTAATCTAATATGTTTATTCCATGTCTTTGCTAGATGCGTTACCGCGAGAAACCAATTTAGCCAAAACAAAAACTTACACACAATTTTGAAAATAGTAACACTTTATGGTAAAAAGGGTTCCCGCGGTAATGCATCTGGAACAAAGCTTATATATGTCGGAATCATGGTAACGTTTTTGAAAAGAAACGAGCATGACCAGAACTCGAGTGGCCAGATGAATCGCTTTGCAGTAACAACTTTCAAAGGATTACTATTATTAATTTAAAGACAATAGCCCAGATTCGAACCAACAACCTTTTGATTGCAATCCCCCCATCACTTTAATTGGCAACCCTTACAAGTTTATCATTTCATATAACTACCAAAAACAAAGCTCTTTAAAAAAGTTCATACCATCCAAGTTCTTTAACAAACTCTTAACAACAAATTCTTTTTTACTCAAGACAACCAAAAAGAACTTGAACAATTTAACAAATTCAGTATTTCTAGGTAGTTTGCATTTATGGGGAAGAAGCGGGGCTTTAAAGAAACAATAACAACAACACAACAACAAAAATTTAAATAAAATGCTGTAATTTAGCTGTTGGCAACGATTTACAACTGCAGCAACAATAGCAACAACAAATGCAAAAGTATGCAACATAAGAACATGTTGCATACTTAAAATAGATAGTCGTCTACATAAAAGCATCAATAAACAGAACAAAATACACTAGCAAACAACAAGAACAATAGCAACAAACAACGTACAGCAACAATTGATGGCAATTGAAGAGAAGTTGTTGGTTTTTGCACGTCAAACGAATTACTTTGACTTGACTGTTTTACAGTTCGTTTGAATTTTGTTAAGCAATTATTCGACACAACAAAATTTTTCGGTTGATTCAACTTTAGCCTCAAGTTCAACAACAACAGCAACAACATCAGCAATAGTTATAACAAATTTCAGTTTAAAAATCAAACTGAAATGCAAGAATCAAATTGAAATGGAGGAGAACTAAACTAAAGAAAAACTCAACTAAGAGTAATTGTGGTTGTTCGTTGGTTAATATAATTTTCAAATGCATACAGTTTCCCATGATTTTCAAATTGCCAATTGCTGTTGTTTGGTATGCATAAGGTGTAAAGTAACCTGTTGCAACAACTTAAACTAATCATTTACCCATTTATGTATTATACATTTATTTAGCACCAACAATAGCAACAAACAAATCATTGATATCTAAGCAACATACTATGGGCCAGGAAATTCGGTTTTGAGAAGATGCAGATTTAAGATTAAGAACACTCGGAGGTACAAACCTTTTGGATCATCACAGCGTCCGATCTAAATCGATTTGGAGAGAAGTGAGATTTTCTTTAACTCGCGAAGGTTAAACAGAAGCAATCACAATTCCTGAGTTCGGTGTATAACAATTAACCCTTCGATAACCAATTATTGATATATGTCCCATTTATAGTTTTTGTTGTATAAGCTACATTTTTTAGCTAATTTTTTCGAGTGTGATTTGTTTCGGAAAATGATAGATGTTGCTTTGAGATCTTACCAATTACTTGGTTCAATATGGTCTAAGAGCTCAATAGAGTGACCCCAAAATTAAAAAAATATGAATATCTTTTTTTGATAATTTTTGGTACATATTTTCTCTAACACTATTGGACATAGATGGTCAAAGTATTGGTTGGAAATGGTCCAGTCTTTAAAGTTTGAAGAAACATTGAGATATTTGAAACTGATTCATTCCATTTCCTACAAGTTTAAGCAATTTTTGTTCGATTTATTTCTATAAAATGTGATATTTTTAGCAAATTCCCTTGTATCTCAAAGAAATCGTCCAGCAATTGCTTCCTGAAAGTCCTAAGCCGAGCTCTGATATGAGCTACACACTTTCAAAGGTAGTTAAATACCGCCTCTTCCTCTCCAGGTCTTCCCCAAGTACAGCACTTTGTATTATACTGCAATTTGATCCCATTGTCTCTTCTCCAACGACTAAGGAGAGATATGGCCCGACTCAAGTCGTGTCTGGCTGTTCCACAGTCACCAGGCACAAACCTGATACCAATATTACTAAGTCATCTGCATAGGCAACTGCCTTTGCTCCCGGTTATCAAATTCAATGAGGACCGGAAATAATAACAAAATACCAACAGTTAACCGTTCACCCTACCTTGAGTTATTTTTTTTCCAACTCTTCCTGACATCTTGCTACCCCACAGACACTGGTTGAAAATCCTGGTGCACCACATGGTCACTATTCAGTAATGAGAATATTCTCAAACTTATTAATAACCAGAAGCTATAGAAATGGAGCGATCATCACACCCTGAGCTTCTTTTCGTCCAACACTTCTTGACATCTTACTACCACCCAGACACGCGTTGACAATTATGGTGTCCAGTAACCTCAATAACCAGTCGATTTGAAAACTCTTAACATCCACATCAACTAAACCTTGTTGTTTACATTAGTCCTTGCGTTATTTTAGGCTCAATCTATATCCAAGAACGGTGGAGCTACTTTTAAGATGTGCGATCCTTCGATTTTCAGTCTAATATGAGCATTATTAATATTTCCAAAGTCTTCAATAGGAAAGATGAGAGAATCATTGCCCTAAAGTCCTTAGCACTCTCGTGATCCCCTTGCCAATTTTAAGAATGACGACCACCTTTATCTTACTCCAGATAAGTGAAACTTAGTTGAGAGAACGGCAAAGTCTGTATATAGCGACCAACTAGGTAATGATCAAACTTCGACCGCTCTAAAAATGATTGGCAACTTAGAAAATATGTGTCGAGAAGATTTTCCAGTGACTTTTCGCAGGGTTTCGACTAACCAGGGGAGTGTCCCGATCTTGATCTTAATAACATTTGGATATGCGATAAAGAAAAAAAATAAGGGACACGTATTTTTTTAGCGGCCTAATCTTACATTTAAGGGTTAAAAGGTGTGTCCAAAATTGCTACATATTTGTGTGGAACCATATCTGAAACTAGTCAAATTCGGATTTTTTTTCACACAATTTTGATGTACTCGAGAAAATAAAAAATTGTATATAAATTTTGCCTATGTAGTGTGTTAGGGTTGCCATTTATTTAAAATTTTTAAAATATGTTTTAAAAAGCTCTTCGGAAAAAGTCGCATAAAAGACGAACAATTACGAATGTAAGAAAAAGCTCAGACCCCTCGATTAAATTTAATAGGCATTAATGTACATATTTTTTTTTAGCTTAATCCAACCATGGTTGGTAAACACTAACCCTTAAATACCATTAACAATGGAATAGCGCTTCAAGGAACTATTTTTAACCTTAAAATTACACAAACGAAATAACTTAACTTACCGTAAAATACCCTAACGAAATAATTCTAAAATACCGATAACCATAAGATATTCTAAAGAAATAAATATTTGTTGTCTCTCTTAGTTTTGTTAATCATAAAAACATTCAAGCATACGATACATATCGTTCATTCCATAGAAGTGCAAGGCAAAATTAGCATTTTTTGACCTCATGGCATGCGACTTTGCTCATACTGTGAATAGGAAAACTCTAGGGAGCAATATAGACATTAACGTTTTCAGATCTTTAACATTTAAAAAACGAACGTTTTATTCACATTTTTAAAACTTGAAAACATTTAAAACCTAGTGAAATTTGATGACTTGCAGTTTCTAAACAGGCTACTTCAAAATTAAAAAAATCTTCTGAAAGCTGCGATTGTCTACTTTTACGATCTGCAATCTAGAAATACCATATTCTTTTTAAAAATGTATTTTTACTGTTGTTGCAATTTTGAAATGCATTTCGCACTTTTTAATTAACGTGTGCTAGATATTGCTCTTAGCTGTAAAATACTAAAAAATTACGTAAAATAACCTAAAATAACATAACTAAATAACGTGGAATAGCATTAACCCTAAAATAACCTAACGAAATAACTTAAAATAACGGCAACCCTAAAATAACATAACGATATAACTTAAAATATCGTTAACCTTAAAATACCCTAACGAAATAAATACAAAACACCGTTATCCAAAACCGGTTGCCGAATGAAACGGTTGCCAACCCCGCTTAAAACACATTTTTTTGAATAACAAATATACTTGAAAATAATCGGACATGTTTCGTATACCAGTTAATGCGTTTGCAAAAGCTCTTCCATTTGGTACTACATTTGTCAAAAAAATTTCTGAGACCATTAAAAATAAGCCAAAAACCGGAATATGTGATAAATTTTGACCCCATGTGATTGGGCCTTTACAAATAAATTCGTGTCCCTTATTTTTCTTTTCTTTATAACAGATCCAAATTTCATTAAAATAGGCGAGAACCCAGGGAGACTCCCCTTGTAAGAGCCGTCACCATCGTTTACATAAACAGGATTCGAGTGTCCCTAGGCAAGTACTTTGTTATGTCTGGCAGTGTCCCTAGTATTGTTGACCGAACTGCAGAACTCCCTCTATGAGTTCTATTAGCAGCTAAGATGGCTTTCTTATAAGCCTTTATTTAACGCTGTATGTATACAATTTTTTACAGAGATAGCTCGCCGAATTCACCGAATGTTCAAGATCGGTAATCGAGTTCCCCGTAACTTTATAAATTTACCATAGTAAATACTACTAAACTTAATTCAGTCAGTTCTTGTAGGATTTATGTACCTAGAGTACCGTACAGTACTGGCAAAGCGTAGGCGACAGCACTGGCAAAGCGTAGGCGACGGTTCTTTATGCGATGGCAGAGCTTTGGATTAACAATCTTGACAGTATTGTCCTGTTACCCAATTGAGAACAGTGGCCAACCGTTGGTTTGAGCCAACTTTCCGCCATTGGCATACCTTTGGTAGTTCAAAAAATTTGGTGCTTATAAAATATAGCTTAAGTTAAATTAATTTGTAATAAAACAAATAAAAAAAACACCAAAACAGTTTTTTACATCATATTTAAATGTGTGAAATATTGTAAAATATTTATTAATATATTAGTAAAATCAATATTGACAAAGAATTTTGCGGGTGGTACTGGCAAAACACATGCTTTCCAAATAAAATAGTGTTTTCCTAGTAAAATATTATTTGTACCATTGGTAATTTTTAACACGGTGGGTTTTAAAAAAATAGCAGTGGTTTGTCAGTAATATTTTTTTGGTACGGTTGCAATTTCTATCAATTTCTGACCGTATGCGAGAAGTTGTGTGATATTGGTGTTAGATCCAGTATTTCCTTTACATGCAACATTTTCTGAACTCGAAAAAATAAATGTTGAGTAAGTACTATAGATACGATTTTTTAGCGGTCGTAAAATTAGGTAAAGACTAATTTCTGTCATACGGTATGCCAACGCTATAGATAACAACGGAGTTGCTTTCCTATTGTAAGGCATATACCAATAGGTCAACAAGATATTTCGAGTACCGGTTAACAAAACCCTCGGTACTATTTGATTATCAGCGTTAAAATTCTGTATTCCTTTCACTTCTTAGAAATGGACCCATGGTTTCTGAGTTAAGCCTGTGTCGTCTTCGGCGAGAAGAAGCCGCAGGTTATCTGTAGAATTTCGAGGGTTGTGGGTTCCGTTAGCTGCATCTTAACCAGCAGCTCGTAGGCGTCATCAATGTCATCTTCGTCAGGGTTGCCACCGGAACCATTTGGGCGATAGACCTTTACCGTCGGCATCCCTAATAGCGAAGAAAAGCTTGAATTCCTTTTTGGGTCATTTTTCTCTCACTTATTTTCAACTTATATTGATTTTTTGAGATTTTCAACCCATTATTCAAACACTTCAACTACGACTACATCAAGTGTTAACATGATTGACTACATTTAGTAGATTTACTTTTTTTTTTGTCTTATTTTGTTTTTCCTCACACTAACACCTTGCAGCAATTTGAAAAAATATTTTGCATTACAAAGGACACGAAGTTCAAATCATTCTTATTTTTTCGTTTTCTTCCTCTTTTGATTTTCGATTGCATTATTTAGTATCTACGTGTATGCACTTTACTTATGTATTTCTGTTAGCTAGTGATCACGTTATTTAATGCTGATGATGATGAAATATCACTTAAAGCTCTATTCTTATAGCCGGTTATTTTCAAATTCTTAGCAATTTGTTTCTAAATATGTATTTTGCATATTCCATCACTATCATACGAGTAAGACTAAGTTTTAGTTCTTTTAAATAGATTAATTGAAATTAAGGGCTTTCAATTATTTTTTTTTAGGTTGTTTTAGATTTTTGTAGAAGCCTTCAATTTATGCTTTTGTAATCTTCAGTAGTAAATTATACTACAGGTTTTTGTTGGCAATTCTTATTGTAAATTGGGGAGTGGTAGTGTTGCTTGATGATAAAAATCATGTGAACTTTTTTATGGTTAAAGAGGAATTTCAAATATAACAAAATTCTTTAGCCAATTAGTACTTTAAACTCTGGTTTGGAGTATAATGTTTAGTAAGTATTAGCAAATTATTAGGTATGAATACACACTTTCATATTTGTAAAATTATGATATTTGCACTTAAAATCAGTTAAATACAAGAAGTTTTTTGTTAAATATAACAAATTAAAATTTAATGTAAAATTGGTTAAACTATAGGTTTATTTATATTTTTACTGGGGATTAAAGTTTTTTATGTAATAGGGTTAAAGAAACTTCCCGGAACATGGTTCATATTCACTAACAACATATGTAAATTAGTGATATATCTTTTTGCGAACACATTACTGGGCACCAGTGTTACCAGACCATGATTTCAAAAAATGGCTAAATTTGTGTAAAAAAGGCAAACAAAAATGGCTAAAATATAGATAAAAAATGGGTAAGGATTTTAATAAAAATAAAAACCTAACATGTTGTTTTTATTTGCGAATATTTTGAACTATTAATTCTATGCTAAAAAAGTAAAATTTAAAATTAACTAACGGCCTGTTTTTGTAAGACGTGTCACTCAAAAAATTCGCGTAAATGAGTGAAGAAATTCATTTTGGGGTTCTGTATCGCAAATGTCACTTTGAATTGAGTGAAAACGTAAGAGTTGTCGTTTTCGTCTCTTTTTTTGGTTTCCACATTGCGATTTGAAACGTCACAAACGTAAAAAACAGACATTCAAAGAAATGTATTCGTCAAAGAAAAAAGGGAACACAATTTAATATTAACAAAAAAAAATCTTTTTAACAAAAAATTGTAATAAAAACAGAATAATGATTTTTATTTTCATTTATATTTTTATTTATTTTCATTTTTATTTGTAAATGTTTTTTTTTTTTACAAATTATATTTTTATCACCACTTTTATTGTTTTCTAAACAAAATAAATAAATATTTTTTTTCTAGCAAAAATCAGCTGTTTTTGTTTATCATTTACTGTGTTGGGTTGCCATCTACCAACGAAAAATGAGTTATTTGTATATGAAAAAAGCTAACAAACACCTAAAACAATATCATGGCAATTTTTACTGTTTGACAAAACATAAAGCTTTACGTACTCAAACGTAAATCAGACGAACGAATTATAAAAACTCATTTCCTTACGTTATAGTTCGGGTGCCAAACGTTCGTCTGAAATTATACACGTATTGTAAAAACAAGCCGTAACAGTTTAAAAAAGTAAAAAGACAGTAATACTCGCATATTTAATATTTTTATTAAAAACTCAAAATTGTTTAAACACCAAATATTTTCCACAATGTTTTAGACATTTACTGCGGTATTCATAAAAATGTTCGTTTATTAATAAAATTGTATTAATAAACGAATATTAGCTTAAAATAGCTATTTTAAAATTTGTGTAAATAAAGGAGTTTTAAAATTGGTTTCACCCATGTTTTAACCTATTTTAAGATGAAATTTTTGCTTTGTGTTTAACTTTATTTTGAACATTATTGTCAACAATTTTAAATCTCTAACGGATAAGGCTGCCTCAGGGCAGACTTCATAAAATTTACCACAAATGCATCAAATGAGCGTTTTATACATAGAAATTAATATATTCCGAGAGTAAACTAAATTTGCTAAATATTTTGTTAAGCAATTTTTACCTGTCTCCACACATGTTATTCATTAAGCAACATGGAAAAAGAGTTGAAAACAATAGAACAATAATAAAAAATTCAACTGTTTTTCAATGATTGTATTTATTTTTATTGCTTTTTCCTGGTTTTACCTGAAAAATGTTATCAATGTCATTTTGACGTTCTAATTTTACTTTGTCTCCGCGTTTTTTCCGTAATGTCACATTTTTTTTAATTAAGTCATAATCATTACTTGAGCTGTTTCGTTTGCTTTATGTGCATCGCTATTAAAAAGTGCAAGAAGTGATAAATTGATTAAGATAAAAAATAAAATAATAAAATCAATTATTTGGTGTTTTCAAGTGAATTTATAATCGCACGATGGTAAGTACAGCTAAAAATTTCCGTACTGTCACACAGTTATTTAATAAAAAATCGTAAAAAATAAAATAAATAAAAATGTATATTAATATATTACGAAGTTTTGATCACTTTTTCTTGTTTTTATTTTCCGTGAAATAACTTTTTAGAAGAAAAAAACAAAAAAAATATCACAAATTTCTTTACTGTCACTTTTAAGTAAAAAGGTTTTTTTTATTTTAAAAGCTTATTTCTCGAAAATTCTGATTGATTTCAATACTGTAGTTCTTTTGATGTAAAGATAATTTGTTATATTACTTTGAATGACTATTGTTGTTGTTATTCTTCTAAAATCTTAAAGGTTAAAACAAAGGCAAAGTTGACGGGAGCTGAAAGAGCAAAACGTTATCGAGAAAAAATAAAATTAGACAAGAAACGTGATGATGAATACAAAAAAAAGAAAGAGAAAGGTACACGTTATATTTCGAAAATTTAGGACATTTTTAATTTTTTTTATGTGTAGAAATTCTAAAAAATTGAAAAGAAACGAAATGCCGAAGATGCTGAAGGCTATACGAGCTAAGGATAGAGAACGGAAGCGTGCCAATAAGGCCTTAGTGCGACATGAAGAACCTGCATCGATTGTTTTGCCACATGCTTCGAATATGGAGCTTGATGAAGAACCATTTACTATTTCACAAATAAGCGTATCGGAACTTAATTCAGTTAGACAACGAAAGGAAAGGTACAGGAAACAGCTTCAATCCAAAAATTTTAAACTAAATTCGACAGTAAATCAGTTACAAGAAAAACTAAAACGAGTTGAGAAAGAAAACCGAAAATTCAAAAAGAGATTCCAACGTTTAAAACGAAAACAGAAAGAGAACTCAATGGGAGAAACTTCGGAAAAAAGAACATTAAATCTCACTTGTAGAAATACGAAAATTGTTTTATCAAATCTCAAACAGAAATATATACAAGCCAGAAAACCAGTTGATACAATTATCGTTTCAAAACTTTTAAAGCGATACAGACTCATGGGGCTTATAGCACGTAGGCGTAAATTACTCTCAAAAACACTGCCAAATAAAAATTTATCCAAAATTACAGCAATTCACGACTTTTACCTAAGAGACGACGTTAGCAGAGTCTGTGCTGGTAAAAAAGAGACTGTAACTCGTGGAAAAATTAAAGAACAACGACGATACTTATGCGACACAATGAAAAGTCTGTATAAACTATTTAAAACTGAAAACAAAAATATTTCATTGTCCTATACCTCTTTCACCCGACTGAAGCCTTTCTATATAAAAAAACCGTCTGCTGTAGACAGAAATACATGCGCATGTCAAGAGCATGCTAATATTAATTTTAAAATAATGAAATTATTTCAATACAATATAATCGCCGAAAGGGAACACTCAAACTTAATGAAAGACATAATGTGTGATAATCAGTCTGCCCTTTGCGCTTGGGGTATCTGTCAGAGTTGCAAAGCAAAAAAAGTTCTCGTAAGCGGTATTAATGAAGATGAGACATGCAAATACTATAAATGGGAAATTGTTGCCGAAGAAAGAGCAAACAAAAAGGCTGGCTCTCTAGAAAGATATCACGTTAAGGTCATGAAAAAGGTGGAAAAAACTTCAACATTAGCTAATCTCACGAATTTGTTTCAAAGCGATATGCAAAAGTTTAAGAAGCATGCATTTAATGTTAAAAATCAATACAATGCTTACCGATTTTGCAAAGAAAATTTAAAAGAAACAGAGGCAATGATTCATGTGGACTTCTCCGAAAATTATTCATGCAAGCTTTCGGAAGAAGTTCAATCCTTTCATTTTGGGGCTTCTCGAAACCAAGCTTCCCTTCATACTGGCTTGATTTACCTCAGAAACTATGAAAAACCTATTAGCTTCTGCACGATTTCTGAAAGTCTGGAGCATGGACCTGGAGGGATTTGGGCTCATTTAGATCCCATTCTGGAGTGTGCACCCAAGGTATCAATACTACATTTTTTTTCAGACGGACCACCGTCGCAATATAAACAAAAAAATAATTTTTATTTGCTCTGTCATCGTTTATATGAAAAAAAGTTCAAGTGCGCAACATGGTCTTTCTTTGAGAAATCTCATGGCAAGGGTGCAGCAGACGGCGTGGGAGCTGTTGTCAAGCGAACAGCGGATGGTCTTGTAGCTCACGGTGCAGACATTTCTAATGCGGAGTCTTTGTACAATATTCTGCTAAATAAGACAAATATAAAATTGTTTTACATAAACGTAAAAGACATTTTTGATATAAATAAAACATTGCCTAAAGACTTAATGACAATTCGAGGCACAAGAGATATCCACCAAATTATGACAAATAAAAAAGGTGAAGTAACTTATAGAAACCTGTCTTGCTATTGTGCAAATAATAATTGGATGGCCGGAAAATTATGCCTTTGTCATGGGTTTAAGGCAAAGTCAGCAAAAATTAACCGCTTAAAAAAAACAAATAGAAAAAAAAACAAATCGGGAATCAATTTTTTATGAAATATTCACAGATTCCGATGAATAGATTTGTTCATGAATTTTTTGTTAATATAATTGGATTACTTTTATTTTTTGTTTCGTTTTTATAAAAAAGAAAAAAACAAACAGTAACCAAAAACAAAATAATGAATAAATGTTTAAGTTTTCGTTACACTTGAAATTTAAATTGGATTTTCTTTACTGTCACAAAAAATTCCGTACTGTCACTTTTTATTTTTTCAAGTTTCCAGCAAAATACAACAATTTCTTCCAAATTGTTTGAAGCAAATTTGTAACTTTAAATGTAAGCTGCACAAAAACAAATTTTTGTAAAAAAATTACTTTTTTTTAATTCTTGAATTATAAAAGGAAAAAAAAAAATAATTGGAATCTCTTCGAAAAATAACTTTTTGCTAATACTAACCCGTTTTTTTTAAGAAAAACATCCAAAGCGGGTAAATAATAAGTGAACGAATGCGATAGTAGGCTTTGTTCTAACATTTTTGCATTAATTTCTTAGTTTTGTAATTTTTTTGTAAAAAGTGACATTCCGGAAAATATTTCACCAAAATGCAATAAAAAAGCAAAACAAATTTTTTTTAAAGAAACTAAAAGTAATTTCGCAATCTGCACAAATTTTAATGCAAGTAAACAATTTCAGAGAATGAATTCCTCAACCTTAAAAAAAAAAAAATGCTCATGTACACTACTTTTGGAATTAACCCATTTGTAAATGTTTTTTTTTTTTACCATTATATTTTTATCACCACTTTTATTGTTTTCTAAACAAAATAAATACTTATTTTTTTTTAGCAAAAATCAGCTGTTTTTGTTTATCATTTACTGTGTTGGGTTGCCATCTACCAACGAAAAATGAGTTATTTGTATATGAAAAAAGCTAACAAACACCTAAAACAATATCATGGCAATTTTTACTGTTTGACAAAACATAAAGCTTTACGTACTCAAACGTAAATCAGACGAACGAATTATAAAAACTCATTTCCTTACGTTATAGTTCGGGTGCCAAACGTTCGTCTGAAATTATACACGTATTGTAAAAACAAGCCGTAACAGTTTAAAAAAGTAAAAAGACATTAATACTCGCATATTTAATATTTTTATTAAAAACTCAAAATTGTTTAAACACCAAATATTTTCCACAATGTTTTAGACATTTACTGCGGTATTCATAAAAATGTTCGTTTATTAATAAAATTGTATTAATAAACGAATATTAGCTTAAAATAGCTATTTTAAAATTTGTGTAAATAAAGGAGTTTTAAAATTGGTTTCACCCATGTTTTAACCTATTTTAAGATGAAATTTTTGCTTTGTGTTTAACTTTATTTTGAACATTATTGTCAACAATTTTAAATCTCTAACGGATAAGGCTGCCTCAGGGCAGACTTCATAAAATTTACCACAAATGCATCAAATGAGCGTTTTATACATAGAAATTAATATATTCCGAGAGTAAACTAAATTTGCTAAATATTTTGTTAAGCAATTTTTCGTGTGCCGTCCACGGTTTGCAAGCGAGAAAGCTTCAAAATCAAAATTTCGTTAAATTTCAAAAACTTAATAGTTTTAAAAAGATATAGTTTTCAAAATTCTAAAAAACCAATTTAAGTTGACTAAAAACTCTTTATCATAAAATATAAGTAAGATTGAAGCTTTATCTTTAATAATAAGCCCTTACTTTAGTCCAAGGACTCGCAGGATTATTATCAGGATTCCTCTAAAGGACATAGTCTTAAGTATTAATAGCAACACGTTAAAGTTTGAACAATATAAATTGAAGTTTAGATACTTTTTCGCCTAATTTCGCTTTTTCCAAAAAGCGAAAATCGCGTTATCTTCTTAAATAGGAGCAGAAACAAAATTGTATCATATCTTGGTAAGAGAAATATTTTTTATCCAAAACTTTTTTTTTATATGCTTTAGTTTTCAAAATGCAACCTAAGATATTTTGGCTCATATCTCCTAAATTAGATGAAAAATTTTGTTGACAAACTTATTATTTGTTTTTCGAGTGGAGCACATGGTATAAATTTCGTTGCAAAACATCGTCTTGCCAGTTAGAGGCTTAACTCAATGAATATAAATTATTTTATAATAAACCATGGACAAGCTATATTTGATCAAGAGAATTGGCTATAAAATTGTTATTTAAAACAATTTTATGGTTTTACTTCAAAAAACAAATAACTTAAGGTATACATAAGGTCAAGTCCCTTTAGACAACACTTTTATATGATTTTATAAACTTTTTTTTTTTATAAGATCTCGATACAAATATTAACAATTTGTAGTAAACCAACTTGTGCTCCAAATAAACATTAAAAAATTTGTGTTTAAAAAAACTTAAATAATTTTTTATAATTAAAGGGCTTATTGTGAAAACTTAATAAGCCACATTTAATTTTTGGCATATTTTCGCCTTTTAAATATAGAAAACATTTATAAAATATGAATATTGCATGACTTTAACACGTTCCTAGTGTGGTATGTGTTTAAGCTAGGTTTGGAAAGAAAACTGATTACGCTTTAAAATGACGTGCATCTTTTGATACATTTGTAAGTTATTAGTATTGTTTTTGTTAAGAATATCTACAAAAAAAACGAAAATTATAAACTTTTTTGATTTTAGTAGCTTTTCATTGCTTATTTTAATATGAAAGCTTATAAAAATTTATACCAACGTATAAAGAAAATTTAGTTCTTAACAAAACATGGTTTTCATTTTTCAAATCGGATGAAAATTGTAAAAGTTAGTTAAGTTTTCATTAACACCTGTTTTTAACTATACATGTTAACTTAGGTTAAGTTATTTGTTCAGTTTTTAATTTACGTTTGTAAGTTTACTAAAAGAAAAGTATGCAATCCCAAAATTTTTACTTTAGAAAATGTTTAGTAACTTTTGCAAATATAAACCGATTTTAACAATTAATATCGCGTTTTTTTATATAAAATTGTCTTTAAAATACAGTGCAAAAAAAGATAGGTTTTCATAGAAAAAAATTAAAATAACTCTTTTTGAATTTGAAAAAAAAAAATAAAAAAAATGAAAAACTTTTGATAAACACTTACCTAATTTCTTGGAATATATATTTTATGAATACATTTCATGAAAGCTTAATTCTTTGCCTTTCCAAAACTGTTTAAAATTTTGAAATCGGTCAAAAAATGTGTGAGTTAGAGGTACTAAAGTGCTTCGACCTACCCTAAAACAGTTTTTTGTCCTCACCTAGGCCTACAACCTCCACTAGGTCGGTTTTCAAGTTCTAACAAAAAGTGTTTTTTTTTGTAGCAGTGTGTAATTATAGGTACTAGCACCTTTTGAATTAATAACACCGGTAGACACGATTTTTGGGTCTGACTTATAAATGTCAAATTTTGATTACTTTTATGTGACCAATAAAGGGAAAATTTTTTTTTTTATCAACGTTTGTTTCTGATCTAAGTGCTGTCGATCGTAATATCTCCAAAATTTACATATACACATAAAACCGTAAAAACAAACTTTAAAATATGATAATGTTCATTTTGGTATTATTCGATGTCCAGCATCAGAATTTCTGCATTAAAACATTTTTTTTGTCGTCCGGCGTAATCATTGATTTAAGAAATAAATAAAAAGTATAGTGTTAACATTACGAATTTTAAACAAAGTCTCCCAGTGTAGAAAAGCATAACCATATAAGTCACCAGTTCCCAAAGAAGGTCTGCGGAAACACAAGGGTCCGTAATGGTCCAACATAATATTATTTTTTTGAAAATTTCACAAACATTTTGGCAATTTTCTTTATAATTTAAACTATTTAAACAAAAATTTAATTGAATAATAGAAAATGTTAATTGTAAAAGGCGTGTGAGTGAGAATGAGTATATTTTCTAAAAATCATAACTACATTGTAAATTTTCAATTTTCTGAATCAAACTGCGCAGTTTCTGGTATTGAACCTTCGTCAGAGACCCTGTTTTTTTTTTGAATAATGTAATATTTGTTATGATTTTATTTGTTCGATAGCGTCTATATGAAATTTTCTGTGCAATCACTGATAAACTGATTTTTAATGCCACATGCACTCGCACTACACGTTAGACAGAGCGCTTTAGCGCACTGATCTATCGTCAGGTCGAGTATTCCCAATGTTGTTTTGTACTCTATTGGTTAGATACTTACAAAAAGTAGATGCTTTTAATAAATGTACAAGCCTTGCGAGCAACATAAAAATATATTTTTAAAAATTTTAATTTTGGGTGAGAGCAGTTCATAAAAAATTGTTTTTTTTTTTTATTTAGAAACTGATCCAAAACACTAAAAAACAATCTATGACTCAGAAAATAGAAAATAAAATTTCTTTAATTGCAATGAAAATGATTAAAATTTTTATTTTTAATAAAAATTATATCAAAAAAAAAATTTTTTTTTAATTGTTTAAAAACAAATATATACAAATTTTTTTCATACTTTTGATGACGAACTAGGTTTAAAATTCGAACTAATTTGAACTTCCTGACGTTTTAGTAATAATTTAAATGTAACATCTATTAATACGAACTTGCTAAAGATGAACCCTCGGTTAAGAAGAACTGTTTTTGAAAGTCCAAAAAACATTTTCATATAGCTTTCCACTTTTAATACGAAATTCCCAACACTTTTGTAGAACTTCTTTGAATTTTAACAAATTTTAATAATAATTATGAAGTCGAATAAAAGACTTTATTAACATTTAAAATGTTTCATTTATTAAAATGTTTCATATTTTTCGACAATAAAAAAATTGTCAAGAAATTTTACGCCAGTGAAGACGAATTTAGATTATAATCTCGAATCTCGTCCCTCCGAGTTTATCGTAATTGGGGTTTACTGTATTTGTAATATTTTTTTATTTTTTTTAATATAAAAATCCAATTTTGCATTTTTTTAATATAAATTTTGCATTTTTTTAATATAAAGCATTAAATTTTTAAGGGGTCCGTGAAAATTGTATATATAATGAAATTTAGTGTGCCCCTAATTAGAAATTTTTCATTTTAAAAAATCTGAAATTGTACGACTTCGTAGATTTTCTCATACCTTCAGATAGTTTAAAAACAAAAACACTCAAAAATAGAAAGGGGATAGTGGTGGGAGAAGAAAGATGGTAAATGATGAAGTGCTTCAAATTTGAATGGAACGAATGTCAGTTGACTCGATCCGTCTTAAACATGACGGCTTTCATTTGCTTTTCTTCTATCGTATTCAATAAATTAGCTAGAAAGTATTTATGCAAAATGAAACACATGTTTATTATCAATTAAATAAACCTAAAAGTATTAATAAAAAAATCTGATTTCAGATTTCAAATACATTTTAGTTAAAAAACATTTAAAGCCCAAAAATCTTTGTTAAAAATTCGTATTCATAATGAGTATTTTAAATTAGAAACGTTTTAACCCTCTAACTGGCAAACTATGTTTTGCAACGAAATTCATACCATGTGCTCCACTCTAAAAACAAATAAAAAGTTCTTCAACAAAATTGTTTATAGCTACCTATTTTAGGCGATATGAGCCAAAATATTTTTGGTTGCATTTTGAAAACTAAAGCATATAAAAGCGAAGTTTTGAACCAACATAATTTCTCTTACCAAGATATACCCACACTCCAAAAACTATGTTTTTCTGTTCCTATTTAAGAAGATATCGCGATTTTCGCTTTTTGGAAAAAGCGAAATTAGGCGAAAAAGTATCTAAACTTAAATTTATATTGTTCAAACTTTATCGCTTTGCTATTAATACCTAATGTCTTCTCTCTGCAAAATTTCATAAAAATCCGTCTATTAGTTTATAAGTTAAGACGACGTCCTTTAGACGAATCCTGATAAAATCCTGTGAGTCCTTGGACTTGTTATTTAAGATAAAGCTTCAATCTTACTTATATTTTATTAAAAATCGTTTGTAGTCAACTTAAATTGGGTTTTTAAATTTTTGAAAACTATGTTTTTTCAAAAATAACTAGTTTTTGAAATTTTACGAAATTGTGACTTTGAAGCTTTCTCGCTTCCAAACCGTGGACGGCACACAAAAAATTTCTTTGCAAAATATTTAGCAAATTTAGTTTTCTATCGGAAAATATTAATTTCTAAGTACAAAACGCTCAAATTTACCACAAATGCGTAAAATTTGTGGTAAATTTTATGAAGACTGCCCTGAGGCAGCCTTACCCGTTAGAGGGTTAAGCCTTTTTTAAACTCGAGGTTATCAACACTATTCCCTTTACTTGTCACTTGATGCTAAACAATGATTATTAATTCACAAGGTACTCGTATCTACAATTATTTTTTGTTGTGTTTGATCAAAATATTGTTTTTATGAAATAAAAATGTATATCTTGTCAATTAATTAAAAAAAAAAGAAAAAGAGTTAAAGGAAAATGTTGAGTAACAGTGTAATTTAAATGATGATTTAATTGCAAATAAAAAAAGTATTCTAATAACCAGTTTTTTCACATGTTCCTCTTACATTTTAATATTACTTTGAACTAAAACCATAAAACATCCAGTTTTTTTAAATAACAATTTTATTACCAATTCTTTTGATCAAATATGTCCATTATTTAATAAAAAAATCAATCAACTTCTTTTGATTAACATTTTTCGCAATCATTTTTAAAATGAAGATAAACACAAAGCAAAAATCAAAAATTTCATCTTCAAATAGGTTTAAACATGGGTCGATCCAATTTAAAAATTCCCTTATTTAAACAAGGTTTAAAATAGTTGGGTATTTTAAGCTAATATTAACTTGTTAATATAATTTGATCGAATTTTGCTTAACAATGAATACCGCAGTTAATATTTAACGAATTCATTTAGAGTTAAATGTAATAAAAGCACATTCAAATAGTTGAATTTGTCTGTACGTGAGATGCTCAAATCGATAAATATTATTTTTGCTAGTTGCAGACCATTCGATTTTTATATTTATTCCCAGCAATGGCTACACCTTCTACTTTAAACATTTTCCTAGTAATTTCTTTTTATTCATCAGTATGATACCCTAGTATTTTATAAGAAATCAATATTAAACAGTAAAAATAAAGGACTACTGAAAATCAAAGTACATCTTTAATTGCATTATTTTGTCTGCTCCTGATACAAGGCATACACATAACATAACAGCACGTACACTCATAGAAGTAAACCTGTAAAAATAGCAGAAAAAATAGCTTGCAGAAAAAACTGCTAAATTAGCAGAATTTTTTTTTGCTAAATATTAATAAAATAAGAACAGCAAAAATTAATCTGGTCACTTTACAAAATTGTATTTATATTCGATGTAAATTTTAGTTCCTTGAAAATAGCATTTTACTCTGTAAAATTAGCAGAAAAGCGTTTACTAAATTTTTGTAGACTTAAAATGGCAAACAAAAAATGTAATATTAACAGAATTGTTGCAATTATACCTCTAATTTAGTATAAAGCAAATAACAGTTTTTTTTTGCTAAAATCAACATAATTTTTTGCTAAAAAATTGTACGTTGCTGATTTCTAAGGGCAGATTTTTATTCGCATAAAAAAAAAAATAAATATTTGGTAAATGTTTTTGCGGCTTTAAGCAGATTATTTTGTTAATTTCAATTAACTAAAAGTTTGCTCAAATGTAACTAAATATTTGTAAATTTAACAGATTTATTTTTGCTATCCTTATACTACTAATATTTAGTTAAAAAATCTGCCAATTTGAACAGTTTTTTCTGCAAGGTAATTTTTAACTAATTTTTAGTACTTTTTTTTTTTGGCTATTTCTACAGGTTTATTTCTATGAGTGTAGTAGCACTAAACGGAAACTGCCTTTAAAGAAAAAAAAAACATTTTCTCCTTGCTATAGTGTAAAAATTTGCTGGATACATCATTGTGCATGTCCCTTACTTTAATTTAACATCGTTATCAATGGAAAATTGTTAAAGGATATCAACACAATTACACTCAAGAAAGAGTGTGGTTTAAATTAACTGAATATATAATTTAATATATTTGATAAATCACTTAAAATCCGGTCTACTTACCTTTCTTTTAAAACAAATTTTTCTTGTTATTTATTTTTAAATATTGTTTAAATTACTAACAAATCAGTAAGAACAAATGAGGAGTAAATGTTCAAAGTTTAACTACAGATCAGTAAAAAATAAATGTTCGATTTAGTAATTTAAAATTATTTCAGTTTTTTTGTTTTTGTTTGTTCTTTTTTCTACAAAATGTACACAGAAAAAAATTATCAACCTAAAATATCTAATGAAAGATTTGATTTGAATTGAATTTGTTTCTAAAGAAATATTTAATTGAATCAATTAAAATTGTAATTGACTTTTAAATATATAAATATATAAATACATATTTTATTTTAGACTCAATTATCATATTATTTTTCATACAGTTTCCTTCTTAATTTAATAAAAGGTTTAATTGATAGTATCATTGCCGTGATAGGTGCAAAATCAATTAAAATATTAATTGATTCAATAAATTTTTTAATTGAAACCCGTTTTTAGTTTTTTCTGGGTAGACATACAACACTACCCGATTAAATATAGAGCTTCATGTATTCATATCAATTTCTATGTGACGCTATATGTAATCCAGGTGCGGATCCAGGGGGAGGGAAAATTGGATATTTGCTCCCCAAAAATTAAAATTTTCAATACAAAATGGTTAACGAAATTATATAATTTTATCAAAACTACTCTAATTTCCATCCCCAAACCTTTTTCTGAGTCTTATTACATTTTATCGAAATATGGACCCATATAATTGTATCGGTTTGTATGGATTTAGATCTGATCACGGATGTTAACCGATTCGATGCGGGTATCGGTAAGGGAAACGCTATTTTATTATATTTCGTCAACGTTATTTTTGGGGTAAAGATATTTCAGTTATTTCGGTAACGGTTTTATATCGTTAAGGTATTTTATTTATTTCGGCAACGATATTTTAGCGGTAACAGTATTTTAATTATTTCGGTAACGTTAGTTAAGGATAACGTTATATTTTAGTTATTCAGGTAATGTCAATCAATACACACCGATATTTCTGGCCCCAGTACGCCCGACTTCGAATGACTGGCTAGTTCATGATCAAACTTTGGGAAGATTTGTCTATTTACAGTAATGTTATGTTAAGGATATTTTTATTTTAGGTATATCGGTAATGGTATTTTACGGTTAACGGTATTTTAATTATTTCGGTAATGGTATTTTAGGGATAACAATAGCAATTTGTAAAACTTTTGAATCGATAGTGTCCAGTACAATTTTATCCAGATTATGACTCGATAGATTGTATCAGTTTTGTATCTTATTGCATTAGTTTTTACCTAAACTTGTACAATGATACATAATTAAATAAAAACTCGATATAATTGTATATAATTTTATGTCAACTGATACCTCTAAATATAATTAGATCCGAGTTTTATTCTGGTAAATTGCACTGAATGCTACATTTTTTATATGATTGTATGAAAATATACACAATTTCATACAAATATATGATATCATATTCGTTAAGTCCACAAAAAAATATTAAGAAATATTTTCAAACAAGTTACGGCATAAATATTTTTAAGTTTTAATGCACATTAGAGTGTCTTGAAAGTTTATAATTTTACATAATAGTGCTCAAACGAAGAGTCGATGGTGGGGAAAAATATAAAAATTAAAAAATCGAGAATACTTGAAGTTCGCTACTAGTATTTTTAAGATTTTTGTACAAAATTGGGCTCATGTTTGGTAATACTGAGCGTATTTATAGAACTATATGTATAAAAATTTCATAGAGTAATATTGGTACACTAGTTAAATCTCTCAATCTAAAACAACAAATAAAATTACTTGTTTCAAACTAAATGATGCTGCAGTGGACCAAAATTAAACAATGTAAATTTTATAAATGTTTTTCTCATAGTATGCTCAGCACTGCCAAACATTTATACTCTTCTTTGTCCAACAGTTTTAAAAATACACTTTAAGGCCGCGGTGAGCAACTATAATGTAAATGTAAACTATATGCATACTTAAAAAAATGTATGACTTTTGATCCAAAAACGAGACGAAATTCTTAGTTTTTTTTTTTAAATTCCGGAAAGCCTAATATACAGCCATCAGACAGTAAATGCGGCAATATATAGTTTTATCCCAAATGAGGTCTACATTTTTCTGGTATGGAAAGATATATAACTATGAATAGGTCAATCTATGGTTTTATCCAAAATGAAATACATTTTCTCGAATATTACACTACACTCAAAGAAAGAAATAAGTAGAAAAGTTAGTAAAACGTCCTGTAAATCAAGTATACTATTTTTCAGCAACTTTTTTTTGCTGACATTGTGTTTTCAGCTAAAATTTAAGTTATACTGATTCAGCACTTAACTGTTTTGAACTAATGCTTTACTAATACTAAGTTATTTTGCTTTTCAGCAAAAGATTTTACTGACTTTAGCAATTTTTCTGCAAGCACCCTCCTTACTAAAATTTTGATGACTCAGCAAAATTTTTTGCTGACTTTACTAACTTTTTTTTGAGTGTATTTGTTATTGTATATAATTTTGATTTGTGTGTAATTATACATGTATTCTTACATAATTAGATTTACCATACATAATTGTATATGTCATATACGAATGTATATCGGTCGATATATAATAAGATGTAATTATAAATATGTGGCATCGTATTAAAAAATTTAGAGAAAAATCATTTTATGTATAAACGTACATTAACATATGAATTTACATATAATATTACGCAATAACAATAAACAAAACTGAAAAAAATCGTGAAATGGTAGTAAATTATTTAGAACAAATGTATAAAAACGTTGAAATAGATATTTATTTAAAAAATAAACGCATGTTCCTTTATTTTTAACTCAAGTGAAAACCTTTTTTTAAACTACTAACTGCGAACTGCATAATATTCTGAGTATACACATCTTAACATAAATAGAAATTTTCCCACGCAAAACTGAGTGATAAGAAATAATTGATATTAGATATGTGTTTGTATCAAGGATGTCAACCGAAAAGAATAACGGTTACGGTTACCGTACCGCTACAATTTTGTTGTCTATTTCGGTTAAGAAGGTTACGATTTTTTAAGTTTTATCAGTTACGGTATACCGTAGAATCTATGAAACATAGAATCTATGAAACATAGAATCTATAAAACAGATTTCATAAAAGTCAATGTTCATGAAATGTTTTTAAAATTAATGAAAATATTCATAAAACTTATGAATCGTTCCGACAATGAAGAGTATATATAATTTATGAAACTGTTCAATACAATTTTTTAATATTAATAAGTTTCCTTGAATTAAAAAAACTCTTCATGAATGCCTTGAAAAATAAATTGAAACTAAGGCAATGAACAGCTTTATATGATTTTCGAATCAATTTCATTGAAGTCCAAATTTAATAATAGGCTACAGTGAAATAATAAAGCACTGTCTGTATACAATATGTTGAACACTTGAGAATTAAATCTTAAAACTAAAGTTTTATGAAATGAAAATTTTATGAAAAAATAAAAAAATCTAGTCTTTGAAATAATTTCATAGCTTTAAAGAAAATTTTCATTAAAATTATGAAGAGATAATTTATGAAATTGAATGATTTTTTTTTGTGCAACTATGCAAATTTATGAAAAAAAGTTTATGAAAAATAAAATTTCTTGGATAGAATGAAATTTTTCATTGAATCTACGAAAAAAATTCTATGAAATTATTTTATTAATATCATAAAGGATATTTCTTTCAGTGTACTGTTATTTGACAATTTTTTTCGTTTTAACATTACAAATTTAGAAAACAAGTGTAGATGCTTACTTAGCATTTTAATTTTGTAGAAAAATTATACATATTTTAGAATCCGAAAAGTATTTTAAAAAAGAAAACATAATTTTGTCTGCATTACATAATCTTTTTAAATTTAAATTTTCACCCATATTGAAAAGAAACAGTTGAAAATATCCAAAATCCATAAGTCTATAAAAATGAAATACAAGCTAAGTTTTCAAAACCCTTCGGGGTTTTTGGTCTACTGATAGTCTAGTTTTATTTCCCGCTGGTCTCGTTATAAATAGAATTTCTTGTTGCACAGTGTAACTAAAAACATTAAAAAGCTGACAAATACTGAGTTCATTTCTTCATATTTTTCTTTTAATTGGTTTCAACGATGGCGTTATTTTAATAAAAGATGATTTTAAGACAATTAATTCGTAAAAATATATGAAAAATAACGAGGATGTTGGACCAACAAAGATATACAGTTTATTTTAAAAGGTTGAATAATGAATCGGATTATTCCAAATGATTATTTTTTATACTTTTTATAAAAAATATATGAAGGACTTAGTGCAAAAACTTGATAAGCCACACAATTAAAATAATGAAATAATCGCCTTCAAAGTTTAAAAACAATGTAGAATATAAGGCTTTAACTAAACCAGACTGTAAGCATACATAATAGGTGCTTAAGGAAGGCTCCCATCACATACCCGTTTATGGATGATAGAAATATATCGGAAACTGCTTTTTTTAAAAAAAAAAAGTGTGGCTTATCAAGTTATTGCACAGAGATAAGTAAAGAAGTTCATAGTCTGAAAAATGGTAGCAAATTAGATGGTCTTTCTTGATACTTGATACTTGTAAAAAGTGCCAAAATGTGTCTTCTATTACATGACCTTCTTCGGAAAACTATAAGACAGTAAAAACCATTTTATTAAGTCAATGTGGCTTATCAAGTTTTTGCAGAAATTTTATTTAAAATTTTTTAATTTTGAAGAAATGATATCTGTATTTCAGGCATTTAGTGCTGTAGAAACTTGTAATAAATGCCAAGATATTTTAGCACTTATTACACGTATCTGTTGCTCGAAAATCCTGCAAAATAGCAACTATTTCCTCAAAATAAAAAAATGTTAAAGATAATTTCTGCAATAACTTGATAAGCCACGTGGATTTGAAAAATTGGTTTCACTGCCTTATAGTCTTAAAGCGATGGACATTAGGTTGTCCCGAAAATTTTTTTTTGGATTTCAG
Organism: Delia radicum; assembly: GCA_021234595.1. NCBI lineage: Eukaryota > Metazoa > Arthropoda > Insecta > Diptera > Anthomyiidae > Delia > Delia radicum. The sequence goes on along the minus strand of CM037854.1, from coordinate 89,580,862 downwards.
TAACGCAAGACCTCCTAGAATTTGCGTAATTGATCGTAGATTACCAAAATGACTTTAAAAATAAAATGAAACTATATCTTTAGGGTTCTACCGATCTTCAAAGTTTTGAAAAGTAGTTATAATTTCGACACCTAAACTTAATATGCCACGACTATATATAACAACAACACTTTACCGGCAACTACAAATTTGCTAGACACAGTGGAGTTCGTTTATAACGTACACAAGTTATAACGAATTTTTTATAAAACAAAAAAATTCCGGAAAAAAAATTTTCCTTACCCAAAACATTCACTTTCAAATTATATACCAATTATTACGGTTATAGCGAACACTTGTTTATTGCGAACCAGTTTTTAAGTTCCTTTTTATTTAGAGTGGTGTTTATGATTTAAAAAAAAAATGAGTTCGAGGCGTAGTAAGACAACTTGTGTTATATTGGGACCATATAAGGAACTTAGTGATCGGCAGCTACCAACTATAAGAGACGTCCTTAAATATATTTCATTTATCAAGTATAACATGAAATTGAAGTATAATGGCAAAGATCCATCAAATTCAGATATATATGCGATTGTTTTTGAAGAGATTGATAATATTTGGACCAAAGCTTCGATTCCAATCGTAACAAAGGAACGAGTTATTCAGTTACTCAAATCCTATTTTGAAAAGTACCTCCATTTGAAAAGATACCCCTAAAGCAAACGAAAAAATGGTTTCGAAAACAAACTAAAGTGTTTCTTGGAGTCAACTGGGAAGCTTTTCGACGTTGCTGCTTGCAAATGCACTTCATTTGAATTTTGTTCTTGTTTAAAACCTTAGAAAGTTCCAATCAATGAAAGAAGTTTTTTGTTGGATCAAAGAAATTACAGAAAAATGGTTATATGTGGAGTTGATAAAAAAGAAACAGATCGATTAATAAAACGAAAGCAGAGACAAACTGAACATTCCATAAAGGCAGCAAAAAAGGCGCGTTCTACTCAAGAAATCGATTCTATCCCAGAAAATTGTGATGAAGTTTTACTGTGTGAATCTTCCCTAGAAACGTATTCGATAACGGAGGCATCTCCCACTAACACACTTTCGACAGATACACCTTCCAATTCAACGACGAATCGGAATACATTGCCGTTGCCAACAGTTGCTAAGGTCTGTGATAGATACGGTTTATCGACTCGTTCTGCTGCTGCTGTTGCTCTGCGGTTTTGACTGACTCCGGCTTAATTTCTACAGAAAATTAATGTCTGGTAATCGATAAAAACAAAATACACAGAGCTGTATCTAAAGTCCGAAAAGAAAATTCAAAAGACATTGGAGGTATTGTTATTAAAAACATTTACTTTGATGGACGAAAAGACAAGACTCTGATAAGTGAGAAAATAGGGGATCGTTACCATCGCAAAGAGGATTTAGAAGAACATATCTCAATTTCAGCAAAACCTGAATCAATTTATTTAGGTCACACAACGCCAAGTCGTGGCACTGCAAAGGGCATTCTAACTTCGATCACAACTTTATTAGAAGATAAAGGTTGGAATTTAGATGACGTGATTTGCATTGGATGTGAGGGAACTGCTACTAATACCGGTTGGAAGGGTGGCGTTATTCAATATTTGGAGGAGTATTTGAAGAGACCGCTACAATGGTGTGTTTGTATGCTCCATGCCAATAAGTTTCCCCTTCGTCATTAATTTTTGACTTTAGGTGGTTGCACTTCGGGACCTAAAGAATATTCTGGACTTATTGGAAAACAATTAAGCTACTTGTGATAATGAAACTACGGTGTCTTTTTGTGCGGTGGCTGGAAATTTGCCAGACTTGCCAAAAAATGTGGTCGATCAACTAAAATATGTTATCAGTTGTGGATTCTGTTATCGAAAGAAATGCTTTTTTTGCTCACCCGGAAAATCTACTTGTCAGTATGCTGTTTGATGATAGAGACCACATTCGGGAGCTGGCATTGCAAAGAATAATCAAAACTAGAGAAGCTGAAAGTAGCACTAAACACAGAATATTTAAACCACCAAAAATTAACTTCTATGCTGGAGATTACACCGAAATTATTATATGGCACGAGTGTAGGGTTACAGCACCTCCCGTTCTGCGAGTGTAAGGTTACAGCACCTCCCGTTCTAATGAGGACCTTCAAATCATGGCAAAAGATAACAGCTTGGAAATTATTGACTTTCCTTGTCACACACAAGCTGTGGAAAGATGTGTTAAACTGGTAACAGAGGCCTCTCAAAGTGTAACTAACACTGCTTCTAGAGATGGCCTTATTAGAACCAGGTTGAAATCACGAGCTGAAATGCCAAATTTTGGCCCAAAAATTATGTTTAAATTTTAAGTTTTAGTCATTTATTATCAATTTTATTTTCTTCTACATTAATTGCAAGTATAAAATATATTAATAAAATAAATTTGCATCTCGTTTTTTTTTTTATTATTTGAAGCATACGGTTAAGGTTTGTAAAAACGTTTTCAAAAGTAGAGCCCTCAAGATGGCACGTAATTCGATTTTTATTTCGTAATCTGTGTAAAATTACGCAAGTTTTGATACCTCTTGCGAAAGTGTAGCTCGAAAAAACACTTTTTTCATTCAAGGACGGGACAACCTAATGGACATGTAATAAAAGACACCTCTTGGCACTTATTACAAGTATTTAGAATATAAAACTCCAGAAAAACAACAATTTTTTTTTAAAAATAAGAAAATCTTAAATAAAATTTCTGCAAAAACATGATAAGCCACATTGATTTTAAAGAAATGGTTTTCAATGACTTCTAGGCAACTGTTAAGCAAAGTTTTTCGAGCTATAAATGCTTGTAATAAGTTTTATATTACATATCGGTCGGTGGAAGTCTAGAAGAGAGTAAAAACCATGTTATTACGTCAATCAAGTTTTTGCACAAATTTTATTTGGAATTATTTAATGTTAAAGACTAGGTAGGTTTTTTGAAGGATTTTCATGATATATATACTTGCTTTAAGTGCAAATATGTGTCTTCTATTTCATGTCCATCGCTGGGAGGCTAATAAACAGTAAAACCCATTTTGTTAAATTAATGTGGCTTATCAAGTTGTTGCAGAAATTTTATTTAGAATATTTTTATTTTAAAGAATAGAAAGCTGATTTGACAGATTTTTGTGACAAATGTGACTTCTCTTACATGTTCCTTGCTGGGAGACTAGAAGACAGTAAAAAACATTTTGATAAATTAATGTGTATTTAGATTAATGTATTTAGAATTTAGAATAACTTGATAAGCCACAAAAGTTAAAATAAATCATACATCGATGGTTTCTTAAATGATTAGATCATCTGTTGGAAAATAATCTTTATCCACCATACTTCAATCAATATATTTACAAAAAAATTTAAGTTTGCTTTTATTTTCTTCAGAGTTAATCTTTTTGTGTGGCATATCATGTTCTTGCGTAAAAAAATATTGAAATATAGTCGAATTGTAAAAAGTAACATTTGCGATAGATCTGAAAGTATTTGGAATATAGCTTAAATCATTTAAGTGGATATTGATACCACGTTAGGTAATGCAATGAACACATAAAATCATTTTTATCATGTTTTTGCACTAAGCCCTTCATATATATTTTATTTTTTATGTGAAATTTATTGATCTGAAATTATTTAGATCATTGCTTGTTGCATATGAAAAATTTGTGCTAAAAGAATATCATAACAGTTCTCGAATAACGGTTTTAAATTTAAATACAAATTTTTCTAAATTTTTCTTTGATCAAGGACATAAAGGTAAAATTCTGACAAATTACGCCAAATCCGATTGACAAAATGTATAAAATATGATTAAAATATTTTAAATTCAAATTTTATGAATATATCGAAAACAATTTTTGTATTGAATTAGCCAATAGGTGCTCATATAAAAAATATGAAATTTTTCTTGAAAATTTATTGATTTTAATTTGCTCCTTTTACATTTTGGGACTAAATACCTGTAAAAGTTTCTATTACATAGTTTTATTCAGTAATACTGTCTAATTTTAACCCAAATAAACCAATTCTTTGTATATGTTTTACGTTTACGTCTTTAAAACGGTTAAAACGGACCACCTACATACAAAACTTCAGTTCAGTATCTATAAAATTCGATTTTTGTCGTTCTAATTTGGTCAACTGTGAAACTGTGCGCTGGCTTTCTTAAAACCAGACAGGTTTTGAAGCCGCAATGTCAAAGAAGCATTTATAATGTTAATCATGTAATAAACTGAAATGTTTTTAAATTTCAGATTTATTGTATGTGTAAAAAATTTTTTTTTATAAACATATTTTTTTTAATTTACATAATTACAAATTCAGAAATTAATTTTTCATTTTAGAAAGGTTGAGGTTAAGAAGAAGAACAAACGTTTTTCTCTAAAATTGTTAACACTATTAATTTTTAAATCAGACTAGACTAGTTTCTGCATTTTTTATGGACAGGCGTCATCAGTGATTTTCCATTTAAATTTTTTTATTATTTGTGTCTTATAATATACACAGAAAAAATTATCCACCTAAAATATTTAATTAAAAATTTGATTTGAATTTAATTTGTTTGTAAACAAATATTTAATTGAATCAATTAATATTTTAATTAACTTTTAAATATATAAATACAAATTGAAGTTAACAAACAAAACAAGCACACACACAAACAGACTCAGCATTGCAAAAAACGCACATGAGAATCATATCTTTTTTTTGTGGAAGTTAGTTATAACTTTTTTTCCTTCTTAATTTTACTAAATGGTTTAATTGTTAGTGTCATTGCCGTGATAGGTGCAAAATCAATTAAAATATTAATTGATTCAATACATTTTTTAATTGAAACCCGTTTTTAGTTTTTACTGTTTATGATAAATTTGTTCAAAAACCTACGGCTGTAAGAATAAAACCTGCGGTTCTTCTTACATTATAAACGAAACAATACCAAGTCATGAAGTCAGCCTCGATTGTAATGCTAATAAATTGCAGTTTTTCTTTCCTATTAGCTTTTCTGTTATTATATATTATACTCAGAAGTGACCAACACTAACAAACACAAATATTCTATTTTTAGATTTTTGTTTATTTTTCTAATCTCCTCCGTCTCTATTTCACAACGTTACCAGATTGACGTATGGTTTTTACGTTCGATGTTGACAACTTTTGCGTTTAAGTTAAGACATATCCACAGGGCAAAATTTATAATGTATACAGTATTATTATAACGTCATATAGACTGTCGCAATTAATTTTAAATTAATATGTATTTGACAAACTTAATTAATTTTGTTAAAAATTTAACTTGCTTCTTTACTAAAGTTATTTTTTTTTAGCTAGTTTTGAGTCAGATTATCTTCTTTTCTTAAAAAAACTTTGGCATTAGTGAACGGATTATTTTTAACATTTTTCGCAGAAAAATTGTAACGTAAATGTTCCATTGTGCTTTTGTGCTTTTATGACAAATGTTGCATCATAAAGCGTTTGTAATGCTACAATTTGAACAGATTCTTGCATTTTTTTTGTATGTTGTTCATTAATGGGTTTACACTAAATTTTATATTAAAAGATAGCAATAAAATTTAGAGGATTAGAAATAATCATGTTACTAAATTAATTTTTTGAAAACAAAAAATCATTGTGGTTAGAGCAAACTCTAACTTTAACTTTTGCCAAGTCTGTTTCCTATTTGCAGTCACATTTTATAGATTTTTAAACTTTTATGCAATGAATGATTTTAATAAATTCATTGTTAAAATCCTTATATTTTCCACGAGACAAATCATATGTTCAAAAATAATAACGGTATAAAACTGAAATTAAGCGCACAAAAACCGGAATGAATTAGTTTAACCGTTATAGGGATAAACGTTACTGTTAAGGTTACGGTTTTTTAAAAATAACGGTTAGGATATTTGACTCGGTTGCGGTATTCAATTTGAAGCGGTATGTTAGCGGTTGCGGTATCTGTCCTAGGTTTGTATCCTTTCAAACAAAAATAGTTGTGATAACTGAAATATTTAAAAAAAACTCTTGTGATACATCAATAATTATGTTACCCTGAAACTTTGGGCATTCTTATCAATAATCAACAAGTTTTCCACGCAAAAAAAAGAAAAAAACTGAAAATCATAACACTTCAACTTGGCACAATAAGGGATGAGGAATGATTTCTAACAGTAAATACAGAATCTGGTTTTTATAGTATACATATAGAAAAATATAGGATACAAAAAAAAAAAAAAATACATATATACGTGGAAAAATCAAATTTGGGAATTCAGCATATTTGTGTAATAGGTGGATGAAATAAATGCAATACTTTTTATTCTTTTATTTGTGAAAATAGGGACGCATTGTCGGAATAAAGGAATATTTTTTTATCACACTTTTGATTGCTAAAAATTGTGTACGCCTAGTAAAGAAAAATGTTTATCACTGTGATAAGTTTTTGTTTCTTTGGAATAAGATTTTTTTTATTTGAAGATTTTATGTTAAGTGTGATATAAATGGGAAAAAAAATATCACAACTATGGTAATAATGTATTTAAGCGGATACGATAACTGGGTGATTATGTAAAAATACATGTAACAATGAAGCAGTAATAATACTCCTTTTAGGATAAATCCGACTATATGACACTCTATATTATTTGGTTTATAAACTTAAATTTATCACAATAGGGTGCCCCTTAAAATATATATTTGCCATTACACACCCCAGTCTTATTGCAAATGCTTCCAAAGGGAAGAAAGTGATTTTTTTTTGGAAAACGTTAAAATGTGCCAAATTTCGAATTGCGGAAAAAGTATATTTTTATTCCAAATTCCCAAGTTTCGAAATTTAAAAAAATTTAATATTTCATTTTCATTTCATTTTAATAAACTCAAAATTATTCAGATATGGAATTCTGAGGTTATTGCTTTTTAGCCTGGAATATAAAATTAAAAACGAATTAAAAATATACAAAAACGTTTTTTATTAAATGAATTTTAAAGATTTTTAAAAATGCTTAATTTGGAGATGTCGATTAATGTTGCTGCACCCATAGAAATAAACCTGTAAAAATAGCAGAAAATCTACTAAAAATTTATTGAAGATGGCGTTGCAGAAAAAACTGCTAAAATTAGCAGCACTTTTTTTTGTTTGTTAATATTAATGAAATAATAACAGCAAAAATATATCTGCTAGCTTTTAGTTAACTGAAAATAGCAGCTTACTCTGCTAAAATTAGCAAAAACTTTTACTACATATTTGTAGACTAAAAACAACAAAATGTATGCTGTATTTACCTTAAATTTAGTAGAATGTAAATAACAGTATATTTTGCTAAAATCAGCAGAAGTTTTTGCTAAAAAATTGTAGATTGCTGATTTCGGAAAGGCATATTTTTATTCGCATTACAAACAACACTTTAAACATTTTTGAATGTTTTTTTTTTCGACTACTAATATTTAGCAAACTTTTTGCTGATTTTAACAGATTAATTTGTTGCTTTCAAATTACTTAAATTTAGCTGAAATAGAACTAAATATTAGTAAATTCAACATTTTTATGTTTGTTTTTTTCATTTACTAATATTTAACAAAAAAATCTGCTAATTGTAGCGGATTTTCCAGCACCGTCATTTTTACCTAAAAATTAGGTAAAATTAGGTATTTCTGGCAAAAATGTTTACTAAGTTTTTTATCAGTATATAAGGGGCGATTCACATTATCTATTCATATTTACTATTTCCCATTATTGGCTATAAGAATTGTCAAGTTATTGTTAATTCTCTTTTGAAAATGACAAAATACTGGGAAATAGTAGATAAGTGTGGAAAGGGGTGGATAGTGTGTGAATCAAGCTTAATATAATAGTTGTAATTAAAGAAAAAATTTTTTTTTTTAATTTATAATTCGTAGTTGTGTTTAGAGCGACTAGTTTTCTGCACATTTTATGAAAATTGCATACCCGATGAAGTCAGAATTCTATAATTCCATAATTTTAAATGTATTAATGGAATAAATGAAATGAAATATTAAATTTTTCAAATTTCAGGAATTTAAAAAAATACACTTTTTTCAATACATGGTATAACGTTTTTCAAAAAAAAAAAACAACTTCTTCCATTTGGAACCATTTGCAATAAGCTAAATCCAAATATGGCAAAAAATATTTTTCTCAATAGCAGTTTTTGAAATATCGCGGTTTTTGTATTTACATCATTTACCCATTTTTCGTATATTTTACTTAATTTTCCAAAATTTTACTACCAAATCATGAAGAATATAAATCTACACAAAATTATCTTCATGGCGGTGTTTGAACAATTTTACCTTTTTTAGTTTTAGCCTTATAAATTTCATGTAAAATCCTTTTGTTAACTATGCATAAAGGAGACATTCCAATTCATTGAAAATTTCTTGAAATATTTAGAAGAGAACAAAAAACTAATTTTCCACATGCTTTGGATACTCACGTAAAAAAAGTTATCTTTAAAAAAAATATATTATCAACCTTACACTCCAAAAAAAATGTTAGTTGACAAATTTGAGAAACGTCTATTTAAAATATTTAACTAACTTTCAGCAAATATTTTGCTTAACACGTAATTTCATTTTAGGGAAATTCCATGTCAAACAGCACAGAAAATTGTCGTTTTCGGATTTGTCATCTCCGATTTTAATGAAATTCGCCACAAATATTGTAAGTGAGTAGTGTTTATCAAATCATTAACCCTTTCGATTTTCGAAATATGACGTCATGAATATTGGCAAAAAACGTCAAAATTTCAATAAAATGCCCAAACAAAGTCTCTCATAACTTTAAAACTTTACAACTTCCAATTTTCCTATTGGTACCACAATACATGAATCCCAAGTAGTAATTTTTTTTAATAAATGCTCTCAATTTGCATATTCCCTTTTTCTTTTTTAAGATAAAAGGGGTTTTATGATATTTTTTCATATTTTAGATGTTTATATTTTGTATTTTAGAATTATCTTCATCTGCAAAATGTAGAATAACGTCAAACATAGGCATTCATAAAAGTAATTTGGAATTATTATGTTATGATATTCAATTAATAAATATTATATTTATTTTCAGTTTTTATTTTAATTGCAATATGTTAACAACTTCCTGCAAGTTTTTTTTAGTGTTTTTCAATCTACTAAGTTCCAGCAATTTCTCTGCAAGGTTCCTAACGGCAAACATTTTTCAGACTCAACTAACTTTTTTGTTAACTTTACTCACTTTTTTTGAGTGTACTACTGATGAATTTGCAACTTTTTGTAGAACACACCTTTGTAATAAATATTTTCTCATACATTTATGTACGCTGAGTCTAAATCTCACTTGTGGTTTTTGAAATATCGCTGTTTTAATATTTACGTTACATACCCCACCACATCTCGATCAAACAAAAATATTTTTTTTTTTTTTTTTTACTTGCCCAAGGAAATTTTCAGGGGACTTTGTTATTATAATTTCTAGAGATATTTGTTATGTTAAATCACAAACTCAATGAGAATTTCTTGTCCTCGTCTAGGAGCGAGATTCAAAACTTAAAATATCAAAGAAAAAACAAAAACAACAACAAAAAATTGTCACAATTGGCTTTGTCATCTTCCAAATACTACTCTGTTTTTTTGACAGACCTAGCAATGTAGTGACGTTTATTCAAGTAAATCAACAATAGAAAATCATATGTTTTCTATTAGTGTCAGTTACATTTAAATTTGCACAAGCACCTGCATATTTGTTATTTAAATTTATTTTCATCGGGATAAACATTAATTGCATTTATAGTAATTAAATGTGCTAAAGTCCCAAAACTTATTTAACAAATTGTGAAAAGCAATCTGATGTAGGCGTGTCCCTATCCGGATTTCATTCTTGCCCAAGGAAATCTTCAGGGGACTTTGTTATTACACGCCTACATCAGATTGCTTTTCACAATTTGTTAAATAAGCTACATTGCTAGGTCTGTCAAAAAAACAGAGTAGTATTTGGAAGATGACAAAGCCAATTGTGACAATTTTTTGTTGTTGTTTTTGTTTTTTCTTTGATATTTTAAATTTTGAATCTCGCTCCTAGACGAGGACAAGAAATTCTCATTGAGTTTGTGATTTAACATAACAAATATCTCCAGAAATTATAATAACAAAGTCCCCTGAAGATTTCCTTGGGCAAGAATGAAATCCGGATAGGGACACGCCTACATCAGATTGCTTTTCACAATTTGTTAAATAAGTTTTGGGACTTTAGCACATTTAATTACTATAAAAAAAAAAAAAAATATTTTTAAACAATTTTTTTTTAAAACCATCCTCATTGCATGTTCTACAAAATGTATTCAGCCCTTTTTTATTTTATGCAGCCGTTCTCGAGTTATGGAGTGACAGTCAAAATGTACACTTCTTTTTATGTACATATATAGATTTTTTCTTTTCAAAATATTTGAGGATATTTTCAATAAATTTTTAGTTTTTATACAAAAATGAGTGTATTGAAAGTCTAGTTTACGCATAGTGATAAAATTTGATTTTTTTTTTTATCATACATAAAATTTCTAGGGACAAATGCAAAATATGCTAAATTTTTAATACCGGTAAGATTTCCTGAAATAGACACCAAAATGATTGTAATCAAATAAAAGATAATTTTGTTTAGATTTATATTTTTGGAAATGAGTTTACTTTTAAATTTAAAAAAATTCAACAAAATATACAAAAAAAATGGTGTAAATGATGTCTACATATATAAAAACCGTGATATTTCAATAACTGCAAATGAGGCAATTTTTTCACAGTTTTGGATTCAGCGTACTTATGTATATTAAAAAATACAGATTTCAATGACAGGTTCTGCAAATTTTTGAAAATTGTTGAGTAGTATAAATTTGGTAATGTTTATTTATCACACATTTCCTTAATAATATTTTCAACGTAATTTAGTTTACATATTTTTCGTATTAATGTAGAGTATTTAAGTATATGTTAGTATCTTTTAAAAATCGATTGTGCGTAAAAAGCTGTGATATATATTTTATATTGAAAATATCACAGCTGTTGTGCTTTTGTTTTTATTCTGTATGCTGTTTTGGATGTTTCAAAAAAATGTTATCACAACTAAAATGTTAGCAAAACAAAATATGTATTCTCTCATACTCTATTAACTATAAATTTTGAGAGCCTGTTCCATTTGAGAAACAAAATCTACTCTTAATTCTATGCTATACATGTATGTGTAGTTATTCTCATATTTTTTTTGCTTCATATACAACTCTATAACTTGGGGATTATCCTAAAATCACTGGCAACATTCACACTCACCCATACATAAACTCTTATATGTGTTGAACAAATTGCTGTTGTTGCTTTCAATTGTTGTGTTTGTATAATTTAATTCAATTTATACTTAAGAACTGCAAACACTATACAAAAGCCACAAACATCCTTTTGTTAATTCTCATAATATTATAATTTATTATTATCACTGAATGGCTATTATCCTTAAGAGGACTTGGGTTTTTATAAGCATCCCTCCATACACAAACTTAAATCGTAAAAAATCAAACACACGTGTAAAAATGTTGAATTTTGGCGCCTTCATCTAATGGGCGAACATAATTTATAAATAGTGTCTTTTGAAAACTGCGCATGGACCAAAATGATTGTGTGTATAAATTTTATTTTTTTTTATACAAAATCATGTATTTTATATACCCGGCGAAAAAAGTTCCGATATAGTCATATATGATTATATATAGTATCACATATAACTACCAGGGTAAGAAAATTTATATATAACATTATATTCCTTAACCCATTCCTGCCTATTGGGTATTTAAATACCCAAAAAGGAGTAATCTTAAAAAAATTATAGCTAAAGCCAGGTAAGAGTTGCATCAAATTGATTTTTATAGGTAGGTAGAGAAAGGATTAAAATACTTTAGAAAAATATTGGTGTAAAAATTGGGGGTTGGTAATTATCTGTTCAATTGACTGCAAATTTACATATTCTTAAAAATTGAAAAAAATAATTGAAATTGCCTCTGAAAAATTGGAGAAGCGACACATCGGAAAACTTTATTGTTGGCTAAGAGTATTAGGTATTCTTTAAAGTGCAAAAAATTTGTGGCTGAGTAGGACCACTCACTTGGGCTACAAGTATGATTTCATGACATGACCATGAAAATACGTATTTTACAGTTTTATGAAGTACCCTTGCTTGAAATATCGATTATTTTCAAGTAAAAATGAAGAGTTTTACATGAAAGAGCATAACAATATAATTTAATTAAAAAACCACAGAGGAATTATTTTATATTAGTGGTTAATTCATAAGTCCCAAGTATGGGAAATCAAAATGAAAATTATATCAAATAACTTCCGAAACCTTAAGTAAAGAATGTGTGAAATTTCATCGATATTGGACAATGGAATCGGGGGTCAGGCATTAATGGGTTAATATAAAAATATATATATCATATAAAATTTCATATGTAGCAATATGTATTTATATGAAGTAATATTTATAAAACTTTTTACCAAAAAAATCATATATAAGCACATCCAATCATGTATAAAAAATACTATTCGGAATTTTATATATGATAATCAAATGAAACTACAACGAAAATTTGATGTCTTAAAAATATAAATAAAATGTAAGTTATTTACAAATTTCGTGTTTTAAACCCCGGTTTATAGAGATCAAATATATGTAACTTAATATCTTTTAATTTAAATATATTTGGATTATTATGTATCTAATTGTATTTAATTGTATAAACTATAATATAATTAGATGTAATTATATCGGGACACAGCTAAGATATAATTAGATAATTTTTTATTCAATTGTATTTAATTAAATATAATTGTATCCAAAGTGTTACAATTTAATAAAACCATTTTTCGGATCAAATTATATCCTCTTATATGTGCGGAAAATATCTGATAATATAACATTTTATATAAACTTTTTGACTCGGGTAAACATCACATCTCATTTGATCCAAAAAATGGCATATATAAGCTGATCTCGTGGCATCTCATATATTTTGATCCGAAAAATGGATCTATCAAATTAGGCTATTCTACATGCATTCAAAAATTGCATTAGCACTAAAAATGGATTTTTAGAAAAATGCATTTCTTTATTTTTGATTACATACCGTAAAAGTATAAAACTGCAACTTTCAGATACTTTTTGAGTTTTTGAATTATGTCATCTATTTAACAAAGTTCACAACTTTTAGCATTTTTTAAAGTTTTTTTTTTTTAAATTTCAAAGATCTAAAAGCAGTATATATTGCTCCATATAGTCATCCTATTCAGAGTATTCAAAAAATCGTATGACATCAGGTCAAAAAATACCAATTTTTTAATGCTGTTTCCTGAAATTAATGATATATAAAACAAAAAATCTAGAATTCATTACATATGTTATATTGGTTGGGTGTTTTATTTGTTTAAACAAACCGTTTTCAACGCTATCTTCTAAAAACTTTAATTGGTTTTAACCCATTAATGCCTAACCCCCGATTCCATTGTCCAATATCGATGAAATTTCACACATTCTTTACTTAAGGTCTTAGAAGTTATTTGATATAATTTTCTTTTCGATTTCCCATACTTGGGACTTATGAATTAACCACTGATATAAAATAATTCCTCTGTGGTTTTTTAATTAAATTATTTTGTTATGCTCTTTCATGTAAAACTCTTCATTTTTACTTGAAAATAATCGATATTTCAAGCAAGAGTACTTCATAAAACTGTAAAATACGTATTTTGATGGTCATGTTATGAAATCATGCCTGTAGCCCAAGTGAGTGGTCCTACCCAGCTACAAATTTTTTGCACTTTAAAGAATACCTAACCCTATTAGCCAACAATAAAGTTTTCCGATGTGTCGCTTCTCCAATTTTTCAGAGGCAATTTCAATTCTTTCTTTCAATTTTTCAGAATATGTAAATTTGCAGACAATTCAACAGATAATTACCAATCCCCAATTTTACACCAACATTTTCCTAAAGTATTTTAATCCTTTCTCCACCTACCTGTAAAAATCAATTTGATGCAACTCTTACCTGTCTTTAGCTATAATTTTTTTAAGATGGCTCCTTTTTGGGTATTTAAATACCCAATAGGCAGGAATGGGTTAAGAGAGTTTCGAAAAAATGTGTTAACAGTGGTACTTTTAATTAATTAATTTTCATGATTTTAACCAATTTTAATTAATCTTTTTCTTTTAAAAGTAGTTGGCATATAAAATTTAACAGATGTTGAGTACCTTGATTCTTATATAGCCTACATGTTTGTTGGTTTAAAACCCAATAATTATAACGGTGTTTTCAGTACTTTAATAAAAAAAAATATTAATAATCATTACATTTTTTTTGCAGTAAATTTTGAAACTCATTTATATTCTAATTATAAACGGTGTTAAAAAAATATATAGAAGTGATAGAATTTTTTTCATTAAATTCTTCTATATATATTTATATATTTATATGTATATAGTGATATGTTTTGCCATATATAATTTATATACAAAAAGTTATAGAGCTATTTATGATTAATTGTACCATATACACTTACATATAATTATATACGGTAGCATATATGGTCATATATAGATCTATATTAATTTCAGATATAAAAGATATGTTAATATATAACATACGATACAATGATATATGATGATTTCGTAATATATTGCCACACAAAGAAGCATATAAAATGATATCAAGTTGTATATGAGTATGTAGACACTTTTTCCATCGGGTAGAAAGTATTTCATCCATCTTGTGTAGTTGCAACACCATTTCCATTTTTTGTGAAAAAAAAAATATATATTTAAAAATGCTATAAGCATAAATAACTGAAGTACATTTACAATTAAAAAAAATATTATTGAAAATTTTGTTAACGTCTTTTTAAAATATTTAACTAACTTACAACAATTTTTTTTGTTGAACTTGCGTTTTCAGCAAAAATTTTAGTTAAAACGCTTTTACTAAAAAACTAATTTTGAACTAATGTTTAACTTATTTTTGTTGCTACCAAAATTGTCCTGATAAACACAATGAGAGCACGAAAAACAAAATTAAAAGATAAGATATAAATGTCGCTGCTTGTGTAGACTATGTAGTGAAAAAAGAAAAGATACAAATAAATACAACCCTTATAAGACATACAAAAAAATGCAACTGCGGTTGATTTCATCCATTAAATTTTTTCTTTTGTATACTATACATAAAACAAACCCACGCCAAACAATTGTTTGAAAATAAAAATTTGTATATTAAAAAAAATTTAAATAAAACAGTAAATAGAGCAATAAATAAATTAAATAGAATATTATTAAAAATTTACTAAATAAATGATTTTGTTACAACAAACAATAATGGAAGAATATAAAGAATTATGAGAACAACAGATTCAGTCAGAAAAAAAGTATATAATACTCCGTGGTGTACAGGAGGTAGTAAAAAATGCCAATTAAATATTTGCATATTCCCTTTTACTTTTTAATGATAAGTAGTTTTTATGATAATTTTTTTTTTTTGTTAATTAATAATCATGTAATTACAAATTATATACTATTACCCTAACCGAGCACTAGCTACTATGGCCTTCGGTGCGTTGTAGCGAAAACACCCCAGTGCCTCTGGTGAGAATCGAACCCACGACCCCCGCACTGATAAGCCAGTACGCTTCCAACTAGACTACCGGGGCGCACTTTTATGATAATTATATTTTATGATAATTATATTTCTTATTTTAAAATTATATACGTCATAATTGAAATTAAAATTATCTACATCATAATTGAACTACGTCATAATTGAGACTTATTATGTTTTGTTTTTTAATTAATAAAATAGTTTGTTTATTCCAGATTTTTTTTTAATTAACAATGTGGAAGTCCGGTCTCTTTATATGTAGATTTAAAACAATCACCAACAACATGTAGATTTAAATTTCAGCAAAATAAAATTACTAAAGTAAAAATGTTATACTAAGTTTATTAATCTTTTTCAATCTACTAAGCTCCAAATTTTTTTCTTGATTTCAACACCTCGAGTTTCATTTGCATTGAACTAAGTTTCAGCAAAACTATTTTCTGAATTTACTAATTGTTTTCTGATAATTAGCTCACTGATTTTCAGCAAACCACATTTACTGATATTGGCAATTTTTCTGCGAGGATCCTCACAGCAATAATTTTGCTGACTCCACTAACTCGTTTACTAACTTTAATTCTTTTATGCCGGATGTTGGGTGCAAATTTATAATTTTAAAATCATGTAACTTTTATGTTTGTCTAATACTGTGTTTCAACTTACGTATTTTTAACAAAACATGTGTTTTGGTGTAAAAAAAATGTATTGGAAAACATGTACAAAACCTGTTTTGCTTCAAAACTCATCCAAAACACGTTCACTGGAGACGTTGCCTAAAAGAGTAAAGTCTCTACACAAAGAGAATTTTCTGGGACGAGTTTTCTTCTTACAAAGCGAATGATAAATTTCTTAAATTTTATAAAAAAAAGCTTTATAATTTGTATGGTACTGTTTTTAATGAAACTTTTAATTAAGCGTAGTTGTGCACCTTTTAATAAATAAAAGTTTATGTAAAACTGCATTAATTTATTGTAAAGCTTCAATTAGAAAATATCTAATGCAAAAATTCATTGATATTATGCAAATAATTATCGCAGTGTAAAAAAACATTTTTTCAAGTTTTGAAAGATTTAATTTATTTTTCATTAATTTCTAAAATTGTGTGATGAACAAAATTAATAAATATCTTAAAATATTGTGCAGAGTTAAACCACACAGAGTAAAAAAATTAAACTTTTCTTCACAAAATAAAGGAACATTTTCCTAAAATGAATTAAAAGCTTAAGACACAAAAAAGTCAGCAAAGTCAGAAAAATTTTTGCTGGAAAGATCTTTCAGGAAAAATGCTAATATCAGCAAAAAATTGACTAAATTCAGCAAAAATTTTGTTGACTTTAGCAAATTTTTTTGTTGATATTAGCAATTGCTGGAGGGAGTGCCGCAATTTCGATCTCATCTCCCATAGGACACCGGACATTATTTTAAGAAAAAAATTAATTTTATAAAATGGTTCATATCCCGAAAACTAAGCTATATAGAGCTATAGAGCTAAAACTCCTATTGAGAAAATAGTTTATACGTTTTGCCCTATCTCGTTTATTTTCGTGATACGGGCTATTAAAAAAATTATTTCTTCATACCGATAATCCAGACAGATTAATTGTTTTATAAAATTTAGCTCACCATTCCATTTAGTTCCCCATGTTTAGTGTTCCAATACCAATCGTTTCCCATTATATTTCACACTGTTCTGATTTGGTGCAATCTTCCATTCCATTATCAAGTGGCACACGAAATCGGAACTATATGGAATAGAACGGTGAACTAGAAGAGCCACTGAATACAGGGAATGAAATGGATTGTAAATGGGAACGAACTTTGCATAACTGAGTGTGTTTGTATGTATTATCACGCATATTTCTAAAACAATAAATGAGTCAACCTATGGATGCTTTACAAAAACTGATGCCTCGGTATCTCACACAGCACATTTGCATTTTCGGAGCATATTCGATACAAAATTGAATCGGTGTAATTTAATTTAATTCCACTGAACAATTTAACAACCTTTTTTTTTGTTAGTTTGTTATAAAACACCCCTTGTGCTTTTCGTAGTTATTCCTTTTTTTCTGTACTTCAACTTTTCTGTTATCCAAAAAAAATATGTATATATAAATTTTATAGGCTTTTTGGCTTACAAAATAAATTTACCCTACATTTTCTACTGTTATCCTTGTGTAGAGTTCATGGTTTTGTTGACCTTATTTTTCTTTTGTACTAAATTGGTACACGTTTGTGTTCTCCATACGATGGTACACAATATATTTGTGTCAAGACATATATTTTGATGCAAGAGCACACACAAAAATATTTTGGGCTTTGAAATTATTTTAAGGAATTTCTATTGGTTTTCTGTGTGTAGAGCTGAAATATATTTGCTAATTATTTTGTGCGCCTGGTTTATTACATGCTTTTTGTTTTTGATTTCAGGGACACATCGGAATGATTGATGGGTGTGTGCACTGGTGTGACAATGTCAAGGCGAATGACAAAATATTTCAAGTACTTTTAGTTTACAAAAACAATACTAGATGGCGTTTCTCAATTCAATTATTGGAATATTAAATTTTGTCATTGAATTGTATAAAAAAAAAAATTTATACGCACTCAACATTAACCCTTTACTTAATGAAACTCCTGCTCTTAATGAAAAGTATATATTTTCATGGTAAAAGGAAAATATGTGAACACCTATTTCGGCGTTTTTCAATATTTTAGCTTTTTACGATTTTATTAGCAAAAAACCGAAAATGGTAAAAATTTCCGATCACACAATAACCAAAAATATTTTTTATTTTTTAAAGAGAATCAACACTCTGGAAATTCCTCCTACTTAATAATGTGTTGCTTACTTTGCAAAGATGATGCTGAAGAGATGAAAGGTGGGAAAAGTTGAAGGGCTTAAAACATGGAAACACTGAAATTGCACAAGATTAAAAGAGAAAAGTTGTTGCTCGGCATCTGATGGAAAGTTGGCGCTCTTAATAGCCCTGATTCATTATTTTGCTTCGATGGGGCTAAGTGCTATGGAAACACGGAAGGTGTGCTCTACGGTACGTATGAGGGATAGAAAACTCACACATAATATGTTTCTTAAATAATGTTGTCGTCGCCCAGGGTAGTACACAAAACTATCTGTGTAACAATCCAACGTGCTAATCATTACAAAACTAACGCCTATAAATTGTTAAGATTAAAAAAATGATAAAAGCAATGACAATTATTCAAGTTCGAGGCCATACTCTATGTTTCTTTATTAGGATATTGTCCTAACAAATAATCTATAGAGTTTTTTGTTTTCAAATTTATTATTTGACCCTTTCAGGAATGTGTTGATAGATCGAAAAAAACATAATTTTTATTTTTAATAAAAATTATATCAAACTTGTATAAAAGACAAAGTACAGTCTAGTTTACTCTCACTGTGTTGTTTATAAACTAAACAAAATATAAAAAGGAGAGAAAAATAAAAAAACATGTATTGAATATCCACCAGAGGTGAACCTTGCACATAACAAACAATTTTTTCAATTTATTTTTTTATCAATGGTTATAATCTTTGACTTCAAGCTCATATATTAGTTCTCATGTAGTGAGGAAACTAGTTTATATGAATGTTTGATGTTTAGCATGGGATTGTTACCGCTTTCAAAACGTGTTCTGATGATGGGAACCTAGAAAATTCCCAAAATAGATCTATTAACACATTCCTAAAAGAATCAAATAATAAATTTGAAAACAAAAAAATCTTTACATTATTTGTTAGGACAATGTCCTAATAAAGAAATATAGAGTATGGCCTCGAACTTGAATAATTTTCATTTTCATTGCACAATTAAAGGTCGAAAAAAACATAATTTTTATTTTTAATAAAAATTATATCAAACTTGTAAAATGATAAATGTATTTTTTTTTTGGAGTCAATTTTTGCAATTTTTTTTTGCCACAAAAAATGCTCTACAAAAAGGCTCTATCTTCAAATTCCCTTTTTTTTTAATATACACTGTAGGATAGTAAAATACAGATTTGGCTTTATCTTATTTAATAAAAAAGATGTGTTATTGTTACTAATATCATGCGCAGCATTGAGCCAATTTATTTGTTACACAAAAATTTCTGTAAATTTTAGAATGGAAGTCGAATGGATTCTATTTTTTCCATTGTAGTACCTTGAAAAATTACATTTTGTATGTGAACATTATAATTTCCAGAGTGTTAACGAAAATGTTAATGCATGCCTGTTTGCAAAAACACACGCTAAAAAATAGAATCCATTCGACTTCCATTCTGAAATTTACAGGGAATATTAAGGTTATATTGAGCTGAAAGAAAATATTTTTAGTTTTTAAAAAGAAGGTTCAAATACCTTTAAAATAAGCTATTCAACTTTAAAATTCATTCAGCAGTTTTAGAAAAACATCAGTTTAAAAGTTGTCATGTCGGATGACTTTTCACGATTTTGACGATTTTCAAATGCCCATAACCTTTTAAAAAAAAATTTTTAATTTTTTTCCTGAAAGACGGGTAAAATATTTTTTAATGTTTAATACGTCAGGCTAATTTAAAGTAAATCGGAAGATGTGTTTTAAAGTACTTGTTCGGTCTGACATGGAATGACTCATGTGTATGCTGTCGTCAATTCATTCCAGTGTAAAAACTTTAATGACATGTGATTATTTTTCTCAGTACCAGTAGTGACACCAGCTTACTCTCTGCATTACTTTAGCACAAACAATAAGGACAAAGTTTATGCTGAATTTACTAATTTTTTTTGTTGATATTAGCAATTTTTCTGCAACGATCCTCCCATCAAAAATGTTGCTGGCTTTACTGACCTTTTTATTAGTGTAGTTAATTAAGCCATTATTGCAATAGAAAAAATAATGCGTCATCCATTGGAAAAACTCAATGTGGAAGGCCCCATAGAGAAAATATGTTTTTAGAACATTTTTGGTCTTCAAAGATTAGTAACGTCATGATGCTTGTTAGGTAAAGACCTAACCACGTACTTTAATACTAAGAAGACAAAAAATGAAGCAAAATTGATTATTAATAGGTTTTTTGTTAAAGTTCTGCCTATAATGAAGGCTCTAGCTTTTATAAAACTTCGGGTTCTGATGAGATCTTTAGCCAGATCGAAATACTAGTATCAACCTAGCTAATATGTTTGATTTGCTTTATTTTTGTAAATATACGGAGGTTGAAAGCTCGTTATAAATTGAAAAAAACTAAAATAAATTGTTAAAAAAATATTATAAAAATAATTCAGTTCCTCAAAAACTTAACACAGTTTCAAGCCATTCGCGGTGCTTTTACTAAAATTTGTGTTTTTACTCAAACCTTTAGTACAATAGCTTTCTATTTTCGATTGTAATCGTTCTGTTTTATTATTGATTTTCTCCAAGCGTTATTCTTAAACGAAATTATATTATTTTTTCTTAATTTTAGTATCAAATATTGGTCTGAACTATTTTTTCCTACAAATCAAAAACTTAAAAAATCCACGAAATTTATTTTGTTACCTCTTGAAAGTTGATACCACTTTTGAATATTTCCATAGAAATAACTAAACTGATTTGCACAGTTCCACTTTGAGGCTCAATAACTCCGATAAATATTAATATTTTTGTTTAACTCTTTCTGTTCTTTCTTATTTAAGGTGTATATTATTAAAAACTATCAACAATTTATTTGATTTCTAACATTGCAATATACTATTTTTGGCCATCCCCACAACACTGTGCGACATCACCAGGGTTAACATTAACTAAAGTTTTAAAATTTTATTCCATTTTTCCTACATCTCACATTAAATATAGATATTTTATGATACATTTTCAATTACCAAACCTTCATTTCAACTTTTGTTATTTTTATCAAATCAACTTTTACACCTCATATTAAGTATACGGGCTAACAACACACGTGCTAAATTCACAGTTTACTTACAATAAATGTACTAAAATTCTCTCGAACACGTGACAAATTGTTACGAGTTTTACCCAAAAATGTGTAAATATTTTCCAAAAATCAAAATAAAATATTCAGCAGAACCTTTTTGTTGTTGGAAAAGTCAAAGGAATGTATGAATTATAATTAAGGAAATTTGAAATTCCGTCTCATTTGTTTTAAATAAAAACATATGTAAGGCAGTAGTGGCAAAATGCAAAAAAGGCGCCTAACTTTCAGACATGGAACGTGTTAAAATTCATATTCTATTTCTTTGGAGGGTAAAACGCAAGTAAACCCATATACTTACCCATATGTTAACAGAACGGTGATAATTTTAACACATTTTTATTTATGAGACGATAGAAGTGTTTTGCAATAGTATTTTTCCAATACTCCAATAGTATTTAAATGCAAAGATTTTATTTACAAGGAAAGAATACTGTGGCGCAACCAGCAGATTTTAATGAAACTTGAATTGTAGAGATCAAAAGAATATTATATTCGTTTCGTGGTTAAAAAGTGGGTAAAAAATTACGCCATATTGGTATAAAATTTAAATTTATTTGTACACTGAAATAAACAAGTTAGTAGAAAAACAAATACTCAACGGCCAACAAAACCTGGCTTTGAAACACTTCTTTTTAGGCTGAATCCAAATCTAAAAAAAAATTGTCAGTTAAAGTTTTTGAAACATCGCGGATTTTATATTTATATCATTCACCCCATTTTTTCGAAATTTAATTTAAGAGTTTAAATCTACACAAAATCACTTCTAATTTGAGTATAATCTTGTTGGTGTTTGCAAAAGGATATCGATCTGGTATTGCAAGGAAGTTGAAAATTTTACTTTTTTAGTTTTATCTTTATAAATTTTAAATTCTATCATTGTGCATAAACTAGACATTCCAATAAATATATATTTTTTTTTTTTTTTCATATATTTGTATTTATTGAATCTTTTCTTTAAGAAATTTACAATAAGTTATCAAATCTTAAATCTTATCTCCTCTTGGTTTGTTGCCAGTGCAGCAAATCCAATTTTAGTATGCAGGGATCTACAAGATTAGTTTAAAGCGAGGTCCAAGAAATATATTTTTGTATTAATATTGCAAATCTATTGAAAATATAATGAAATTTTTAGAAAATATCTTAAAATTTGAACAAAAATTTACAAACATCCTTCAAATACCAAAGTAAAAAATTCTTTTCATACACTCAGAGAAAAAGCTTCATCTTATTTATGAAAAGCTTCATAACCCGGCTAAAAATGGTGCATTATGCATTATTATTTTTCAACAAAACACATGAGCTGAATTTGCAATCATCCCGGTAAAAAGCAAAATACATGCTAATTGTTCCTCTTTTACTAGAAGCACTCTTATACTACAATACCACACATAAGTAATATTTTATTGAGACTCGTTATACCACATATACACTCACAATATTTTTTCCGTAAAAACTACTGAATATACACATTAAATTAACTGAAAATCAGTTAAAAACAGGACTACTTACTTTTCGTTTAAAACAATTGTATTTTTTAGTTTATTTTTAACTGTTGAAAAATTAATTGACAAAATCGATAAAAACAATAATTTGTTTTCGTTTATTATATGTATACCAATATAATATACCAACTTTTTGTTTTAAAAAGAAAATTTCAACTAAATATTTTAACTATTACCAAAAGTCCGGTTTTTGTTTTTTTTTTTATTGAACAACAGACAGAAAGTTAAGAAATATATTTCGTGGGTAATTTAACTGTATATTCCATTGAAACAACTTTACCTATTAACTTGTTAAATAAATGTTGAACTTTTATTGAAAAATTCTTGTGAGTGTATTTTTTTTTATAAAACTAAATGTATTATAATTCAATAAACATGTTACGAGGGCGGCTCAATAAACGCGTGACTTTTTGAATAAAAGACAGTTTGTTTTTGCAAAAAAAATTTATGTATTGTCTCCTTTCAGCTCAATACACTTAGTCCAACGTTTCTCCAATTCTTGTATCCATTTCAAGAAATAGGAATTTTGGAGCTCCGTAAAATAGGCATTTGTTTGATCAATAATTTCATCGTTGAAGCTAAATCTCTTTCCACCGAGCTATTTCTTTAGGTTTGGAAATAGGAAATAGTCATTGGGGGCTAAATCCAGAGAATATGGCTGATGAGGTACCAATTCGTAGCCCAATTCATGGAATTTTGCCATTGATACTGCACAAGTGCATTGTCTTGCTGAAAAAAAACTTTTTTCGTGGCCATATGGGGTCGTTTTTTTTTAAATCCACGTTAAATCGGTCCAAAGAGTTGGCATAATATTCGCGTTTATTGTTTTTCCATTTTGAAGGTAATCGATGTGGATGTTCCCGCGTGCATTCCAAAAAACTGTTGCCATCACCTTATTGGACGACAAACTTACATTGGCCTTCTTCGGAGCCGATCATTTAAAATCGACACCACACTGCCATATGAAATGCCTTTGGCATCAACAATCTCACGCACTTTTACTCTTCGATCGGCCAACACCATATCGTGGATTTTTTCGTCATTTTCGGGTGTATTGACCCCAATTGGAGGTCCAGAACGTTCAGCGTTTATTTGTACTTGTGCGACCACAACGAAAGTCAGAAAACCACTTTTTTACCATTGAAATCGATGGTGCAGAGTCCCCATAGTATTTATCAAGCTTTTCCTTGGTTTGACTGACGGTTTTTCTTTGCAAAAAATAATGTTTAATGAGAACTCGAAATTTACCTTTTTCCATTTTTAAAAAAATCCACGAGGTTGTATATTTTGAACAGCTTTTAAACGCAAAGTAAATGACGGAACTTGCTCAAAAGTTGACAGTAGGCTATTAAGAGGTGGTACTTGATGGGAGGAGTGTAGCATTTCATATAACTATTAGGGGCGGTCGAAAAGTCACGGACTTTTTGATAGGCCCTCGTACTAATAAATTATAGAAAATTCAACTTAAATAAAGAATAAAACTTGCATTTGAAGACATTTTAATCTTAAGTTTTTTTCCTTCTTTTTTTTAACAATTCTCTTTAATTTATCAGAAACATGTAAATTAAATTATTATACATTTAGTTCAGAAAAAAAAAACAAATGCAATATTTACGAGTTCCAGCAAAAATTTACTTTGACTGGAGTGCTTCTATTCAAAAGATTAACAATTCACATGTATTCTAAAATTAGTTTTTAAAGCTGATTGTGAATAACAGGCGATTGTGAATACCGCTCATATGTTTTATTATAAATATAACAAAAAATACTGTTTAATATACGATCAACTAACACAAATATATTTATATTAACTACACTCAGAGAACTTCTGCTTTAAAAATATGTTGTTGTTTGGGTTGTAATACAGTTTCTTTATTTTTAATGTAAATGTCAGTCATTTGTAGAACAAATTAAATTTTTGACTAACCTTGCAGTTCATTTAAAACAACAATTCACATCAAATGACTGTTTTATGATTTTACATTCATTTTTTACAGTTGTTTTTTGTTATTGAAAAAAAAAATAAATGTTTGTTTATTTTTTACTACCATGTGGTTCATTTTTACTACAAATGTTAGTCATTTTTTGAACATTTAAAAACAAATGACAATGTTAGTTGAATTTACTGTAATGTAAGTCGTCCTTTCTTTGAATGAAATTTCATTTGTTTTCAACTACATTTGCAGTAGTCTTTACTTACATAGTATTCTAAGTGTACATCTTAAAAACTTTAGATTTAAATATCTTTGAATGCAATTTTTAAACAATTCTGACAACAAAATAAAATATTACATTTAAAGACAAGAATTTTCGAATCCACAGTTGTTAACCCTCTAACCGGCAAACCCGCCTCCAGGCGGGGTATTTTAAATTAGGCATAAATGCTCCAAATGAGTGTTAAATAATAAGAATTTAAGCTATTTCGATAGAAAATTTAATTTACAAAATATTTTGTAAAGGAATTTTTTTTGTTCATGGTACGGTTTGGAAGCGAGAAAGCATTAAATTTAGAATTTCGTATAATTAAAAAAAAAAAAAAAAATTAGAAATGAAAACAATTTTCAAAAGTCTTGAAAACAAATTTATGTTGACAAGAAACCGTTGTTACTTAACACGAACTAAGGTTGAAGCTTAAACTTTTTAAAAAATTCTAATTTGGTCCAAGCACATACGGGATAATATATTTATATTTAATAGTATTAGCAAAGACTTTAAGCTCTATCGATATATGTTGAAGTTAAGGTGAGCTTAAGTAAAGCCACAAAAATTTTAATTTTTAGACAGAGATATTTTGATTAGATATATTGATAAGAGGAATAAACTAAACTTATTAATTTTTATAGATTAGTTTTTGAGATTCGCTCTAAATCTATTTTGGCCCACATCGTGTGTCTCCTTATATGCACACAGAGTAATAAAGTGCAAACCGAATTCAAAAGTGTATTTTAATGGTAACAACTAATAAATTTAGTTAGTACAATGATATTTACATTAGCTTTCTGAATATTTTGGGTGTTGCAA
The DNA here is from genome assembly GCA_021234595.1 of Delia radicum. NCBI lineage: Eukaryota > Metazoa > Arthropoda > Insecta > Diptera > Anthomyiidae > Delia > Delia radicum. The sequence goes on along the minus strand of CM037854.1, from coordinate 89,554,687 downwards.
CTAAAATTCAGTTGAATTAACCGAATGTTGTTGTGTAAACTAAAGTGCAGTTGTACCAACCGACTGAAACTCGTAATAACCGAATTAAGTCATAGTAACCGAATTTCAGTTGGCAAATAGCTAAATTTTTCTCTGTGTGTTTGAAACCGACGTTGAAATAAGAAAATTCAATTCATATATGAGTAATATATGAACTCATATATGAACATATATGCCATATATGGAACGATATATGCAATATATTATCATATATGGTGTCATACATTTCAACATATGAACCCTAAGTTTTAATGTATGATATGTTCATTTATGATTCATATATTCTCACACAGAAAAATATCCCAGTAAAAAATGTTTCTGTTTTTAGAAGCACGATACAAAAAATGTGCTGATGTAAGTGCTTACTATTAAATAATACTGAGAAGCAGCAAAATACACTAATAATTTCCGTATAAAAAAAAAATAATACAAAAAATTGAGCTTACTGTTCTCCCTTACAAGGATGCAGGTTGTAAGCAGCTTACCCTAATCGCTTATAATGATGCAGGTTGTAATGCAGAAAGTTTCATATCGTGGATTATAAACAGTCTGTACCAGTTTTCCCGAGTGATTTCCGTTTGTGTTTAGTGTTTTCGAGTATGTTTTTAAAAATAATTAGTCATATAACGGAGAACCTAGCACGTGAAGCAGTAAAAAAGATATTATGTTAAAAATTTTAACAACAAAACATTATTATCCGTAGAATTTTATATAAAATAAATTATATTATATTCATATTATTACTTTTGATCGTAATAATGTAGAAATGAAATATGATGTTACTGAAAGCCATGCAATCAGAGCTTTTTATAAGCGCTACAATCCGCGTTTATTTTGCCTAGAAGTAATGCTTCCAAGTGGCAATTCGCCATATAAAAATCATGGCATATGTAAGCAGGTTTGTAAGGGATTCTTTTTGGCTTACTCCTTTACAAACCTGCTTGCTTGTAAGCAGCGTTTTTTACTGGGATAGTTCCAACCGAATTTAAAAGTGCATTTTAATGGTAATAACTTTTAAATTCAGCTACTACAACGATATTTACATTACAATTTTAAACAGTTTGGGTTTTGCAGCTAAAATTTAGAGAAATTAACCGAACTTGGATAAGTTGCGCCAACCGACTAAAATTCGTAATAATCGAATGTGAGTCGTAGTAACCGAATATCAGTTGGCTAATATATAAATTTTTCTCTGTGTGCACATATGCTACAAAACAGATTGTAATTACAACAGTTTCTCTAGTAAAATTTAAGTTGTATCTTTGGCAAATTTTAACATGGTGGGTTTTACAAAAATAGCAGTGGTTTGTCAATACTTTTGTTTTTTTGGTACGGTTGGTAATAATCTGCCTGGGTAGCTTTCGAGAAAATTGGAAAAATTTGAATTTATTCACATGCATTACATATTTTTGCAAAAAGTGATCGATCGAAGATTTTTATATCTCCAGCAGAATTGTTCTGGGACATTCCAAATAAATACACTCATAGAAATAAACCTGTAACAATGGCAGATAAAGTTACTTAAAATTAGTTAAAAATAATGCTCCAGCAAAAACTGCTAAAAATTTCCTCTTCAAAAATTAGCAAAAACTTTTACTAAATATTATATTATATCAAGAAAATGTTTGCTACTTTAAATTTAGTAAATGCATGAATGGTAGATTGCAGATTTCAGAATTTTATTCGCAATAAAAAAAACCTACAAAAAACCTTAAGAAATTTAAAGTTTTTATGTTTTTGTATAATATTATTTTAAAATTTGTTTTGCTGATTTTAGGAGATTAATTTGTTACTTTCCATTAACAAAAATTTTTCACAAATATAACTAAATATTTGAAGATTAGTTTAGTTTCTTCATTCGTTCTTCAGATGCAACAAGACTTATGTCTTTTTAATTACAGCATGGGAATTATTATTACAGATAATTTACATAATGATTACACAAATAAATTAATAAATTACAATTTATGAAATAAAAATTAAATGAATAATAAATAAATAAATCAAATAAAACATAATAAGATATAATGTAATATATAAAAAAAAAAAATATATATATGCACAGCGCATAGTCTAGAGACATTTATTCGTTCCCCCGCATAGTTTAGGGACATTTGCTTACTTTGGGGACTGTCCCCAAAGTTTTCGCGCGTTTTCATACATCTAGCGTATTAGATGAGGACAATTTTTTCCATACACCGCATATTCCGGCGACAATTTTGGTCGTGTCCCTAAAGTATGCGCTGTGCATACATATATATCATACATGGGCACACTGCAGTATATTTTTACTGCACTACGATTGGCAGTAATCAGTAAAATGTTACACACAGAGGAAAATTTATCCATTTGCCAACTGAAACTCGGTTACTACGACTGCAATTCGGTAACTACAACTGAAATCGTTTGGTACAACTGAATATTGGTTTTCACAACAAAATTCGGTTAATACAACTGTATTTTAGTTCCAATAACAAAAATATTCAGTAATCAAATTTAAATATGGTTTTACTAACCGAATTTATTGTTTGTTAACAACAAAATACACTTTTCTATTCGGTTGGCACTTTCTTTTTCTGTGTGTACTGATTACTGAAAGAGACAATGCAGTAACCAGTAACGTTTTATTGATTACTGAAAAAAATTGCAGTACCAGTAATGTTTTACTGATTACTGAAATAAAATTGCAGTACCAGTAATGTTTTACTGATTACTGAAATAAAATTGCAGTACCAGTAATGTTTTACTGATTACTGAAATAAAATTGCAGTAACCAGTAATTTTTTACTGATTACTGAAAAAAATGCAGTAATCAGTAAAATGTTAACAAAACAAATTTATATTAACAAAAAGTAACAACAATATTAACGTGGGTGTCATTAGACTATTGATTTTGTTTAAATGTCTATTTTAAATGATAGAAATAAATCAATATCTCGTGTTTATATCTAAAACAATTTTAAAGTATTAATTATTTAAAAAGTCAAAATGAAAATGTGGTTTATGAATATAACGCGGTTATTAAATTATTATTTATAATTTAACTTTAAAACTGTTTCAATGTGTAATAGGGTGTTTAATTTTTCCAAAGATCTGATTTTCATATGACATTGATTAAGCATCGAGTTTAAGTAATGTAAAAGGTATATGGGCTTATGTTAAAAAATGTTAAATCCTATGCAACTGATATTATTTTTCAATAACTTTCGCAAATTTTTATATTTTGGAAAGGCTTGTTATATGTTTGGACCAGACATGGGCACACTGCAGTATATTTTTACTGCACTACGATTGGCAGTAATCAGTAAAAATTAAAATGTCACAATTTTTGTTAAAAAATTAAAGCGTAACATTACTTTTTTGTTAAAAAGTCAAAAATCTGACCTTGCGTTTTCAAATTTCAATCATAATTTTCTATTTATAGGTTTTGAACGCACTTAAAAAACATAAAGAAAAGTTTTAATCTGTGATATTTTATTTTATTTATTTTTACATTTATTTTTAATTATAATATTGTGTTTAATGTCGTACTCTTTGTTCGTATTTTACCAATTTATTAAAGAAATTTAAATGTAAACTTGACAAAAAAGATTATATATTCAATAAAATCAAATCCCTGAAGATGTTGGAATAATCCCAACGAAACGTCGGATTGAAAAATGAAATAATCTTTTATTTGCATTTGAAAACCATGACCTTGAAAGCCTGATTAGAAAAACTTCTAATAAAAAATTTTAAATAAAAACTAATAAAGGTCGATTAAAAACTTTTTTACAATTACCTTTTTCAGTTTTTCAAATATGAGAAATTCGTTTTTAATGGCAATGTGATTATTTAGGCACTTTGTTGCCGTGTCTTGTTCGACCAGGTATAAAACTGTTTCCTGAAATGAATTCTGTTTTGTTGCAGGTATGGCACGAGTTTCAGCTTCGGGTATTTTGCCATATTTAAGTATATAAGTGTTGAACAGTTTCTTCACTTCATCTTTTGCTTTTAAAAATCTTAATTTTATTTCAGGAACAGATATAGCCGCAATAATAGCATCCGAAGCTTCAGGCTTCATTAGGAAATATTTCTCAAATCTTTTGAGTAAAGATTCTTGAATTTTTTCGCTTACTTCAGCCAAACTCTTAAAGTTCGCACGCTCCAAACGACAAAGTTTTATTCTTAAAGACACTATAGTAGGAACAAAGTAACCAAAATACATAGTCTTTTCGCCCTGAAGAAAATCGATCGCTTCTGCTATAGGCTCCATAAGCTTTATGTATTCCACTAAGTACTCAACCTCATCACTTAGAATGGTGGGAATTCCCAGACGATAACACAATTCGGGTAAATTGGTTTTGTATCTCAGCAACTTCTTAACGGAATCATAAAGTGAGTTCCACCTTGTAACGCATGGAGTTATTAAATTGGCGCTTAAAACTTCAGTGACCACTTCTGCAGAAGTTGGTCTATTGCACTTGTTCTAGAGCTGTGTGCATCTATAAATGTAAATAATATAAATGAAAAGTGTACTTAAAATTAAGTAAATGTTTACCTGTCGAAAGACCTTTTATGAACATCTTTTAAATCCTGACTTGAATAATTCATAATTTTGTTGAAATCGGTTGTAGCCAGAAGATTTAAAGTATGGCTCGCACATGGAAAATGTTTTGATAGTCGTGTAGTTATAGAACCAAATTGAGGGCCTGAAACATCGATCGAGTCATCCGAATCGAATTCAGAGTCAGATTCATCATCACTGTTATGTGCATTAATAGGGCTGGGATTATATCCTTTACTCAAATTAACTCCAAAATCTTTAAATGCCTTAATGAAGTTTGATCCATTGTCAGTGATCGTATAAACAATCAACTGGCAGTTTATATTGTTTGTTTATGTCGCATATCATCTTCGTTATATTGTCAAAAGAATGGGTTCCTTAAATCTTCGACAAGCCAGTGCTAGAGACTTCCTTTCGAAATTTTTAGCATCTAACGAATGGCAAGTGTAACCAAAAAACGATCTTTTTCCACCTGACCACACATCCGCAGTTACGCGCACATATTCAACTTCTTCAAGCTTAGAAGCAAGTTCTTTGATAAACCGATTTTGGCTGTCTAAAAGTAGCCTTGTAATTGAACTCCTGCTGGGAATTTTAAACAAACAAATTTAAAAATGATAACTACACACAATAAATAAAAAGTGTATTATTATCGAATTACTTAGGTAAAATACAACTTAAAAAGTATTTTGTGAGAGTTAATAAAAAAATGAATACAGATTTATATATTTTTCGTTTTTGTTAACTTTCCGTAGTTTTTGTTGCATTCCATTCTGAAGCAATTAAAAATTTATTAAGTTACCGAAGTTTTTTCTTTTGTAACTTATCTAAGAAAATATAATTTTTTAATTTAGATAATGTGTAACTAACCAAACAACTATTCAAGTTGTATTTTACCTAAGTACTTAGATAATAATACACATTTTGTTTTTTTGCGTGTAGGCATATTTCTTTATAACACTCATTTTTAGTTGGTATATTTAATTGCTATCAAGTGCCTAATTGATTTATTGGTATAAATTTACTGATTACTGCATTTTTTCAGTAATCAGTAAAAAATACTGGTTACTGCAATTTTTTTTCAGTAATCAGTAAAACGTTACTGGTACTGCAATTTTATTTCAGTAATCAGTAAAACATTACTGGTACTGGATTTTTTTTTCAGTAATCAGTAAAACGTTACTGGTACTGTAATTTTATTTCAGTAATCAGTAAAACGATACTGGTTACTGTAATTTTCTTTCAGTAATCAGTAACAGTTTACTGGTAATGAAAATTTCGTTGCAGTAACCAGTAATTTTTTTTTTTACTGAAATTTTACTGGTACTGCAATATGCCCATCTATGATATATATATATATGAAACAAAATGAAGCATTGCAAAAGAAAGTAAAATAGATTCAAGATAAATCGAATTTGGAAAGAAATGAGAATTACAATGAAAAATCTAATTAAGAAAAATGAACAGTTATTTCTTTTCTAAAATTTATTGCGTTGTTTATGGTCTGAATGCGATTTGGAAAAAAGTTCCAGATATGTACAGTAATACAATAGAACTGCCATTTTGAGATCAGGCTATGATATCTGATTGGTTTTATCTTTTTGCCTCGTTGCGATCTTGCAAACGTAAGGTGACCAAAGAGATACTTGGGTTCTTTCGAGTATATTATTTTATGTAGTAAAATTAGAACTCTAGTTTTCAGGATGTTGTCAAAAGAGAGTCCATAGAGTCGTTTTGAGTGATGCAAAGTTGAATCACGTTTACGAAGCATAAACACATACCCTAGGATATTATTGTATACCACGTTCATCCTTTTGGCACTAGCTGAATCACATTGAGCAAAAAGCTCACATCCATATAACAGAAGTGGCATTAGATATGCTTTCGCAATTGTTATTCTTATATTTAACGGCGTATAATTTTGAGTTGCCCATAGTGTACGAAGCATACCATACGTTTTTCCTATGGCACTGTTAATGTGATCATTCCAGCTCAGTGTGTTGTTAAATATCACACCCAGGTTTTTTTGAAGAAGGTACAATGGCAATTTTCTGATTGTTTATCATATAACAAGACATTTCGATTTGTGGGGGTTAAAACATAGTCCATTTGCAGATGCCCAGTTATAAATATTATTTAGATCATCATTGAGTTTGGTTACATTTTCATCAATAACTTTCTCGGGCTACTTATATAGAACGTCATCAGCGTACATATGTACTGCACAATGGGCTATTTTTCCAGGTAAGTCATTAACGTACATTGAGAATAGCAACATTGAGCCTTGAGGTACTCCTCTGGGGACCAGCCTGGGTTTAGAATATATATTATTTATAAAAACAGATTGTATTCTGTTACATCAGTAAGATTCAATGAGTTTTGTTGAATAACTTGAAAAATTAAACTGTCGTCTTAGTTTAGAGCACAGAATAGTGTGATCAACAGTGTCGAATGCCTTTGAATGATCAAGGAGAACTAGAAAACTAATATTATTGAGATCAATTTCAAGACGAATTTCCTCTGCAATATCAACCAGATTAAACAGATTTATTGTTGATATTCTCATAGTACTAATATTTAGCAAAACATTTTGCTGATTTTATTATTTTTGTGTCAATTTTATATCAACACTCAAAAGTCTGTAAAGAACTGAGGATTTTCAGTATTGTTTTAAATGATGATGACTTAAATCGCTGTTGACATCAGTGTTTTACTAAACATTTTTTTTTTAAATAAAGTTAAATTGAAACTAGTTTGAATGGTTTTTTACTGACGAATTATTTTAAGTGTAGACAATTTGTTTAAATCAGTGCATAAACAACATATTTATCAAATCTCTTTAAAGCACATTTGACAGTTTTTTTTTCCTGATGTATTATTTTAAGTTTAAGTACGCTATCCCCCTTAAAAAACTTATAGACTTATATCTATAACAAGTCTATATTATTTACGAGTATTAATCATTATCCAAATTTATAAAAACATTTAAATTTCAAAAAAGAAAAAGTTCAACAAACTTTTTATTTTAACGATCTTAACAAATCAACACTATTGTCATTTAAAATATTAAGTTTTGTCAGTAATACAACACTGCAACCTGAATCATGAATCCCTGCCACGTTTGCCCTGCATAATTTCAGCAGTTATTGTTGCTTTTTTTTTAAAGATTTTGAACAAAGTGTAAAAAGTAACAAGTAGTTTATTGTTATTCATATTTATATATTTTTTTATTATTATTTTTTAATACTTTTAGGAAGTTGAATCTCCCCAATTTTAAAGAAAAAATCATGACAAAACAAACAATACTTCAGCAAAAAAAAAAAAAAAATATATATTCATTGGATTCAAAACAAACGATGAAACGTTACAATAGCGATGGTAACACGGATAAAAGAAAAAAAAATTATGGACAAAAAAAATATTCAAAACAACCTAATGACAATTGTTAGACAAATAAAATATTATTATGATAATAATTGTAATATATACAAAGTTATTTTTATGTAGATCCGTTAAACTGACTTTAAATGTGTTTAAATGAACTCAGAACTCATAAGATTTGGCAGATTTAACATGACAATTTATATTTGATTTTAAGTTGCAGTTCTATCCACGACTACAACTTTTAATATTGTAATTCAGAAAATATCAATTTAAATCGAGAATTTCCTTTTAAAATTTAGCAAATATCAATTGAAATTTAGAATTCCCATTTTAAATTCAGAAAATATCAATTGAAAATAAGAATTTCTATTTGAAATTTCGAAAATATCCGTAGAAAATCAGAAAATTAATTTGAAATTCAGAAAACATTATTTGAAATTCAGTAAATATCAATGGAATTTCTGAAACTCATCAATTGTAATTCAGAAAATAATATAAATGCAATTAATGTTTATCCCGATGAAAATAAATTTAAATAACAAATATGCAGGTGCTTGTGCAAATTTAAATGTAACTGACACTAATAGAAAACATATGATTTTCTATCGTTGATTTACTTAAATAAACGTCACTACATTGCTAGGTCTGTCAAAAAAACAGAGTAGTATTTGGAAGATGACAAAGCCAATTGTGACAATTTTTTGTTGTTGTTTTTGTTTTTTCTTTGATATTTTAAATTTTGAATCTCGCTCCTAGACGAGGACAAGAAATTCTCATTGAGTTTGTGATTTAACATAACAAATATCTCTAGAAATTCTAATAACAAAGTCCCCTGAAGATTTCCTTGGGCAGGAATGAAATCCGGATAGGGACACGCCTACATCAGATTGCTTTTCACAATTTGTTAAATAAGTTTTGGGACTTTAGCACATTTAATTACTATAAATGCAATTAATGTTTATCCCGATGAAAATAAATTTAAATAACAAATATGCAGGTGCTTGTGCAAATTTAAATGTAACTGACACTAATAGAAAACATATGATTTTCTATTGTTGATTTACTTGAATAAATGTCACTACATTGCTAGGTCTGTCAAAAAAACAGAGTAGTATTTGGAAGATGACAAAGCCAAATGTGACAATTTTTTGTTGTTGTTGTTGTTTTTGTTTTTTGTTTTTTGTTTTTTGTTTTTTGTTTTTTGTTTTTTCTTTAATATTTAATATTTTAAATTTTGAATCTCGCTCCTAGACGAGGACAAGAAATTCTCATTGAGTTTGTGATTTAACATAACAAATATCTCTAGAAATTCTAATAACAAAGTCCCCTGAAGATTTCCTTGGGCAGGAATGAAATCCGAATAGGGACACTCCTACATCAGATTGCTTTTCACAATTTGTTAAATAAGTTTTGGGACTTTAGCACATTTAATTACTATAAATGCAATTAATGTTTATCCCGATGACAATAAATTTAAATAACAAATATGCAGGTGCTTGTGCAAATTTAAATGTAACTGATACTAATAGAAAACATATGATTTTCTATTGTTGATTTACTTGAATAAACGTCACTACATTGCTAGGTCTGTCAAAAAACCAGAGTAGTATTTGGAAGATGACAAAGCCAATTGTGATAATTGTTTGTTGTTGTTTTTGTTTTTTCTTTGATATTTTAAATTTTGAATCTCGCTCCTAGACGAGGACAAGAAATTCTCATTGAGTTTGTGATTTAATATAACAAATATCTCTAGAAATTCTAATAACAAAGTCCCCTGAAGATTTCCTTGGGCAGGAATGAAATCCGGATAGGGACACGCCTACATCAGATTGCTTTTCACAATTTGTTAAATAAGTTTTGGGACTTTAGCACATTTAATTACTATAAATGCAAATAATAATTGCTGTACAGAAAATATCAATTGGAGTTCAGAAAATATCACTTGAAATTCAGAATATATCAATTGAAGTTCGTAACATTTCACTTCAATTCCAAAAAATATTTTCTGAATTTCAAATGATTTTTCTGAATTTCAATTAATATTTTCTGAATAAAATTTTTTCTTCTTCGAAATTTCAAATGATGTTTTCTGAATTTCAAAGCGAAAGTGTGAATTTCAATTGATGGTTTCTAAACTTAAACTGTTAAATCTGAAGTTCAATTGATATTTTTTAAATTTCAATTGATATTTTTTTAATTACAGTTACAAAAGTTGTCATAGATTCGATTGTCATATATTTCGATTGCAGTCTAAACGGCGTATTAGAAGAAGCAGTAGTAGTTTGTAGTAGTAGTTGAAATATAGTACGAGTAGTTCATGTTATGATGGAACATAGTTTATACTCTATCAACTTCTTGTATTGAAATTGTGAATGGTATAGAAAAACATCTCTGGTTACAGTTACATTTTGGTTTTAAACAAGCTATCGTAGTAGTTCACTCTTAACAATAAATGCCCTTAAAACAAATTATTAACGAAATTTTTAATGACAAACTTTTGATGTGATGTCACGATTTTCAAAAGGTGTAGTTTGTCTTCTGATTGTATTTTTGTAGTTTTTTTTTCTGGTTTGATTGTTCGAATATAAAATTTGAAACTACAAAAAAAGGAAAGAAAAAGAAGTTGAAATACTTTTTCTCACGATTTTGTTACAATTTGATTTGGGTTTTTGTTAGTTGATTTAACAATAAAATTTTTTTGTTAAAATTTATATTTTTTTATAAAGGAACTCAAATAATTTAAAGATTCATTACACTTTCTTCGTCTCTAAATTTGTTTTAAAGGATATCACATTCATTGTACTTAAACTGTTTATAGTTTAATAAGCAACATTTTATTTCACTCACTCACTCACTCACTGCCTGACTCAATATTGACCAACCAAACCGCTGGAGTTAGGAAGTTTAAATTTGAACCGTTTGATAATCCTCCTTGATAGACGTTTGCGAAGACGAAAAGTTTTCCTACAGGGAGTAACAAAAAAGTGCAAAAACTCTCTCTTGGCGGTCTTAACTAAAAATTTTGGCGAGAACGTTAAAAATTTTGAGTATGTGTTAATTCGAATAAGACCTAACAAACCAAAACTTTGCACAGGATTGTGGTTAAATAGGAATTAAATAGGGTAAACGTTTCTAACCTTAATAGCCTGTCCAAACCCCCTTGGCTTGAAATTTAAATTAAAAATATATGTCCTCTCGAATATGATCTAACTCGCTAAAAAAATACTTTTTGGATTTCTGGTGGTAAAAATACGAGCTGAAATTTCGGCAGAAATTTAAAATATATTTTCCTTTGAATATGTCCTTATTCAGTGATACTGATACTTTTTTGGATTTCTTGCCATGAACGTGGTAAAAATAGGGGTAGACCGAAGAAAACTATCCCCCTGGCGGCCTGCCCAAACCTTTTTGACTAGAAATTGAAAACTTAAAATATATATTTCCGTTTCTTGTATTTTTAATTTAATATGTTTGCAAAAGTTTGTTATAATTATTATTTAAAAATAAATAAATAAATATTATGTTTTTTCGACCTACAATTCTGTTATGAAAATGAAAATTTATTCCTAACAAATAATCTATAGAGTTTTTTGTTTTCAATTTATTAATTAACCACTTTCAAGAATTTGTTGATGGTTCCATTTCTGGGATTTTCTATTTGAAAACAAAAAACTCTATAGATTATTTGTTAGGACAATATCCTAATAAAGAAATATAGAGTATGGCCTTGGACTTGAATAAATTTTCATTTTGTAATATGTTTGCTTGCAAATATAATTATATTTGCCTGTAAACATATATATATTTGGAAAAAGTGAAAACCGCCTACCGCCAAACATATATATGTTTGGCTGCAAATATATATATGTTCATTATATGTATGTTTGCATGTCCCAAACGTAATATCTAAAAATTTTAAAATTGCAAATATATCTTTGTTAAGGTTCGAAAATTTTAATCATTGTAAACATATAAATTATTACATGCAAACATATTCAAAAGTGTCTTTTACTGCGTGTTCAAATATGATATAACTAATATAATAACTAAATAATAATGTTATAATAATTTTTTTAATTTCTGCCTAGGAACGTGATAAAATAAGAGTTAAAAGTGGGAAAAGTCTCCTCTTTTTCAACTTTCCCAATTGCATTTGACTAGAAATTTGAAATTTAAACTATATATTCGTTCGAAAATTACTTAACGAAAATTAGTTTGGATGTGTAACCATTAAGGAGGTAAATATAGAAGTTAAAAGGAGGAACAGTATTTCACTTGGCGGACTTCCTAAGCTCCTTTGACTAGACATCTGAAATTCAAAATATATATACCTTAGAATATGTTTACCGAAAATATATGACACTTTTTGGATTTATAGCAATGAACCTTTAAAAAATTGAGGTTAAAATGGGTAAAAATCTTCTGGTAAATATGTTTTGGATTTCTGGCCAGGAACGTAATAGAAAGTGGGAAATAAAAGTGGAAAAATCCTTCTCCTTGGCGGTCTAAAATGGGATCGAAAAGAGGAAAGGTTTCCAGGTTGGCGGCCTACCCAAACTGCTGAATGCATGAACTTGAAATATGGTATGTAGGTGCCACCATCTTTCAAGTAAAATATTTATTTAAAAATAAGTACCTCCCACCGTACTGTAGGGAATTTCTTAGGTTTTAAGTTTAAAATATATGCTGCTTGGAATATGACCTAAATCACTGAAAAAGTGTTTTGGAATTTTAGGCAGGAACGTGGTCAGAATGGGAGTACAAAGAGAAAAAGTTTCGCCCTTAACGGCCCACTATGGTTTTAAAGATAACTTTTCTTGGCCAAAATTAAATTTTGCTCGCATTCTATTTTCGTTTCTTTGTTGCTGCAATCTAATAATTAATACTTCGAAACAACAGGAAACGGATTTTGTTTTTGTAAAACTCCTTTAAAGTTGTAATGCAGAAAACTGACTTTGAAGTTTATAATTAAATCTAGGACAAGAATGAAAAACATGTTTTTTTTACTTTTTTCTTTTTTATTTTGTTTAAAAGTGTAAACAGTTTTTAATAATATTTAATATTGAACAAATCTAAATGTTTGTATGTATAATAATAAATTCATATTAAAAAATCTGAAAACCATTGACGTCATTAAAAACAAATTAAATGTTTCATGCAAACGAGAAAAACATTTTTATAAAAATGTGTAACTTTAGATTCGCCAACAAATAATGGAGAGAAAGTGATAGTTGTAAGAGTAATCAGAAAACGGAAATAGATATCTTGTAATAATTTTTATTTTGTCAGATTCTGCAACTTTTTAGAAAATTAAATTTTTTAAGAACACCTTGAAATTTCCGATTTATTTCGTATTAATAGCTAAATTCAATTAATTCGAAAGTTCAGTTTACTGGATATTAATATAATATTATTTAAAAAAATTTCAACCCAATAATAAAAAAATTTATTTTTTAAATCTGTATTTAAGGGTTAATATGACAAAACAAAATGCATAAAAGGACTAAAATTTTCGATAGAAACAATATTTCAAACCAAAGAAATTATTTTTTTTTTTATTTTAGAAATGTTGAGGTTAAGAAGAAGAATAAACGTTTTTATCAAAAAATTATAAACACTATTAATTTTTAAATCAGACTAGTTTCTGCCTTTTTATGGACAGGGTCATCAGTGATTTTCCATTTAAATTGTATTATTATTAGTGTCTTATAATTGTGAGATTGTCTCTATATGATAAATTTTTCAACAACCTGCGGCTGTAAGAAGCAAATCTGCGTTCATCTTTCATTGCAAACGTAACAATACCAAGTCATGACCGTTTATGTCCATATTGTCATCATTTGATGTCCAATTGTCATCATTTAATGATTACAAATATTTAAAGAAACCAAGTGCTTGATTACTAAGAAGACAAGAATGGAGCAAAATTGATGATTAATAGGATTTTTGTTAAAGTTCTGCCTATTATGGAGGCTCTAGCTTTTCTAAAACCTCGGGTTCTGATGAGATCTTTAGCCAGATCGAAATACTAGTATCAACCTAGCTAATATGTTTGATATGCTTTATTTTTGTAAATATACGGAGGTTGAAAGCTCGTTATAAATTTAAATAACATAAAAATAATCTCGATGTATATAAAACAAAAAACTAATATAACTGTAAAAAATATTACTTGAGCCAGAGTAAAAACTAAAATTTTTTTATATAAATTGAACATTTTTGGTCTTCAAAGTTTAGTAACGTCATGATGCTTGTTAGGAAAAGACCCTAACCACATGCTTGATTACTAAGAAGACAAGAATGGAGCAAAATTAATGATTAATAGTTTTTTTTGTTAAAGTTCTGCCTATTATGGAGGCTCTAATATATATATATTTTGGTTCATAGGCGATATGAGCCAAAATATTTTGGGGTGCATTTTGGAAACTAAAGCATATAAAAGAGACTTTTTGGATAAAAAATATTTCTCTTACCAAGATATAACCACGCACGAAAAACAATTTTTTTTCTGCACATATTTAAGAAGATATCGCGAAGTATCTAAACTTCAATTTATATTGTTCAAACTTCAACGCTTTACTACTAATACTTAATGTCTTCTTTCTGCAAAATTTCATAAAAATCAGTCTATTAGTTTATAATTTAAGACGATGTCCTTTAGAGGAATCCTGATAAAATCCTGTGAGTCCTTGGACTAAAGTAAGGACTTATTAAAAGATAAAGCTTCATTATTAGTTATATTTCTTCGCAAAATATTTAGCAAATTTAGTTTTCTATCGGAATGTATTAATTTCTTAGTATTAAACGCTTATTTGACGCATTTGTGGTAAGTTTTATGAAGACTGTCCTGAGGCAGGATTACTTTGAGTTGAATTAAATGTGTTTCTGAACAAATATTTAGTTGAATCAATTAATATTTTAATTGACTTTTAAATATATAAATATATATTTTATTTTAGACGTAATACTCGAATTATATTTTCATATAATGTAGTTTAAATAGAAAATTTTCAGTATAAAATACCAAATGTATTTGAAGTTTACAAAAAAAAAACAAGCACACACCCAAAACAAAAGTATCATATTTTTTTTTTGGAAAAGTTTTTAATAACTTTTTTTCCCTTTTAATTTTCAATAAAAGTTTTAATTGATATTATCATTGCCGTTTTGTTGGTTTTGTTCCAACTTCCTCACAAGTTTTTATTTCTTTTTGTAAAAAAGTCTTTAATTAATTTAATTTTAATTAATTGGGTATTTCACCTCAAGTGACCGAAGTTTTAAAAATAATGTCAACGAATCGGGTTGAAATTTGCACCATGTTTGTGTTTTGTTTTGAGGGTATTATAGTATAGAGAGTATGAAACTTAAGTTATACATGTTATACACCGTTGGAGAGGTAATTGCGGCTAGTTTTTAGAATGAGTTTTAATTTTAGGTTTTAGAAACACTTTTATTACTTACAAAAAAAAAAAAAATAATAAATAGCGCATATATTAAAAATTTAAAAAATCGTTGTTTCGAGATACTAAACTATTATTTTGATAGATAAACAAGTCTCGACCCACGAAGCGACCACAAAGCTCTTAAAAAGAAAGACCTACGCTTTCGAAAAAAAAAAATAAACGTACCATCGTGAAAAAAGTCAACAAAATTTTTAGAATTTTTTTTTATTATTTTTTTTTTAAAGACTGAAAGAAAGCAAAAAGCTATCGAAAACATTTTGGGCAAAATTTTCTAACTACAATAAGTTAGGTAATTAATTATATTTATCTACTATCCAAAATGACTCAACTTGGTGCAAATCAGCCCGATCTCTTGACATCAGTTTAAAACCTCGGTCACTTGAGGTGAAACCCCCTTAGTACTAAAATAAAAAATATCCTTAATATTAATATAACAGTTTAAGAAGCTGAAAATTATTTAGAATAATAAATGCTGTTTTGCGGTGACAAACGTGACATTATAATGTCAATGAAAGCAAAACAAAAATTTATCATTTACTGATCTTTATTTATTCCAGTTTTATTGTTTGGAGTTAACTGTTGTTGTAACAAATTTAAGTATTTTTCTATAATAATACAAGTCAGAGGGAATTATTTATCCACTTTAAATTTTTCGGTTACAGTTGACCTTTTTACAGAAATGATCATATGAAGGGCTTATTGTAAAAACATGATAAGTCACATTTTTTTGATTGCTGGTTTCAGCTGTTTTCTGGTCATATGTTGATGAATATTTTATAAAAGACTTGCTTTTACATTTATAACAGATATTTAGAGTACAAAAGTCCTGCAAAAGTTCTACTTTCTATATTAAATCTAAACTTTAAAGGCAAAAACCAGCAAAAATTAAAATGTGGCTTATCAAGTTTTTACAATAAGCCCTTCATATCAAATATGCCATTTTCAAATTTAATTTTTGCGACGTAAGCCAAAATAGGTGTCTGTTAATTTTTCAAGTATTATCAACAGAGAGTTATTAACATTTTTTTCTGCTATTTTTGCCATTTTGTGATATGTAATTTTTGGGCTTAAAAACAGCTTTTTCTTAAGATCTGTTAGCTTAAAAAATTTTAATTTTCAGATATTCTTCTCTTTTAATGCTTTTTCCTTAAAATTTTTATTTTTTCTTTTAAAAAGTTTAGTTTTCACCGTTTTTAAAGTTTTGCTATATTTTGTTTTTTTACAATATTTTTTTTTGCCACACGCAGTGAAAAATTTAGCTATTTGCCAACTGAAATTAGGTTACTATGGCTGAAATTCGGTTATTACGGATCTCCGTCGGTTGACACAACTTAACGTTAGTTTTTACAAGAGAGTTCGGTTAATTCAATTGAATTTTAGTTGCCACAACCAAAATATTCAGAAATCATTGTACTAACAGAATTTAGAAGTTGTTGCCATTAAAATACACTTTTTGATTTGGTTGGCACATATTTTCTCTGTGTGCATAAATAAACACAATGGATTTTGAAATTTTGAATTTTTGTCTCAACCGCATTTGACGCCAACCGAATCGTTTGGTTGCTGCTACCGGAAATTCGGTTGGCGCCAAACTCGCTTGGGACAACAAGTATTTTTCTGGGTGTATGTATATAACTTGATCAGCAGTTTCATGCAGTGATTGGTTCACTTCACATCAATTTAGTGTTAAGACATAATTTTTATTCGAATCCATGCTTAGCTCTATTTTTTATTTGTTTTTATTGTTATCCAAGAAAAATAAAATCCTTGAACTCATCAATAAACTTTTGAAATTTTAACAAAAAGCATATCTTAAGCTCAATAACAATGAAAGAGCCAACATTATGCCGGACTATTTTTTTTTCTTAAGTAAAGTTAGAATTTTTTAAAAATATTACTTTAAAAAGTTAATTTAATATTCAAAATAATGCAAAAATTGTACATGCATTTAGAAAAACACATATAAAACGAATTTAAAATCAATTTGAAATGAAAAATAAACTGACATAAAAAATTCAAAAACACAAACGGAGAAGACAAGTTCAAGGTACAATTTTTAAGATTATTGACTTGCATTTTTTATATGGAAAAGCATACGACCCCAATACTCTAAACTTTACTATTTTGCATTTAAATTTTCAAAATACACTTGGCGTCACTTTTAGAATTTTTAATAACTTAAGCTGATCAATGCAAATTTTTTTCATGAGGAGTACCAAAAAAAACAAAAAAACAGAAGCGCATTTTAGATGATCTACAAAAAAAAAAAGATGAGGTGAATATACTATTGACATTGACATTAGAAACACAATAAAATAGTATTTGAAAATAAAATTGTATGCAAACAAATTTTTATACTCGTAATAATAACAATGAAGTTAGAAATGTTTTTGAGCAAAAATAAAAAATATTTACTCCTTTTGTGATTGTTGTTTACGAAAAATCGATAGAAAATACTACGCCGCTTTAAATATTAAAGTTTTTCTACGATTTTATATTCTTAAATTCAAACAATATATTTGTTTCGTCTGTTGCATGCATATTAGCATTTCGTTTTGAAAATTTAGTTTCTAATGTTTTTTTCCAATTTGCTAAATGTAAATAGCAGGGTTGGCAACCATTTCATTCGGTAATTGGTTTTCGGTTATTGGTGTTTTGTGAATATGTAGTTAGGGTATTTTAAGGTTAACGATATTTTAAGTTATAGCATTATGTTATTATAGGGTTAATGTATCTAGCACACCAAAATTAAGCGGGACTCCAGGGGGGGGATAGTGAAAGCCCCCAATCACAAAATCGAAAAAGAAAAAAAAAAGAAAAAAAGGAAAAAAATGAAAGAAAGAAAAAAGAAGGAAACAAGGAAGAAAGTGGGAAAAGCTGAATAAAAAGGTAAATCAAATAAAAATTGTTCTTTATTTTAATTAGATTGCTACACTCAAAGCACTTCTGCTTTAAAAATATGTAGTTGTTTGGGTTCTAATGCAGTTTCTTTATTTTTAATGTAAATATCAGTCATTTGTAGGACAAACTAAATTTTTTACCAACCTTGTAGTTCATTTAAAAAAACAAACCACATCAAATGACTGTTTTACGATTTTACATTAATCTTTTACAGTAGTTTTTTAAAAATTAAAAAAAAAATGTTTGTTTATTTTTTACTAACATGTGGTTCATTTTTACTACATTTGTGATTCCTTTTTTGAACATTAAAAAACAAATGACAATGTTAGTTAAATTTAATGAAATGTAAGTCGTCCTTTCTTCAAGTGAAATTTCATTTGTTTTTAACTACATTTGCAGTGGTCTTTACCTACATGGTATTCGAAGTGTATTTTAGTCCGCGACTTTTTTGATCGAATTCTTATTAGATTTTGAACAGCTGATCAATTTCTAAGGCTGTTGGCTGGAAATAATAAATGGTGAACAATAATATACATTAATAGTAATAACAATCTAATTTTTGGTAGAAAATTAGAAATATTTATTGATTTAACAATAAATTTTATTAAATAAACTTTACAAATCATTTTAAATATAAATACGCAAAGAATATTGTGTAAATATGTTTGTTTTTGGCGGTAGTTGTTACAATACAGTGTCCCCTTGTTTGATTAACACAGCACAAAATTTCGTAAAATTATTTGTGTTTTATTTCAAATGAAAAGTACACTCATAGAAATAAACCTGTAAAATAGCAGAAAGATCTACTAAAAATTAATTAAAAATTACGTTGCAGAAAAAAATGCTAAAATTAGCAGATTTTTTTTTGGGATTTTTTTTTAATAAAATAAGAATTGCCAAAATTATAAATAAAAACAGCAATTTTTTTTTTGTAATTTTTTTTAATAAGATAAGAACGGCCAAAATAAAACTGTTAATTTTACAAAATTTTAGTTATATACGAGCTAAATTTAGTTAATTGAAAATAGTAATTTACTCTGCTAAAATTAGCAAAAAACTTTTGCTTAATACTTGTATACAAAAACCAAAACTGTAATATTAACAAAATTTTTGCTATATTTTCTTAAGATTAAGTTAAATGAATATTACAGTATATTTTGCCTAAATCAAGAAAAAAAATATGCTAACAAATTTTAGACTTCTGATTTAAGAAGGTCAAATTTTTATGCGCATAAAATAAAATTTACAAAATTTCTTAATTTTTTTTTGGCTGATTTTAGCAAAATAATTTGTTACTTTCAATTATCTTATATTTAGCAATAATATAATTAAAATTTGTACTTTCGCCAGATTTATTTTTGCTATTCTTATCTTACTAATTTTGGCAAAAAATCTGCTAGTTTTTGCAGATTTTCCTGCAGCGTTATTTTTAGTAGTTTTAGAAAACAATTTCAGATTGCTACTGTGCGCCACGGTAGGCTAGTTGGTAGCGTGCTGGCTTATCAGTGCGGGGGTCGTGGGTTCGATACCCACCTGAGGCACTGGTCTGTTTTCGCTAACCCGCTCGGAAAGCCATAGTAGCTAGTGCTCGGTTAGGGTAATAGTATATAATTTGTAATTATATGATTATTAATTAATAAAATAAAAAAATAAAAAAAATTTCAGATAGTTGGGGTTCCATAGTATTCATTGGCTTCTATTCACAGACCAAAATTTATTTGTCAAAATTTTAAAGACGGAATCTTAGTTATTTTGTATAACACGGAAATTCTCCCCATAAAGGTGTTGTTTGGGTCTTATGTACGTTGATCGCCATATTCCAAATGTGTTCTAAAAATTTTTCCAGCATGTTTCATTTTCGCCAAACTCGCAATTTCGCTATTTTTTTAAAATGCATTTTGGCAAAAAGTTTGATCATTTACAGTTTATGTTCTATGTATATATAAACTATGTATATATACTCATATATATAATCTCTAATTTGTAAATTTCTTAGAAAATATATAAAAAAATTAAAAAAATTTTATGTTTATGTACAACAGTTTTTGAATCGTTTTTATTTTGAAAGTGGTATAAATCCATTCTTTACTGAAAAATATATTTTCGTAATAAATATGTAATTTCTTAAAAGGGTAAATAATTTGTATGCCCTCGGATAAGATGTGAGAGTGTAAAAAAAACTTTGCAAACCCATTTCTATCTTATTTTTAAACAAATTGACTCATAAAATTTTTAAAATATTTGGGTAAAATGTTAAATTAAATGTTTTATAATATAAACATCCATTTTTATATTAAAAAATACATATTAATAGTTGATAATATGCTACCTAGCTGCGAGACCGTGGGCTCTGATGTTTTTCTTAAAGAAACAATATTCTTCTATTAATGTGTTTTCTGTCTTGGAAAAGTTCACAGGGTAAAGATGAAAGCGAAATATGAAGGGTTTCAAATAATGCAACAATGTATTTGCGCGGGCTACTTCTTAAAACAGCTGTTGCGCGTCATCAGATGAAGATCTGACGAACTTGTTGATGTTTTTTAGTTCATAGCCAAGTCTTATTATTTTCCTTAGGTGTGGTTAAGTGTTATGGGAACACCGAAGAAAATTAATTTTTGTGTATAGCAAAAATTCTATCATTGAACATTATTTTAAAGTTTCCCCCGAGTTTTTGAAGTAGTCAGTAACCCGTTTCTGTAACTTCCCGTCGAAAATAGTTTCGCAAAAAAATACATAAAATACAACCTTCCTCTGTTTTACATAGGGTGAGTTATACAATTCAGGTTAATTCTCTTTCTAATTACGTATTTTACAAAAATACACTTGCCCACAGTTTTAAAAGTTACAAGATCTGAAAGATTTAGCACTAAATATATTGTCAACATTATCATTTCTTACCTCACCCTGTATAAAGCAGGGTCAACATGAATTACTCTATGCGAAAACTTCTCGCATTATATACAGAAACGGGGGTGCAGTTTAGAAACTGTAGATCATTAAAGTTAACTAGTTTTTAGTTTTTTTTCAAGTTTTTAAAAAATAGAAAACGTGCTTAAAATCGCGAGTTTTTAAAATTTTAAAGATCTATATTGTCGATAGAGTCTTCCTGTTCACAATATTAAGAAAGTCGAATGACATGACATCAAAAATGCAAATTTTTTCATTATGTTTTTCGTTAGGATATTTTAAGGGTAACGATATTTTAGTATTATTATTTAGAATTATTTTAGGGTTACCGGTGTTTTAAGTTATTTCGTTAGAGTATTTTAAGGCTATCGGTATTTTAAGTTATTTCGTTAGTGTTATTTTAAGGTTAAAAACAGTTACTTGACACGGTTTTGAATCGTTATCGATATTTTAGGGTTATTGCTTGCCAACCATGGCACATAGTTATAGTATTTGGTTTAGAACGTAATCGCGCATGCGTGCCTGTAAGGCTCAGTTGGATAGTATTGTTTTTCCAACGGTCAAACCTTACATATGTGAAGCATGTGCTATGCTTGCCGAAAATACTATGAGAAAACTACAATTAACAAATAAAATCAGTTTAACCTACATATGAACCTTCGAAAAAGTTTTAAACTACCTTTTAATTTTTGGGCTTAAGTGTGAAATTGCGCCTTATGGCAAACGATGCATCGCAATTTAATGTTTTTGTAGGGTAAAACTAATATTATTTTTTTTATTTTATTTATAATAAAAACAATATCATATGTATGTTATATTAAATTTTATTACATTGGGAACTAGTAATCCGCAGATCTTAATGAAACTTTGATATATCATAGAGTATCAACAACGTTAACACGTATTTTTTATGTGCGCAATCTGAGACCAATGCAGAAAAGTAAAAATAAAATTTTAGATATTTTTTTTAAAGAAATTTTGTTGTCGAAGGAAAGATTTATTCAAAATAAAAATAATCAGCCAGCTTTGTTGTTGTTAGTGAGTTATTTACAATTTTATGAAACATTAAAGTTGTAACTTTTCTTATATGTGGACTTTCAAAAATTTCCGACACTTTGGGGCAAATTATTTTCAACAGTTTTTGTTGCATGACATGAATAACCTTTTTTGTAAGTCTTAGCTGAAGCTTACGCATGCTAAATCCATTCGCGTTAATCATTTTCATTTTCATTGGTAATCATTAAATCTAACTATGGTGGTTTCTAGTTTAAAGCAAATTAAAAAGTTTGATATAATTTTTATTAAAAACAAAAATTACGTTTTTTCGACCTCTAATTATGCAATGAAAATGACAATTATTCAAGCTCGAGACCATTTTCATTGCGAAAAAACATAGTTTTTATTTTTAATATAAATTATATTAAACTCTAAAAATAGACACAGTACGGACTTCCCCTATACATTTTGTTTTTAAATAAAAACAAATCAAGTGTAAAAATCAAAAGAAGAGTAAAATATAGAGCTTGCACATAACGAAAAAGTTTTCAATTTATTTTTCATCAATGGTGATACTCTTTAACTTCGAGCTCATATATTAGTTCTCATTTAGTGGGAAAACTAGGTTATATGAATGTTTGATGTTTTGCATGGGATTGTCACTTCTTTCAAAACGTGTTATGATGATGGGAACTTAGAAAATTCCCGAAAAAGATCTATCAACATATTCCTGAAAGTGGTCAATTAATAAATTTGAAAACAAAAACTCTATATATTATTTTTTAGCATAATATCCTAATAAAGAAATATAGAGTATGGCCTCGAACTTGAATAATTTTAATTTTCAGTGCAAATTCGAAATATTAATATTACAGTTTTTGTTTGTATTTAATTTATATTTATATTACGTATTTACCACATTTCAAGATATATATTACATCACCAAGAAATATAAAAATAAACTCAAACATTTTTTTTTTTCATATGTTAGAAGAAAAACGCGATTATTTTGGAGAACATAATTTTTTTTGCCGGTTGTGTGATATTAATTGCATTGAGGGTTATTTATTTGCAAAATGCTTTTAATTTTGCAAATAAATAACCCTCTTTTAATTTTGCAAAACTCATTTTTTTTTATGTAATTATGCGTTTATTTATTTATTTTAAATTTCTTAAAATTTGTTGATGCCTTTCAGATTTTAGTATTAAGCTTATTAAAATCTTTTGTTTGATGTACGTTTCTGTTGAATTGATACAGTACTTAAGTTGTCACAAAGCGAAATAACTGCAGATCTCATACATCCAGGAATGAAAAAATAAATAATTTTTTTGCGCTTTATCAATATAGTTCGCCGCGAATATTCACTGTAGATACACTCAGAATATTTTTACAGTAACCAGATGTAGGTATTTTGTTTAGTAAACAATAGTAGTTGTTTTAACTGCTATTGCAGTCATTTTTCTACTATATATACACAACAGAACCAGCTCCTATCGTCCCCTTGCTAGAAACAGCCATCCTATTTCCCTGAAAAATCTCATCAAATCTACTGGATTGCATCCAGCGACACACCCAAGTTCGTCGTGAAATCTATCTCCTAGCCGTTTCTATCTGAGACCCTACAACCTAGGACAGTGGCACATCATATGCTCAACTGTCTCCAGTTCCTCAACGTCCTCGCACAACCTGCAAAAGTTCACCATGTCCCTGTCCCATCTGCTTGTGAAAGCCCTGACAGAACAATGACCGGTCAGGAACCCCGTAAGGGTCCTGAGACCATCCCTGTCCAGTCCCAAAAGAACCTTGGTTGCCCCTGCGTCCAATGCGGGCCATAACGCCATAGACACCCTGCAATCCCTTTTGTCCCTCCATGACTGGTTAACGGTTTCGCGGAATCCCTTCCGTATCACCTCAAAGTAGTAACATAGGGGGGCTTTACCCCTCGTCCCTTATCACCAAGTCCAGATTCGAACCCTCCCTCGCAAGTTCGTCCGCCAACTCATTGCCATCCAACTTGCAGTGTCCGGGTACCCAACACAGCCTCACTGTGAATGCCTCCATGAGGTCCCTCAGAGCACACCTACATCGTGCGACCAGGCGCGAACGCACCGTGTAATTTGTCAGTGCTCTGATCGCTGCCTGACTATCGACATTAATTGTCACATAAAATACTGTTGTGTTGAGTAGTTATTTTAGTATTTTAACAACCAACTATAAAAACAGTAATTTTGCAGTAAGCAGTTAGTTTTTGTTAGTTATTTATAACTAGAATATAATCTTTTACAAATAATAATTAGAAAATATCTCCAATGCATAACGTCACAACAGGCATATTATTTGGAATTTTGATTTTAATTAACAAAATTTACAACAGTAAAAATAATAAAAGCACTGACACAGCCCTAGCTTTGAACGCTCTACCAACGTTTGTACAAAGGGCTGTGCCAGTACTTGATTTACAAAATTTACAACCGTAAAAATAAAAAACCACTGGCACAGCACAGGCTTAGAACGCTTTCCCAACATTGACAAAAAGTGCATTGCCAGTACTTATTTACAAAATGTACAACCGTTAACATAATAAAAACGTTGTTCACAACGCTTTCCCAACGCTGGTCAAAAGTACTTTGCCAGTGCTCGATTTACTAAATTTACAACCGTTTATAAAAACGATTTACCACCGTAACTTATTTAAAACAAGTACGTTTTTAAATACGTTAGCAGGGTTTAATAAAAATAACAAATGAATAGTATTTTTTAAATTTATTTTACATACTTTAAAACTTAATTCTTTTTTCTTTTTTTTCAAATCTTAAATGAATTTAAAATCAATGGTTATGGTTAATAAGCATATGGTATTCAAATCAAATTCATACACTAAAAAAAGTCAGTAAAGTCAGCACCATTTTTGCTAAAAGGATCCTCGTAGAAAAATTGCTAATTTAGCGTATTTAAAAACTTTTCTAATCTATACCTTTATAAAATTTAAAATTACAAGATTGGAAAAATTAACACTAAATTCAAAATTATTTGAAGTTAAGAAAATTAAGGTCTCCTATTATAATAGTACTGACTATTATTATATATTATTATTATTATTATTATTATAATAGTGAATTTTTATCGTTGATCTATAAATTTATGTGTGAGATTTTATTTGTTCGGTTTTAGATCATGACAAATTTTTCTCTAAATTAACAGAAAAATTATAATTTTTATATGATAATTTACTTTGACTATTAGATAATAATTTTTCTGTGTTTTTTTCTAATAGTCAAAGTAAATTATCATATAAAAATTATAATTTTTCTGTTAATTTAGAGAAAAATTTGTCATGATTATTATTATATTATTAAAGTATAGTTTTTATACTAAAATTTTACTTAAGACATCTATTTTCAAATTTCTTTCTTTAGTAAAATTGTAGTAAAAAAGTCGTACTTGGTGCTAACTTATCACAAAAATAATTTGATAAAAAAAATATTCAGTTATTTTGTAACTAGCTGAAACCTATTGTTATTTCTGTTTAAATTATCAAAATTACTCAATAAGAAATAATACAAGTCTTTACTTAAGTGAATTACAAAGTAGGACTATACAGTTCAAAAATAAATCTCGTTTTCATATAAAATATTCTTAGTTTAATTAAACATTGTTATTTCAAACGGATAATCAATTTGAATTATAAATTTTCTAATTCAAATATATAAAATCAATTTTTTTTCGAAAATTTTACAATTTTTAATTTAAACATTCGAATTTACCCAATTTTTAAAGAAAATCTTTTATTTATAAATTTTAATTTTCTCTATGAAAAATTACAAGTCCACAGCCAGAATACAAAGGATTCTTTTAATTGAATTATATTTTAATTTATATTGCAGAAATTTAATTTGTATGTTTATTTTTTACATTATTTTATTATTTTAAATAATAAAACCAAAATTTTATAAAAAAAAATTAAAATAAGTACACTGTTTTTTTTATTAATTTATTATTTACTTTATTAGTTGTTTTACCAATGCTTTGCCAACGTTTTAAAATTATGATTTTGGTACTGGCGAAGTACTCATTGCCAGTGCTTTGCCAACATTTTAAAAAAGAAACGGCCAAGCCCTGCACGGTGTTATCATTTTGGGATTGGCAAAGCACTTATTTTATCATTAAAAAGGCACTTTATTGGTTGTTCTCCCAATGCTTTGCCAACGTTTTAAAATTGTGATTTTGGTACTGGCGAAGCACTCATTGCCAGTGCTTTGCCAACGTTTTAAAAAAGGAACGGCCAAGCCCTGCCCAGTGTTATCATTTTGGGTTTGGCAAAGCACTTAAATCTTCAGAAATCCAACGCTCTGCCAACGCTCATACCACCATTGAAAGCACTGGGCCAATGCTTTGCCGTTCGTATTTTTCTGGCTGGGTGGTCTCAAACTTACAAATTTCACCAGTTAATTTAAACCACAATTGTTTTCAAGCCCTTATTTTTTTGTGTCTCCACTATAAGTCTCACTTGTAGATGGCATTATTTTCTCATATTTCTTATTTTATAATCATAAAATATTGTATGTCTAAGAAACTAAGAGAGATAGAGGAAAATGGATCAAAAATCTTTACCACGTATCTATTAGGTAATCTCTATTAACTACTTATATTCCCGATAATTAATGTTGACCTGGTCAGATCCGGAAAGATATCTTTAGCAGAAGTTTTCAGTTGGTTCAGTGAAAAAATTCGGTTGATTTGGATAAATTTTTAGTCAATTTAACTACATCTTTCAACTAAAATTTAGTCACCTAAATTTATCTGACTGTGATCGTCGACATCATCGAAAATCCTGCTTCAGTTTTTTTTTATGAGAGTATACATTTAATTTTCGAAATTTTTTCTGTACGTGAAAGATACAAAAATCTACTAAAAGATACAGCTTTAAATATTGAATTTTTAACCCATTATCGGCCATTTTTTTAAGAATGACCGATATCCAAAATTTTTCTAAGACAAGCAAAATACATAACACAGGCCGACAAAATGTGATGAAATTTTCTAACCAAGAATCAGACTATACTTTTCCTAGGGGTTTATACGAGCTGAATCCGAATCTGACCTCACTATTGGCCTATTATGGCAAGTTTTCGAGATATTCTAACCTAAAAGTAAAAAAAATACACGTGAGGTCCTGTAATTTCCGGCATTTTTTATTCAAAAAGAATCCATTTTAAGTTTTTAACAAATCTTCATTTGTCACTGAGAAGCAGTGATACAGAGTTCTGAACACTTAATTATTTGCACTCTTCACGTCTTGCACATGCAATGGGTGAAGAGTACTAAATATTCTAAGTTCAACAGACGACATCTCAGTTAAACATGAAGATTTTTTAAGAGTTTTAAATATATTTTGTAGGGCAGGAGTAGCTCTTTTAGATACCGTAAAGATGTTTCCGAAATATTTTCTGGAAGTTACAGAACCTCAAATGTATCCAAAAACGTGTTTTTACACTTTTAGGTTAGAATATCTCAGCACGTCTAAAGCCTTCGGTTAATTATAGTCTGATTTTTACTTAGAAAACCTTGTCGGTCTGTGTAATCATTAAAATTAATTCTTGTATTCGTACTTTTTCGTTAAAGTACGTTCTGACTAAGCGTATCAGAATTTTAAATTTGTATGCAAAAACATGTGGCTATAGGTCATATTCCCTTTCGGCATTAATCATTTAATCGCCACAAAGAAAGTTGAGTTTACAAAACGGTCACAATTCTCATGTACGTAGGTTACCACCGATTTGTTAAGGGGATTAAGAAAAAAATGTTTGATCATAAGGTCGCTATGTAGAAAACCTTTTGTCAGTAGAGCCGACTTCGGAGAGGAAAGATTTTCAAAGTCATAATTATTGAAAAATTTTCAAAACACTTTAGTCCTGCCTCAAGACTTATGACTATCTCCATAGTGGGTGTAAATTCATCTTGAAAAGCGGTCATGATGGCCATAGGTTTACTGTTAACTTGGTATTATGATAAAAATCATATTGCTCATAGTCTCTATTTTAGATTGGGAGTTCAAAAAATGTTTGGTCATAATTCACAAATCAGAAATTATCTCCATGGGAACTATGACATGGTACTGAAAATCTATATAGTACAAACAAAATCTCAAACTGTGCTCTCGAAATTAACAGCAGACATGAGAGCTATAATCGAAAATGGTGCTTAAAATCATATTTGCTTGAGAACAGTGAACAAATGTATCAGAATCGCATACAAGAAATTAAAATAAAAATGATGGATTAAATAAAATTAGCAGGGCTGTTAAATTTAATCAAATTTAACGAATTATTTAGGTGTTCATAATATTTTATACTAAACATCCCTTTAAGAGTATATGATAGCTAGCTGTGGCATATTTAAACATATGATTTAAGAAAACAATTGGAAAATTTCTAAAACTGTAAAAAAATATTTCCCAAAGTCTTAACAACAACATACGTTGAAAATATTGGCAAACAAAAAAATTGTATTTTTAGCGCCTTCACATTTTGAAGGTAAGCACCATAATTACAAACATACGTGGCACGGTATATAAGATGCTGACAAAAAAAACATAAAACTTACCGGAAAAAAGTGGAAGGATATAACCCACACCACTTGAGCATATGTTGCCTTCACAAACAGCATGAATTTGTAAAAATAACAAACGAAAAGAAAACTATTTAAGGTGCGACACTGTTGTAACACATGATAAATTTGAAAAAAAAAAATGTTTGTTATTTCCACTCATCATTATCATCAACGACTTTGAAAGATTAAAGCGCCATACAAAGCGGAACGTGGAAAATTTGTTTACCAACAAACATAGAACTTACAAAAATTCAAACATTGCATATGTGAATTATATGTGAAAGGACTATGGTTTATTATAGTATGTGCCCCTAATATGCCTTGTAACTTGTAGATGATTTTCATAAAACAAAACTTTGAAAAAGGTAGTTGGAATTTTTCCCTACATATTCATATGTTGTTAAAATACTAATTTTTTAGAGTTTTCTAATTTTCTTTGAGAAATACAAAAATCTAGTTGGTATTCCCTTGCTTTATGTGAAAATATTTTCATATTTTTCCTTGGGTTTTTGTTGTACTACAGAAAAATATGTTTCAATATGTGTTGATTTGGGAAATAGTAGCAAAATTTTCTAATGGTCAAATGTAAAATTTTATTGCCTGAGTTAATAAAACTATTGCGGTGATTTTTATAACTCGACTTTTATTTAGGTAAGTAGAAATGTTATCATCATGTGTGGGAAAACAATCTCGCTATTTCTGCGCATATTATATGATGCTAGACATATTATTTTCCCATGCCAGCAGATATTAGGTGTATACAAAAATTATCCACACATATGGGTTTTTTATTTTGCCAAAGGGAAATCCTAATAGTATCATCAAGTTTTCCGGTTGGAAAATTTGGTTGTGTGTGTTTTCCTTGTCGCCGAAAAACATGATGTTAATATTTGGTATCAAAAAATCCATAACAATAAAACAAGTATTAAGGATTTATTTGGTTATTGGGCACATATTGAAGGAATTTTTCGAAAAATTTTAAGTTTCCCATATGAAAGGTAAGAAAATTTAAAAAATTGTACGTGAGGTTGACATAATTTCAATATGGATATTCCGCTATTAGTATTGGTAAATTGAAAAATTAAGAGTGTGTTATGGACTACATATTAAAATGTTGCTTTGAAAAAGAATTCATATTCAATGCCTAAAAATAATAGCTTAAAAATATTATTCAGAAATATTATTTTTGTGTGAAGATATTTTGTCAAAATTTTAATCTTGAAATTAAAAGGATAATTTTACACTAAAATGTTGATTTGAATACAGTCGCAACGAAGTTGTGCAATATACGAAAATGAACACTATTTGCCAATGTCCGTCATTTTTAATAAGAAATGTTTAGATTTTTAAAATAAATTTTTTTTACATCATTAATTAATCTTTTTATCAGTGAACTACTCAATTAATCTTTTTTTTTTTTGATTATTTACATAGAAATTTATTAAATTTGTTATTTTAATTTAAAAATATTTGTAATGCATTCAATCACAATTTAAAATCAAAAGACTTAAGACACACACTCATTTAAATGCTTTATATCGAAAGACTTAAGACACAAACTTTTTAATACTCGTATGTATACACTCACATAACAAATTCGGTTGTCTCAACAGAATTTCATCCAACCGAATTGAAGCGGTTGCTGCAACCTCTTAAATTCGGTTGTCACAACTGAATTCGGTTGTTGTAACCGAATTGGCGGTTGTGATAACCGAAAAAAAAGTTTATTTTGTCCACACCTCAAAATGTACTTTGGTTTGTTTCATGATGATTGTCCAAATATTTCGTGTCTAGCAATAAGATCCCGTGAGCATCATCTATGTACGCAGTTTTTTACTTTTTTTACGCAGTTTATTCCAACAGACATCACACTGTATTCTCATGCCCAGAACATCAAGAGTATCCGATTCCTCAATACCTATACCATCCATAGCTACAGATGACAATGTTAATTCCACAGCCCGTCTGTGAATTAACATACAACATTGGGTCTTGCCTGCATTAAAATCGACCTTATTCGCGCGACCCCACTCAGAGATTGTAGAAAGGTCTTGATTGAGTATGTCATTCATGTTCTGCCGCATGACCTCTATCTCCAAGGAGCTTGGCCTGTGATCGAATGAAAATGAATGACAAATGTAGCTGTCATCTGCGAAAGAGTAGATAGGATTGAAGGTCTGACCAAGAAGGTCATTAATAAAAATAAGAAAAAGGGTAGGAGAAAGAACAGAACCTTGCGGTACCCCTGAATTTAGCTGAAACTCGTTTGATGAGACTCCATCTAAAACAACAAGTATAGTGCGGTCTCTGAGAAAACTCGTTATAAATCGAGAGAAGACATTACCGACACCAAAAGCAACTAGCTTAGTCACGAGTGCCCCGTGCCACACGCGATCGAACGCCTTGGAAATATCTAGAGCAACCACTTTACTCTCACCAAATCGGTGGAGTGACCGGCTCCAACGATCCGATAGAAACGCCAACAGGTCTCCCGTAGATCGACCGCTACGGAAGCCATACTGTCGATCTTTTAAAAGTGAATTGGTTTCTAAATATTTCACAAGATGGTAGTTAACCATGGTCTCCATCACTTTGGAGAGCGCAGAGCAGATTGCGATTGGGCGGTAATTTTCAGGGTTGTTAGCCGCACCCTTTTTAGGGATTGGCTGGACATTGGCCTGGTCTAATGTATACTACCCAGTAAAATATGCAAAGAACAACATATATCGCAATACATTTCTTTAATTTTAATTTCTGTTCTATAACCAAATATAATTCTGTGGAATAGATTCTGAGGTAACTAGTTATACAGTTTTTTCTGAGTTATAACTTTTTGCATTTCGTGCAAATATTAAAAATTACATGGCATAACCGTACAGACCTTGAAAAACATTAAGAACTATGATCATACTGTTTCAATTAGAAGTTTTTAAATTATTGAAAAACAGAAACAGTGTATATAAAAAAATATAGTTTCGTGATATGAACTTATGCTACCATCAATAACAATAATTTTCCGCCACACACATATACAAATCGTAATACACAATTTAAAATAAATATTCAAATGAAAAAGCCTTTTAGAAATTGGTTTCGGTGCGGAAGGTTTTTGTTCCGAATTGACTAAAGAAGCAACAAAAAATTTATAATCCTAATGTATACATGTTAGGGGTGCCGATCCCATTACCGGAATCCAAGTATTTCTTTATTAACCCT
Organism: Delia radicum; assembly: GCA_021234595.1. NCBI lineage: Eukaryota > Metazoa > Arthropoda > Insecta > Diptera > Anthomyiidae > Delia > Delia radicum. The sequence continues at coordinate 89,522,625 of CM037854.1, read as the reverse complement.
CTAACCGGTAAAAGTGCCTCAAGGCACACATCACAAAATAGTGCAATTGATGCATTCGGAAAGAAAACAAAATTTGCTAAATGTTTTGTGAATACATTTTTCGTGTGCAGTGCACGGTTTGGAAGCGAGAAACTGTTAAAGCTAAAATTAAAAATAAAAATAGCTTTGAAAGGAACACAATTTTTAAAAACCTTAGAAACATATTTAAAATTACTAGAAATTGTTGATAACAAACTCAAAGAAAGATTGACGCTTAAACTTTTATAATAGGTCATTAGTTGTGTCCTATGACATACCCCAGCAAAAAATAGTGCTTACCAAGAAATAAAATAAATAAATAAAAAAGGCATGTTTTTTGTTTGCGATGTCCCACTTGGTATGTCCTTTTAAGCAGGTGAAAAGCTCTTCTTTCATGTGCTCTTAGAAGCCTTCTTAAGTTGACAACATTAATACTTGATGGTATGCATTCTTTATTGCTTCATTGTAAGCATTATTCACTGCTTCAAAGAAGGCATTATGGAAAGCACTACAGAATGCCTTCCCTAAGTGCTTTATAGTATGCAAGGTGGTTTATTTTGGAAGCATACAAATGTAGTTACTGCTTACCAAATACAGGTTATTATTTGCTGGGACGGTATTCGATCAGGATACCTTTAAACAGCGGGTAAACTTTAAAGCGAATAGAAATTTAGATAAAATTATAGAATTATTAATAAAGCCTTTAAGTGTCGACAGTGTAAATTGAACTTAAGGTGTGTTTTTCTTTGAATTTCGCATTTTCAGAAAAGCAAAAATCGCCATATCTTCTTAAGTAAAAGCACGAAAAAACAAATTTTTCAATTGAAATGACACGTCAGTAAGAACAATAATTTTTTCATAAATTTACTACTATTCGTTTATTAGTTTCCAAGATAACCCCTAAACGTATTTTGGCAAATATAAAATACAGTAGGCAACGAAAAAATAATTGGTACAAAATTCATTGCAAAAACGCGTATTGTCAGTTAGATGGTTAATTAGCATTTCTTATCGCTTTTTGTGTTTATTGGTGGCTAAATGTGGAAAATTCTTAAATAAATTTTGTATTTCTTTCGAGAAGAAGATTCCAAATGTAAGAAACCGATTTTTTTAGCAAAACTTTAACCCGTGCGGCAAGACGGCCGAAAATGGCCCATTTTGGTAAAATGGGTTTATAGTTAAAAATTCCAGAAATTCTAAAAAAATTTCCTTTTTATTTCAATTGTCTATTTAATATACTCAAAATTATTCAGATATAGAATTCTGACTTTATCGGATATCATTAACCTACTTTAACCAGGAATCCAAAATTAACCCATGAATTTGATATAAGTGCAGAAACGTCTTTTTTAAAAATTAATTTTATAGATTTTTTATAATGCCCAATTTGCAGATGTAACATTAACGTTTTCAAAAAAAAAAAAAATCATTTCTTCCTTTCGGGTCTATTTGTAATGACAAATCTATTTTTAAGGGACACCCTAATGTATATACATCAGACAACATCGTTTTTGTTATTGTTCTGCCTTACTTTTCTTAGGATCCTCTTTTTTAAATTTCATTATCTAGTTAACTATAATTAGTCCCACTTCAAGTTTTACATATTTTATATAAAAAATTATGGACTTTCCAAAAAGTTAGTTAATAAAAAGATGTCCTTTCGGAAATAAAACAAATTTAAGAATTTGACTTTGAATTTCAAAAATTTCACAAATATCATAATTTCAAAGCCCGTACTTTAAGAAACGATTTTAAAATTTTCAGGAAAAGGTAGTGACAACGAATCTGTTTTCTCTGTGTAAGTATCTAAAGTGAATCCTTATGACGGAATAATTAATAATATGCTAAAAAAATTTCATTCCTAGCGGTTGCATGGGTAGTTTTTCCAAATACATTTCGTTTTGTGACAAACAAAGCGCTTAATCACTTCCACCAAAATGTACGTTATATTTTAATTAGCTTAACACTAAAATCGAAAAGGCATCAATATATTATAAAGCAAAAAAAAAAAAATCATAACCTTTTCCCTTTGATAAAATGTTTAATTGTATGAATTTAAAAGTATTTAATACGTTTTTCTGCAAATAAAAAAACCTCAACTCAGTAAAATATCTTAAACCAGCGAAAATAACGTATCGCCGTTTCAAAATAATCGCGTAACATGAGGCTTGGCCAAATATCGAGAGAAGTCATTAAACATTTTAAAACCAATGAGCTTAAATCACTTAAATCACAATCATTTAAAAAAAAGTCTGTAAAAGTTACAGAAAAATCTATAATTATTACAGAAAATTTTGCTAATATTACGCCAAATTTAGTAAAAGTTACTAAAATTTAGTAAAACTTTAATAAACTCTTAATGGAAATCGATTTGTAAAATGAACCAAATTTTATACTATATATATATTAGGGTGGTCCTTATTTTTCAACTTGCGATTTTTGGGGCTGCCCCCCTCTTAAAATATTTGTTTGGGTGCAAAAATTCACCATGCAAAAAATTAGAGTTCTAGCATAACGGGAAGATGTCCCGCATCGCCCTTGAAAATCGGGCCCCTTGGAAAAATGGGCATAATTTAAAAAAAATTACAAATTTTTTTTTCTTCAAAATTAAAAAAATATAAAATAAGTTTTGTGTTGGGTTTAATCATAACTACTCAGATAAAAAATATTACTTTTCCAGAAAATCGCTAACTTACCCTAACTTTGTGTCAAAAAAATTAATAAATATTTTGGGTGTACCTCAAAGTGACTTTTTTGCATTTTTGAAAATTTTATTCAACAAAAATCAAAATCCTAGTGTTTGCTGTCAAGTATTTCATTAAGCACATCTCAAGTATTAAATAAGCCAAGTATTACGGATATCCATTGGCAAAAATTTTTGTTAGAGCATTTTGATTCTAGCGGATTTCAACGTTTTTTTAAATTTGTTTAGACTTTTTTTTAACAAGATTTTTGTAATATTTCATCAATGTTATTGTGTATGATATTTTGTATAATTGTAATAACTTTATTATAAAGTATAATTTTTCGTGTTCATAGTTAACCTATGTTTTCATGCGGTCACAATTGACCTTCGTATTTTAAAGAGTCAAAAATCACAAATATGAAAAAATAAATTTTTGTTTATGTTTCTAATTGTAATTTATTTACATTTTAAAATTAATTAAAATTAATTATTTAGTATAAATTCAGATATTTGTATTCATATTTAAATTGATTTTTTGTACATATTCAGGATTATTTTTGAAAAACGTATTTTTAATTTAATAGTGTACATTTTTTTGCATCCGGGTAGTGCTTCCGATAATCGGCTACAATTTGCATTATTACTTGTTTTTCCTCCTCGTTTCGTGACAATACTTTATTGTAGTCCTCCATGAGCTTCACTGCCCGTTCTGCAGTGTCACTAACAACCTTTAATTTGTTAACGTGGGTCATATTTGACCCCAGGTTAACATGGGTTAACTATCAACAGAAAATATAGTATTTTAAAATAAAGTTATTACAATCATATAAAAGAGCATATACAATAATATTGATGAAATATTATTAAAACCTTGTTTTAAAGTAAAAATGTATTCAAATAAAAAAAAAACATTGAAATTCCCGAGAATCAAAATGCTCTAAAAAAAAATTTGCCAACGGATATCCACAGTACTTGGCTTATTTAATACTTGAGATGTGTTTAATAAAATACTTGACAGCAAACACTAGGTTTTTGATTTTTGTTGAATAAAATTTTCAAAAATGCAAAAAAGTCACTTTGAGGTACACCCAAAATATTTATTAATTTTTTTGACACAAAGTTAGGGTAAGTAAGCGATTTTCTGGGAAAGTTATATTTTTTATCTGAGTAGTTATGATTAAACCCAACACAAAAATTATTTTAAATTTTTTTAATTTTGAAGAAAAAAAAATTTGTAATTTTTTTTTGAAATTATGCCCATTTTTCCAAGGGGCCCGCTTTTCAAGGGCGATGCGGGACATCTTCCCGTTATGCTAAAACTCTAATTTTTTGCGTGTCGTATTTTGACACTCTAACAAATATTTTAAGCGGGGGTACAGTCAAAATCTCATTTTTATTTTTCGCCCATACAACGAAAGACAACCCTAATATATATACTTAAATAAGTGAGTGATACTTATATATAAATAAAAAATAATAAATAAATTTAATTTACCTTAAATAAAAGTATGAAATGAAACTTTTTTATGAAATGATGTAGATCTATGGAATTTTTGCCTTCTATTTTACTAAAAAACAACTTTATATTTACTAAAAAACAACTTATAAGTTAGTATAATAATAGTAAAGTGAGATTGAAAACTGTTTTACTAATATTTATACTAACTTTCTTTTTGAGTATACCTTAAAATTTGTAAATATAACGATTTCAACGTTTCAAAAGAAATGCCAAGTTGTCATATATTATTTAGGCAATGAGGAAATTTGAGGAAATTGAGGAAACCCTGTATTTAACTTCATTTAAAGTTTTTTTTTTTTTGTAACACTTCACAACATGAAAATATCATTAGAAACACCACATCTATTTGTATTATTAACATTTAAACACTGTAAATATTAACATCTCTACAGGTACTACTACTGACTTGTTAAAATCTTAAGGAAACACCTCAAAATAGCTACCGGTGAGATATTTAAACAGAAACAGAAGGGAAATTCTCATGATTATAATCATAATGCGCACTTGACTTTATTTGTTATTTACGAAAATTCCCTACTGTTTATTTTGTTTTTCCCTAATTTCTTGTTCGGTATTTAGCATCCATCCATACTTTGAGAAGAAAAAAACCTGACCAATTTTCATAACTCACAGGTAAATAATATTTGTTTGTGTCATTTTTAGAGGCGGCGGGTGTTAGAATAATGATGACAGGTAAATATTTGGCTTATTTTAAAAATGTTTTTTCCCTATGTTTTTTTTTTTTTTGTAGGAAAATTTATGGTTTTTTCTTTTTCCGATGTTGTTTTTCCGCTTTTCAAATGGGAAAATTAATATGAGATTGTGATCAAGAGCTTAATTAGTTAATTTACCGGTTGTTTTAAAATTATATTCTAGTTTTAGTCGATAAGATTTGCTACAAGTTTTAATTTATATATATATAAATCTTCGGTCCAGTTTGTGATAAAATGACTCAATTGTGAAAAAACAAAGTTAAAAAACTTTACTAAAATCTGAAAAGCGGAAACCGAACCTTACTGAGCTGAGTCAAAAGCCGACTACCTGCCGTACTTGAAGTCGACAATCCGAACCGAGTGTTCCCTGGTGGAGACGAATAAAAATATTTGTTAACCTCAGAACGGAGATTAATTGTGTTGCAAACGCTTAAAATATGCAATAAGAACTCCAAAATGTGCGCATAGAAAATGCACTAAAATCAAAAAAAAAAATGTGCACTTATAATCCAAAAATATGCACTAAAGTCCAAAAAATATGCACTTAATATTTGTAGATTTTTAAAAAATTGAGCATTGGTTTAAAAATGAAATCCAATATAAATGTGTAACAAATGACAGCTATGACATGTTAAGGGTTACAAATGCTTCCTTTTGTTTATTTTTAATTAAATCTTATTTTTAATGTTTACAAAATATGCAGTTAAATTGAAAATATGCAATAAAAATGCAACTATATTTATAACAAAATATGCAAAAATATGTGAAAACAAATCGATACAATTTTGTTGCAAATTCTTCGATTCGCAAAAGGATTTGGTCAAAATCGACTTAAGGCTACTGACTATAAGCATGCATTTGCATGAAAGTCGATGCCCGGGTTATGAACATTTATGTAAAAGTAACCAAATTTAAGATTTTCTATATTTTTGTACCATATATTTGTTGTTCGCAAGCTGTTATTTATTAAGATATTTTGATAAAATTTGTTGCACTGACTTATACAGGGTGTCCGCCGGGAAGGTATACTACTTTGTTTGTTTATAATTTTTGATTGAATGAAAGAGAATGGATCTTATATTGATAAATGTTTTATTTATTGTCGGCAATTATGTATGGAATACAATATCAGATAAATGTCCGCCTCTGTTAGCCTCACAAATGCGAGCCCTTTTGAGCACATTTTTCATTACATTCTCACACATTTCAGCCGGTATTTCATTAATTTCATCACGAATATTTTGTTTGAGTTGCTCAAGCGTTTACTGTTTGTTTGCATAAACCTTGCTTTTCAGATATCCCCACAAAAAGAAGTCCGGAGCAGTCAAATCAGGCGATCGTGGAGGCCAATCAACATTACCATTTCTTGAAATAACTTGTTGTGGAAAGAGGTCTTGCAGTAATTCCATTGTAATTTTGGCTGTATGCGATGTGGCACCGTCTTGTTGATACCACATGTTAATCAAGCCCAAAGCATGCAGTTGTGGCGTTAAAAAGTTTTCAATCATATCACGATATCGCTCCCCATTCACAGTTACCGTTACGCCGTTTTCATTTTCAAAGAAGTAAGGTCCAATGATCACTTCTGACCAAATTGCACACCAGACTGTCACTTTTAATGGATGCAAAGGTGACTGATGAATAATTTGAGGGTTTTCCATTGCCCATAACCGACTATTCTGTTTATTCACATATTCATTCAACTGAAAATGTTCCTCGTCACTCATTATGATTTTTTCATGAAAATCGGGGTTGTCATGGGCGAGCTGTAACATCCTATTGGCATATGTACGGCGGCGTAAATGGTCTTGTGGAAGAAACTCTTGTGTCAACTGAGTCTTAAATGGAAACAAATGCAAATCCTTGTGCAAAATTTTTTCCAAAGTTGTTCTTTGAAGAATAAGCTCCTGAGCACGGCATCGAATTGAAGTTGATGGATTGTTTTGAACACTTTCTTGAGCAGAAGTAATGTTTTCAGCCGATCTTACAGTACGTTGTGGTCCATGCTTGGACCTATCACCTACAGACCCTCTTTCTTCGAAATCATTCACTACACGATAAATATTGCGTTTTGTTGGCACGTTGTTCCTCCCAAAATTTTCACGTAAATTTCTCATCGTCACAGTAATCGATGATTGATTTTGATAAAATGTTTTAACGATTAAAACAAGTTGGTTTATCGAATATTTTTCCATAATAAATTTGCCACGTGTCTACTTCACGACTGCCAAATATGAACTGTCAAGACTAATGTTTACCAAAATGGCGGCAAAACGAAAGTAGTATACCTTCCCAGCGGACACCCTGTATTACCCCAAAGATAATCTTTAGCAAAATCTTGCCATATAATGCCTCCCAAGAAAATGGCCTTTATGCTTTACCGCACGCTGCAAGTCACAAGTACTGAGATATTTCGATGAAACTCGGCACACTGAATTATATCAATCCAATGACAGCGACTTTTGATTTTAATTGGTCCATATTTGGACCTACTATATATATAACGGCTCCTCAAAAAAATTATCTTTTGTGCTTGGTCACACATTATTCATATTCATTTATATTTAAATGAAATTTTGCACACTAATTTTGTGGACTCAGAGCACAATTAACGGTCCCTCTAAAAAATTGCGATTAATGCTCATCTGCACGATGCAGATGACAAAGATAATATATTTTGATAAAATTTTGGACATTGACTAATATTGACTCATATGGCCTTCAGCGTGTGGAAAAATTCTTATGGGCACTAGCTGAATGCAGAAGTTTTTACCAAAAATGAATAGATATTGGAAATGACTGTTATCTTTGCTGAAGTACACGTTAAAAAAAAAATTTTATATATTGCTTTACAAGACAATTATTTAAATTTTTTTTTTTTTCGAAATTTGTCATCTTAAATTTTCGATGAGGAGATATTTCCGTGTAATTTCTCTCCAGAGGTCCAAAACTACTGAACCGATGTTAAATCAACATTCAAAGGATATGTTGCGCATTTAAATGATATTTGTTTTGCAACTTGACTTAACAAAGTAGCTAGATCGTAAGGCGTGGTATAGTCAAAATAATTTTTTTTTTTTCAAAAACTATGTAACACTGAGAGAATCCTCTGCATGGTATCTATGAATTTTTGCATTAGATCTACGAAATGTCACTGAAACTCGTCCATTAAAACTTTTTATTAAATTAATGCAGGTTTTCTTAATATTTAATGAAAAATTTAATTTTTTTTACTAAAAACTGACTAATGAAAAAGTTATTAAAAATAGTTTCATAAAAACTATGCAGCTTTTTCATAAATTTAAAGAAATTATTTATTCACATTGTGAACGAAGTTTTATCTGTTTAGTGAACAAATTTCATTAAAACTCGTCCGAGAAATTCTGTCTGTGTATAAAAACTTATTTAATGCGATTTTTTTAGGATGCCTAAATGCATGATCAAGAAGTAATTGCATGTTTGTCGCATAATTTTTTTTTTAATTTTTTAGCTATCGATATCAGATTTTTTTTTGTTAGGTGAGGGGCTTTTACATTTTTCACCGCAACATTTGAATTCATCGATGAATTTAACTAATTTTTAAATATTCGCCTAGTTAACAGACTCGGTAGTATCAACCGTATTTGTAGAGAATCGAATGACTCGGTAGTAGCTATCGAATTTCTGGTAGTTATCGCTAAATTTCTGTTGAGGCAATCAGAATTATATTGTCACAATAGAATTTCTGTTGTTTCAATCAAAGCAACAAATACGGTTGCTACTGAGTGTTTAAATTCAAATTGGTAACAAAACATTATTTCTATTAATATATATAAGGGTCACTATCATGCCTCCTTATATTGGTTACCATCGATTAAAAACATAAATAAATAGTTTTAGGGTAAACTATCATTTATTAATGATGAGTTCTTGTAATTTGTTTAAAACGCCCCTCATTACTCAATTTTTAAAAACACCGTAAAAAAGTAAACAATTGACATGACATTACAAGGTGTCAAATTAAAAACCCAACTGACAAATGAAAGTGAAAATGATGACACCTGGACTTAAACAAACATAGAAATATCAAAATAGAAATAAACAAATAAATGCCACACGTGAGTAATTTGATAACAAGATCTCAAAATAACAAATAATTTGAATTGAAATGAATAAAAGAATTAACAGGAATTTTTTCGTTTTTAGAAGCGCCATTGTTTTCAAACTTTATAGTAAAAAAGGGAATACATCCCTTTTTTTCATAATCATTTGTTTTAAAAAAATCTATTGTTTTCGTTGTTGGACATGTAAATTGTAAAGAAATTATTGATTACTTTCTCTTAAAACGATGGTCAAAATCACTTTTTGAACGAAATTTTAATCAAGATTTTAAATAAGAAAAAATCCTAACAAATCGTTAAAATTTTTTTTTTTTTTTTTTTAATTTACCGTGAAATTGTTTCGTTAAAGATATCACGATTTCCTATGAAATCTTCATTTCACTTTCTAATGATGAAAACATTCTTATAGAAAAAAAATCAAAAGTGTTTCCAATTCTAATTAATTTGTTCGTTTAATGCCACCACGGTAGTAGTAGTATTGCAGTAATTCGATTGATAGATGAATGTTTAAATTTCAATGTGTTAATGTGGGCACATTATGTCACGGTTTGAAAGAGGGCTTGTATCATATAAAAATCAAAATTTCTGTGAAAAGGACTTAATTTGTTATTTAGAAATCAATCAAAAGGCATGTTCTCTTAATCATTGGCATACAATTTTTTTTTCTCACGAATAATTTGTTAATTATTTTTTCATTTAAATTATGCACTGTTATGATCTTTTGTAATTGTTTAATTTATTGATTGAAAATTGTGTGTTAATGTGGGACTATTATTTGAAATTGTTTCCTATCAAGGATGTATAAACTAGAAATGAAAATTAATTATTCAGCTCTAAAGGAATTTTCATTTATTTTTGATATATTTAGATTTCGAATTACAGATAGAAATATGTTAGTTCTACGCTTGATTTTTCAAAGCAAATAAAATTGATTTACATTTAAGATGTTCGAAAAAAAATGCCTACAGATCAAGTAATAACCTGGCTTTGGTAAGCAGTAACTGTATTGTACACTCAAAAAAATAAGTTAGTAGAAAAGTTAGTAAAACATCTTGTAAATCAGGTATACTATTTTTTAAACTAAAATTTTAGTTATACTTAGTCAGCACTTAACTGTTTTGAACTAATGTTTTACTAATATTTTACTAATGTTTCACTAATTTATTTTGCTAAAAAAAAATTGTGCTGATTAGCACATCAATAGTGCGAACGACAACCAGATTTAAAGTTATACGTAGAATGAATTAGATGTCAAGATGTAGTAGTGACGAGGAAAATTATACTATAACAAATATACAGCATAAAGACATACGTCTTAGGTAAATTTTTATGTTTCCTTTTTCTTATTGCAAAAAAAGGGTTGTATATGTTACATTTTGTTATTTTTTCGTTTCGTTTCTATAATTCTCTGCTGCATTAGCGTTCCTGTAAACAATAGCATCATTTAGACAACCAATGATGTAAGTAGTTGAAAGATAAATTATTATAAAAAGAATCACAAAAATATGTTTTATGATTTTCAGCAAAATAAATTAACTAAAGTAAAAATTTTCTACAAATTTTTTGAGTTTTTTTCAATCTACTAATATTTAGCAAAAGTTTTATAAATGTTTAGCAAGAGTTTTTTAGTTTCTAATCCACTAAGTTTTAGCAAAACTTTTGCTGAATCTACTAATTTTGTTGCTAAAAATCAGCTCGCTGATTTTTAGCAAAAGATTTTGCTGACATTAGCAATTTTTTTGCAAGCTCCCACCTGACTAAAATTTTGCTGACTCAGCAAAATTTTTTGCTGACTTTACTAACTTTTTTATTTGAGTGTATCTTCCAAAATAGCGCTTCACCGCCTTGCATACAATAAAGCAATTAGAGGAGGCATTCTGTTGTGCTTCCCTAAATGTCTTCTTTGAAGCAGTAAACAATGCATACAATGAAGTGGTAAAGAATGAAACCATGAAACATCAATATTGTCAACACACAAAAATAACGTTTGTTTTTGCCTACGGAGGCATTCATTTTAGCTTCTTAGAGAATATGAAAGAAGCGCTTTTCGCCTATTTAAAAGGGACACACCAAGTGGGACATCGCAAATAAAAATCATGCTTTCTGAAGATGTTTCGGAAGCGCTCGGTAATTAAATAATGCCTTATAGAACTGATTAAAGGGGTAATGTCACACAGTTCAACATGCAATTATTTGCAAATACTTGTAGTCTTGAGTTCCTTACTTTGAAACTTCTCAACAGCGAAGTTTTCCTAAAAATTCTTGTTTATATAGAATAATATTATTAAGATGATTGAATATAACACACGAATGTACATTATCTTATATACCAGCCACATTACCTTGTCATATTTTATAAGCATGATGGTAAGGTATATATTTTTAACATCACAAACAAAAATTCATATCACAACAATTCATTTGCATTTAAGCAACGCATTATTATATGTGACGATAGCTCAGTAGGAAGAGTTATCGCCTAACAACCACATAATTAAGTCTAAGAAAATACCTGAAAATATCAACCAACCATGGCGGCAGCCAGCGCTGTCTGTCATACTGAAGTTAAGCCTGACTTGTATGGCGATAGCCCATTCTACTTTCTCATGGGTAATTATGCCGTCATCATAATCGCCTGGGCAAACATTCACTTCTAAAAGAGTGGACAAATGAGTGCAGCCCGAGAAGTAAGTATTCATCAGTAAACTAAGAGTCTTCTCATTATTCCTTCTCCATTCTCCACATATCGTCATAGATGGCTTCCTCTTAAGCACTTCTAAGATCTTCGCTTGTCTTTATACTCCCTCTAGCAGTCAAATCGTCAACCGTCTTCGCCAAATTAAACAAATCGTTAAGGTCGCGTTTTTGAGGAGGCACTCAGGGAACTTCTACTTTAAAAATATGTTGTATACAGTTTCTTTATTTTTAATATAAATGTCAGTCATTAGTTGAACAAATTAAATTTTTTACTAACCGTGTAGTTTATTTAAAAAAATAAACCACATCAAATGACTGTTTTACAAATTTACATTCATTTGTTACAATAGTTTTTTGTTATTTAAAAACAAACATGTTGTTAATTTTTACAACAATTGTTGTTCATTTTTTGAACATTAAAAAACAAATGACAATGTTAGTTGAATTTAATGAAATGTAAGTCGTTCTTTCTTTAAGTGATATTTCATTTGTTTTTAACTACATTTGCAGTAGTCTTTACCTACATAGTATTCTAAGTGTACTTCTCCCGAACTTCTCCATGAGCGGCGTAGTTACATATCAAACATAGTTTATTGTGCTGCCATTGTTGGTTCAGATTTTCAGGTATTTCTGAGACTTAATTATGTGATTTGATCTTGAAGGTTAGCAAATGCTGCATTTTCATTGATATCAGGTAAATCACCCTATACTATTATATGAGAATTTTTCATTACACTCATAGTAATTGATTTTAAAAATACGAAACAAATTTCAAAACAACGAAATTTTTATAAAATTACCAAAGTTTTATTTATTTTACAGAATTTTTGGTTACTTTGGAATTGTTTTGTATTCTTACGCATGGATTATTATCAGTGCATAATAATATTTACTTATAATACGTTTTTAAATTTTAGGCGTAAAAAGGGAAAAAGTCTCCCTCTGCCCAAAGGGAGAGTATGGTGTAATTTACTAAAGAGCTACTCCTTGTCCAAGAATGTCCAAGAAAAAAGTATAGCCCTTAATCACGAACAACTTGAGGTTAGTTAAAATTTTTAAAATTGTAAAGGTGAAGGGATAATCTCATTCTTTACGGTGTACACAATCCCGCTGAAGTACAAATTTGATAGTAAGCAAAAGATTTTCCTAACACACATAAAACTAATTAATTGTGACAACCGATTTTTTCGACACCAGCATGGTTTGGATGCAGCAACCTATGTTTTGTTTGCTGCAACACAGAAATCCCACTCAAAAAAGTTTTACAGCTATTACATGATAGTTGCATGTGCAGTAATAGCTGTTTTTAACTGCAATTACAATTGTTTTCTATGAAATAATACAAAACAACTATTATAACAGTTATTTTAAAAAACAACCGGAGCAAAATTGTGTATTTTTGTAAAAGTTGTTTGAAGCAGTTATTTTAGTATTTTAATAAACAACTACAAACATAGTAATTTTGCTGTAAACAGTTAATTTTTGTTATAGAAATATAAGATTATGTCGAGTTTGTAAAAATTCTCGTTCAGTTTATATGCTATTATTAATATGTTCAGAGTTAGCAAATAATAATTAGAAAACTTCATTGTTTCTCCAATGTATTAAAACGCTATAAATGGAGAACCGTTTCGAATTTTAACTTGGAATTTTAACTCTTTACTGAATAAAACTCGGTATTTAAGAAATAATAATATATTTTGGCATAACATTAAAAAAAAAAAAATATATATATACCCATTTCAGAGTTTTCATATGTTTTAATTTTTAAGATTTTTATTACGTAGTATCAAGATTAAATTAAAAAACGTGATTTTCGCCATTTTTGAATCATGTTATATAATATTTCCGTGTCTATGGATAAAGTCAAAATTATCATAAAACAATTAAAAAATAAAAAATCTCCTGGGTTAGACGGAATAAATAATAACTTATGTCTTCGCCTAAGCTATTTCCCCAAAATATGGAAACACTCAAAAGTTATACCAGTAAGGAAATCTAACAAACCTGCCGATTGTCCTCGATCCTACAGGCCGATTAGTCTTTTATCGTCCTTAAGTAAAATACTAGAGAAAATAATTAAAGAGCAACTTACAATTTTTATAGACTCTCGCAATATTCTGCCATCTGAACAATTTGGTTTTCGTAAAGAACACAACACAGTACAGCCACTCGTTCGAATAAGGAACTTAGTAACCGCAAATTTTAATAATGGGATATCTACTGGTATGGTACTGATGGATATAAAAGCTGCGTTCGACTCAGTCTGGCACAACGGTTTAATTTTTAAAATGATCAATTATAATTTTCCAATACAGTTGATTAAATTGATTCATAGTTTTCTTTCAAATCGTATTTTTGAAGTTCACATTGGACATGAACATTCTACCCAGTCAGAAATTCATGCAGGATGCCCACAGGGTTCGTGTATTTCTCCAATACTATATAATATATTTACCGCAGATTTCCCCATATTAAATGGGTGTGCAATATCCATATTTGCTGACGATACGGCGATTCTCAGTTCAGGTATTTTAGCGGCTGATATTCGTACCAACCTCCAAAATGCATTAGCAGAAGTCTATGATTACTTTACAAAATGGAATATCGTAGTCAATACGCAGAAGACCCAATCAATCTATTTTTCCAGACGTCGTAAACCATGTTACCTGCCTCAACAACCTATTTTGTGTAACAACAACTCAATTGCCTGGTCCAACAAAGTAAAATACTTAGGCGTGATCTTGGATCCCAAATTAAAATTTAAAGATCATGTTCCCTACGTTATAGATAAAATTAATAAAATAATTAGACTACTGTATCCCTTAATAAACAGAAACTCTAAACTCAGCATAACAAATAAAACTCTCATATTTAAATCAGTTTTTCACGCAATAATGTTTTATGCTGCTCCATTGTGGTCTACTGCTGCACAGTGTCATATTAAAAAATTACAGATAGCCCAAAATAAACTGTTAAAAATGATTCATAACTTGCCTTGGCATTATTCTACTCAACGGCTACACTTCCTTGCTAACGTCGAACTCGTCAACACTCGCATCCACAGGCTTACTACGAATTTCAATAACAGACGTCGTGACTCTGAGTTTAACCATATCAATGAGCTGAGCTCAACGTAATTTTATTCTCTAACCTTAAGTCTTCTTTTATAAAAATCAAAAAAAAATTTCAGAAAGGTTTTTGTAAATTTTCCTCCTTCAAATAATGTTAAACTTAAATGCAAATAAATTATACAATATTGTTATTAAATTATTAAGTAGAAAAGGAAAATAGTCCTAAACTCTTAAAACTTTGTTAAATTAGTTATACTTAAATGCTAAATAAAGAATACCATTGAAAGATTGAAAGATGAATCATGTTATGCTATATACACATAGACTACAGCAGGCTACAGAGCTACACGACTACAAATGCCGTTCACTGCAATCGTCGACGTGTGGTCAGCTACTTATTATTTTGGAAACGACAGCA
The DNA here is from genome assembly GCA_021234595.1 of Delia radicum. Classification (NCBI taxonomy): domain Eukaryota; kingdom Metazoa; phylum Arthropoda; class Insecta; order Diptera; family Anthomyiidae; genus Delia; species Delia radicum. Next base: position 89,507,400 of record CM037854.1, on the reverse strand, counting down.
ATAGAATATTTGTGTTGTTAGTGTTGTCACTTCTGAGTATAATATACAATAACAGAAATAGATAACAGCAAAGAAAACTGCAATTTAGCTGCATTAGATTCGAGGCCATACTTGGGTGTGATCGCTAAACGGTCATGACTTAGTATTATTACGTTTGCAATGTAAGATGAGCGCAGGTTTGATTCTTATAGCCGCAGGCTGTTGAAAAATTTATCATATAGAGACAATCTGACAATTATAAGACACAAATAATAATACAATTTAAATGGAAAATCACTGATGACGTCTGTCCATAAAAAGGCAGAAACTAGGCTAGTCTGATTTAAAAATTAATAGTGTTTATAATTTTTAGAGAAAAAACGTTTATGCTTCTTCTTAAACTCAACATTTCTAAAGAAAAATATTTGATTTGAAAAACTATCTGTTAAAAAACAGTAGCTAATTTATATACTTGTTTCAAAATTTGTTTAATAGAAAATTGTCAGTTATTTTTACGACATTGTTAGTTATTTTTACTACATTGGTTAGTTGTTTTTCAACAGTTAAAAACAACTACATTTGTAGTTAGGCAGATTTACAGAAGTTTCAACTGTATTTTCAGTAGAGTCTAATATGATCAAAAAGCAGAAACTTAAAATTAAAACATCCATTACAAAAACATTAATCAAATATATGTACAAAAAGTTAGTTCTAATTACTTATCAATCTACATACTTAAATATAACCTGATTTAAATATTCAACTACCTTCATTTAACTAATCAAGAATAAACAAAATTATTTAACGATTAAACAAATAAAACCTAAATCCAACGCACATGCGCAACATAAATAAAATTTCATTACAATTGTCGTATGTAAAATACCGATAGTATCTTGAATACAGTGTAGAAGTTGTTGTTATACTTTATTCCTCATTTCCTTATCTACCCTAAAAAATCAGCAGACACTAAAAACGCACTTTATTAAATGCTTTTGACATTTAAAGCTTGCAATCACATCGACAATAAACAAATAACCAAGGAACGAACAATATTTAAAAAAAAAATAGAAATATTAAAATATTGGAACACTTGGTCTTATGCTAATAATACACACACAGACATATTGTAGTAAAATACTGGCGATATTGAGTAAAGATATTGTTGCTTAATACAATCAAATAAACACTTACATACGCATACTTGGACACACAAAAAAAAAATATACGCGGGCTGTGTGATAAATATATTAGGGTGACCCTTAAAAATTGATTTGTGATTCCACAACCAGTTTCAAATGTAAGAAATCATTTTTTTTTTGGGAAAGGTTAACCACAGCGCTTAAAAAAGGGGCGAACGTAATTGTTTTTAAATACAGTCTACATAATCGCTTCACGCAGTTCGGAAAACCTTCAAAAATAAGAGACATCTAAAACCAGTTTCAAGTGGTATCGAAAATTTTTGAATTAGCTCATATAAATTGGGTAGAATTATATAAAAAAAATTAAACCAATAATGAAGAAACGTGATGTGTAGTATGACGGAGTTGGAAACTATGTTGGCTGGACAAAAATAGCGACGAGAAAATCATTTAAATTTTACTTAGTGTTGCATTTTACAATTATTTTAATATGCAGAGTTGTAAATTAATAGAGTGGAAGCATATTTCTTTATTTTATTACCAACATTTCAAAAGTCCATGTATTGATTTGCCATAAAATTAATAATGTTCATTATTTATCAAGCAGCCCTCATATTTATTGAAGAAGCTACAAAAAATTGAAAACAAAGACGCAAAAAAAAGCTAGAAAAAAGGTTAGGTTGGATTTTGTAATGCACATGGAAACATTGAATAACAAATTTACAACCCAACAACTGAAAACAACACCTGGTTAAGTTATAAGGTGGACTTAAGTGGTACTCAAAACTCATACATTTGAAGAAACTTCTTTATACATGATTATGTATTTAAAATGTTCGTACATATTATGTTTGAGGAATCTATACAATTCTTATATGTAAAGGGTGTTTTTTATGCAAGTATATAACTTTAAGTTGGCAACACTTTTTTTTAACTGGCGGCCATTTTGTCAGCTGTCAAGTGATTTATGTTTAGTTTGGTTTGGTGCTTCAACATGAATAGACTGACGCCTGGACAACGCTTCCAAATTGTGCAAATTTATTTGAAAATCATGGTTCTGTTTGAATTACGTATCGCGCACGAATTTTGCGAATTTTGTTTAGCGATGAAGCTCACTTTTAGTTAAATGGCTACGTCAATAAACAAAACTGCCGTATATGGAGTGATGGCAATTCTCAAGTTCATGTTGAGACGCCGTTACATCCAGAAAAACTAACTGTTTGGTGTGCTTTATGGGCTGGAGGAATCATTGTTCCGTACTAATTTAAAATCGATGCTGGTCTGAACGTTACAGTCAATGGTGACCGATATAGAGCCATGATAACTGACTTTTTCGTTCATCAATTGAACAACCATGATGTGCAGGAGCTGTGGTTTCAACAAGACGGCGCAACATGTCACACAGCTCGTGTCACAATTGATATATTGAAGGAAACGTTTGGTAACCGAATAGTTTCACGTTTCGGAGCCGTGAATTGGACTCCAATATCGTGCGATTTAACGCCCCTGGACTATTTTCTGTAGGGGATATGTGAAGTCGCTAGTCTACGCCGATAAGCCCGAAACGATTGACCACTTGGAGGACAATATTCGCCGCGTTATTGCCTATATACGGCCACAAATGTTGGAAAAAGTCATCGAAATGGCCAGAAGCCATATTTAAATTATAATGCCAGAAGATTATCTTTCGAATAAAGAAAATTTCATGTGAATTTAAAAAATTCATCTTTGTTTTATTCCATTTCAAAGTTCTGTACCTCTATTAAAAACACCCTTTAGTATTTAAATCGAGACGTAATAATACGCAAATGTGGGAAATTAATAAGGGGCAAAACAATGAGACTGATTGTCGTCAATTGATAAACAAAATATAATTTTGTTGGTAAAAAAAGGGGATTTTTTCCGTGTTGTTTTTTCATGTTTGTCGTATTTTAAATAATTATCACGGGTCAATAATCAAATTTGAAGTTTGGTTTTGTTAAACATATTGAAGAGTTTAACTATTTACTATAAAAAATTCAAAAATATTGAATGAATCATTAGTTTTTATAAAGAAACGCTTAATAACAATCGATTTTTGTACATGTCAATGGAAAGGTTTAGTAAAGTTGTTTCAAAATGGCTTGGGAAGATATCTGCAACAAATTCATTATGTGTAAAAAAGACATTGCTAAATAAACGAATATTTCGTGATAAACTGAAAAAAATTGATTTTATTGGAATAATTTCAAATTTAAGTTCTGTAGAGTTAGTATATATATTTGTTATTAATTTTACTGAAATTTTTCTAAAAGTGTCTTAGTAATACAATGTTAAAGCCATTTTTAGTAAAGCTTACAAAATTAAGGACTTTAAAGAAACTAAAACATTTTTATATAAAAATCCATTTTCAATGCATTAAGTGGCAGTTCACACCGAAATAATTCTTTATTTCCCCGAATATCGAACAATTGATCTCGCAACATGGTAACAGAATTTCTGAACAACGGATTGGAATCTTATTATCTACATTTTATCTTACCAATAAAATTGGATTCCCTTATTTTTCTAATTTCATTTGCTTTTATTTTTTTTGAGAATTTCACTAGCAACTTAGAATGTTGTTTCTGTCACCAACATTTTTTTGTTAGCAAGTATTGAAAATTATAAAAACCAAAATATTGAATTTTAAAAGTTAATTAATAATAAATTTAGATCCAACATTTAAAACAAAATAAAAAATTTACAACCACAAAAAAATATTAGTAACATACTTCTGTTATTACACCCACAACAAAATGTGAGTAATCGCCTTCACAAAAGCCACCGTAGTTTTTTCACTCTGTGTGCGATATTTATTTTCCATAGAATATTAACATCAAGGTTAATTCCCAGAAACCCTACATTGTCCGATTAATAGGGCTCATCGTTATGTAACCGCAGATGTCTAAAAACCGGACTCTTAGTTCCGTTATGTTTTGCTACCTGTAGGATAGACTATTAATAAATCCAAAGAACTGGTCACTTATCACATTAAAAAACAAATTCGATACCAATATCACTATGTCATTGATACCAATATCTCTACGTCATTGTGAGGAATTGTTTTTGTAATGGCTAGCGCGTTGGACTGCTACAATTCCCGGTGAATTCTTAACATTCTATTTAATTAAAATGTGCTGCAGACTCTAGAGGATGATTCTTTAAATATTAAAAAAAAATCTTTTGGTGCCAGCGAGTATTGAACATACGAATCTGAATTACGATCTGCTGTATTGAAGTAGACCGCTCTATCATTTGCACCGAAGTTACTTTTGCAATACAACCAACTTAAAATGAACTTAAGAAGAGAATATTGATATATTTTTATGAAAGCAAGAAAAATATGCTACACAAATATATAATTAATAATTAAAAGATAAAATAATGATTTTTATTGTGTGATTTCGAAATAATAAAAAATCTGATTAAACAATTATGAATTCATTGCATATTAAAAAATATTTTTTTAACAATTAATTTGAAGATAAGTATTTTTAATAAGATAAAATATACCAGACAATGCAAAAAGTATTGGAGAAGTAGTTTAACTACAGATAAGAAAAAGTGGCCTGCAATGAAACGAGTGTGCCTTGGAACGTAAGATCTTTTAATGTTTCCCGTATTTTTTTCTAAAGATCTGGAGAAAGAGGTCAGTAAAAACTCTATAGGTAAATTAAAGTGGTATATTTAAATTAAGTTATAAATTAATTTACTAATTAATTATTATTAACAAACTAGCTTTCAAGTTTTAGCTTCGATATTTTTCGTTTCTGCTAATTTTTTTGAGATCCGAAACAATAGACTTAAAAAATCAAATAAATTTTTGAACCCAAAATCAAATTTTTTAACCTAATTTTTCAAAATATTGCACACGTTTCAAGGCACGCCTAAAAAGTATCTATCGAAACAAATATGAAAAATTCATATTCCGATCGGTCAGATCTTTAAAGGATAAATACAATCCATAAATTAAGTTTTAGCTGTGAAATACATCTTTGCATTTTCTTATCAATATAACAACAAAAAATATAAAACTTTAGGTTCTTATACATTTTTAAATAATTTTTACAAAAAGTTCCATTGCAAAGGCCAAAAATAGATTTTATCAAATAATTATTTGTCAACTCTAGATAACAGTTTAAAAAAAAAAAATTTCTTGGTGTTTTTAATAAGGGCAATATGGGTATCAAAATATTTCTTTTGTCAATTACATTAAAGTTATGTGAACATAAAATTGAATTTACCATATTTAATACAGTTTCCACTAAAGGGGAGCATGAATGTCTTGCAAGTTATTCGAAAAAACATTAAAAAACAAAATTATTTTTTTGCTCTGATAGTATTAAATCTTGAAAATTATGAAAACATGAACAAAATAAAATGTCCCATGAAAAAAATAAAAAACATTTAAGTTAAAAAGTGTATTTTTTGCTATTGTAAGTATAACAGTTTTCAAAACTGGCATCAGAGCGCACAAAAGAATATTTTGAAAAATATTCATGCCCTCCTTTAGTTACCACCGCGCTTTGGAAACAAAATACATTTTTTATTTTAAATTTGGGCAATATGAGTATTAACCCTCTAACTGGCAAACGATGTTTTGCAACGAAATTCATACCATGTGCTCCACTCGAAAAACAAATTATAAGTTCTTCAACAAAATTGTTTATTGTTGCCAAATATGAGCCAAATATTTTTGGGTGCATTTTGAAAACTAAAGTATATAAAAGAAAAGTTTTGGACAAAAAATATTTCTCGTACCAAGATATAACCACGCTCGAAAAACTATTTTTTTCTGCTCCTAATTAAGAAGATGTTCTTCAGAGGTGTCCTTTAGAGGAATCCTGATAAAATCCTTGGACTAAAGTAAGGACTTATTATTAAAGATTAAGCTTCAATCTTACTTATATTTTAATTTAAAGAGTTTTTATTCAACTTAAATTGGTTTTTTAGATTTTTGAAAACTATCATTTTTCAAAAATAATTATTTTTTGAAATTTTACGAAATTTTGATTTTAAAGCTTTCTCCCTTCCAAACCGTGGACGGCACACGAAAAATTTCTTCGCAAAATATTTAGCAAATTTAGTTTTCTATCAGAATATATTATATTATATATTTCTAAGTATAAAACGCTCGTTTGACGCATTTGTGGTAAATTTTATGAAGGCAGCCTTTTCTTTTCTTTTGCCAAGTAAAAATTTGTTTTAATATCCAAAGCACAATGGAAACTGTATTAATTTTGTAAAATTCATTTTATTTTTATATAACTTTAATGTACTTTGCAACCCAGGTGAAAATTATAATATATGGTAATATATGAACATATATGATTCCATGTATGAATATATATTGTTTCATATATCATCGTGTATGCAAACAAAAAGTTCATATATGGTTAATATATTGAAATATATGCTAAATATTTCTTCATGTATGATATTAAATTTATTATGTAAATTAGTATAACTCTAAATAGACTCGCTAATAAAAACGTTTAAGTTTTGTTTCAAATTACGTATATTTAAGACAGTGTTCTAATGTTCTACTATCTTACAGAGATAATTTCTAACTTGCATTATATCAGAATAACACACATTCACAAAATTAGAAAAAGTCAATTTAGTTTGAACCGCTATATTCCAAATCTGTTGGCAATCGTATAATAAAAGGCATCAAAAGGAGCCAAAATAACAATTTTTGGCAACTTTAACCGCAGTTTTTTCAAAATTTTAACGCGATGAACAAATTTGTTTGCCGGATTTGGAATAAGGGCATCACATAGAATATAAATCACATATCGGCATTCAAACCAAGGAAGCTTGTCGAAGTGTGTATTCAGTTTATATTTTGCAAAAATTTGTTGCAAATGGGTTTCATGTTTACATTTGATATACAAAAACGGATATCACACACATATAATTGTGTGTATTTTTTAGTACGCGGTTTTCTTATCCACGAAGTTTTTATATTGTACACTTAATAAAAAAATTATCATTTTTGGTTTTTAAATTTTCTTCTAAATTTTTTTTTGTTAACAAAATAAAAACGTTTGAAATTTCTGTCAAACCAAAAATAAAAATAAAAGATATTATTTTTTTATTTGTAATAAGAGTTTGATTGTTTTTATTTTAATATTTATTGAAAATTAAATTGAAGCACTAAGTTCGGGAATGTTACAATATATCAATATATTGTAGGGAATGGTTTTTTATTTTTCAATAAATGTGCATTACTTGTATATTGTTGTGGAAAAAAGTGGCGAAATAGGCAAAAAACTAAAAAAATACCTGTTTCAAAAACGGTCCAGCTCATGAACGGCCGTGGCTAAACACTAAGGGCCGTATGCAAAAAAAAAACTACTTTTGCTTTAACGTTCACATTAGTTAACGAAAACATTAAGGCTAACAAACGTTTGTTAAAAAATCGTATGCAAAAACAGTACTTTAACAAATAAAAGTATTAATGAATTTAAGTTGTCACTTTATGGTTAGCGATGCATTAAAATGAATACTAATTTATCCGGGTAATCAATACTATAAAAATGTTCTTATTTTTTTTTTTAATAAAATAACATATTTTTTACGCAATTTTCTTTGATTTACTTATTCAATAAAAAAAAACACAAAATAAACTAAATCAAGGAAATTGAGCAGAACTAACAAGCTTTTTTATGTTACAAATGTTTTAAGTATTCGAATAACGAGCTGTTTTTGATTTGTTTTGATTGTAAGTACATCGCTAAAAACATTTCTTATATTTACATTGATTTGTGCTGTGATTTTTTTAATTATGGAAAAAATAAAGAAAGAAAGCGAAATAATGGAAAAGCCAGTCGGTATTAAAAGGATACTACAATGATGTATTTATTTATATGTAAATATTGTAAATAAATAAAAATTTTAATGAATTAATTATAAATAAAAAGTTTTTTTTATTATGTTGGTTCAAGTATTATTAAAAATATTTTTCTATAAAACTTTTAAGGATAAATTGTTCTCTTCCCCTTGCTAAGGGTTCGGTTCTTAATAAGTTATTTTCAGCAATTTCTGTTTGCATTTCTGCATCCGGTTCAAGGTCATCTGGTTCAATGTCATCCGTATCAAAGTAATCTGGAATTGAAATGTGTTTGTTTAGTGATAATCATGAATGATGTCCATAATTACTAAAGAATAAAGTGAAGCTTACCATTTTCTTGTATAGTGATGTTGTGAAGAACAGCTAAAGCTACAATTAATATTTTAGCGTTTGGAAAGCTTACGGTTATACCATCCAGCAAACATCGAAATCTTTGTTTCCAGACACCAAAACATCGCTACACTGGATTTCGAGTAGCAATATGAGCAACATTATATTTTAGCTCATTGTCGTTTAGAGGGCGAAGTAATGGTGTAAATAAATATGGGGTTAATTTATAACCAGAATCGCCAAGCAAACGACCTCTAAATTCCCCACTTTCAAAGCGCTCCTTTACTCTTGATTCGTTAAAAATCCGACAGTCGTGAGTACTTCCTCTCCATCTTACCACAATAATAATATTTTAAGTTCAGAATCACAAACGACCTAAGCAAAATGTTAAATAAAATATAAAAAAAACTTCAAGCTGTATGTACCTGAACATTGAGCGTATAGAATCCTTTTCTATTTATGTAGTATTGGGCTAAATCACCACCAGTTTTTTTAATTTAATATGGGTGCAGTCAATTGCACCAATTATACCCGGAAAATTCCGTAATATTTTGAACTTTTTTGCTAATTTAGCTTCTTCTTCAGCACATGATGGCATTTTGTTTACATTTTTTGCGTGTTTTGCCAAAGCACGAGCAACTTTAGCACAAATTCTACTTACCGCAGATTGGGCCAATCCATGAAGGTCACCAGCGTCGTCTTGAAACTAAAAATATTAATGTAAGAGCATACTAAATTTACGGCTACGGAATACTTGACTTTACTATACTTCTCTTCTCCCCCAACAACGCAAAGTAACTAGCACTTGCAGTTCTGGCGATGTTCCACATCCTCTGCGGTCTACTGCAATGTCTTCTTTAACCAGTTCTAATATTTTTTTGCTGTTTCTTTATTAAAACGATATTTTTTTTTGAATTGGTCATTAGGAAGGGAGAATCCATCAGTCCTCGTCTTGTAAATTCTTGGCCGATAATTTCCGATTTGGATAATAGAATCTACTTATAAAAACAATACACAATTAACACTAATTTTTCCACAATCACAATTAATTTTACCAATTCTTCTTATAAAATTTACAGTATCCATTTCTCTCACAATTTATTATTTTTATAAAAAATGTTCACAAAATTTTAATTTTCAAACGCAAATAACGAAAAGAAAACAAACAATGACACTAACGTACGCTTAAAGTACGTTCCTTTCTACTTTAAAATGTTTCAAGTTACCAAACGGTTACCAAACAGTTACCATAGGTATGTTAAGCTAATAAACGTTTTTGGATACAACTTTAAGCAATTTTGCTTAACAACGGTTTACCATCCTTTGTTAATTTTTTTTGCATACGGCCCTAAATATTTTAGGAACCGTCTTAAAACAAACTAAGGCACATTTTCGAAGAGTCACTTTTTTCTGTGAGTAGCTCCAATGTACTTATATGGTAATGCTCTTCTACACTTCGGACCTAAATCATTCGGGTGTCGCACCACGATTTGAATTTGGTTGGCACTTTACTTTTGTGAGGGTAACTTATTTCTTAACATTTTTATGACCAGGCAGTTGTCACGAGATTCAGAAAACGATTTATGTATCTCAAGGTGGTAAAGAATTATTAGAATCAATCGAAACTCATGCTTCAAATAAAAAAAGTATAATTAAAATTATATTCCAACACCTTTTCTACCATCCCCTCTTTAAAATCAATTGTAAAGAAATGTCACCTTTTTCTTCTTCCTTACAAAAAAAAGTAAAGTAACGCAAAAAAAAAAATAATTACACCGGTTAATAAATCCGGAACAATACCGCACACCCTGCTAAAATTACACATACATGCACATACAAATATTTCCTGCAAAAAGCAGCATCTGCTCCTTAGCAACAGACTGAAAATAAGACAAGCAAGCAGACTTAGGGACACATTATAACCAGCAATCTTGCTGTACATTGGTGGCGCACTTACTGCAAAACCTTTTGCGCACTTTACCATCATCATCACCATACATAAGGAGCACAGTAACCTTAAAATAAAATATAAAAAATCACTACACAAAAATCTAAAAATATATTTATAGATTTAAAAACATTGTCATGTTCATATAAGGAACACAAGTACGAGTTGGAATGTTTTCAGGAACACCGGTTTATATGGGGTATCTGGTGTTTACAATTGTTTTGATATTAAATGGTATTCGGTTGGAGAAACTGGTGTTTTTTATTTTTTTTTTTGATATAGGGAAGTTTGAAATTTGTAACAGTAGTGGTGGCATTAGAGTGTGTGTATTAGTATTTGCTTGTTTGGCAGTTATTTTCTATAAGTTGACAGCTGCCCTGGTGGCATCATCCCCTAAACACGGAAAACTATTACAAGACGTTGCTAAAGATGATGTAGAAGTGTTAAAGATCTTGTTGAACTACGTCATCACCACTATCAGCTTCCACTTTTCTATTACCAACCCCTGATATGTATTTCTTAAGGATTATTTTCTAATTGTAAATGCTTGTTACCGTGATTTCGTATTTTCTTCCTCGGACATTGACTTGTGTACATCTGCCTTTAGTTGTTGTTTCATCTTCTTCTCCCGAAACAATAGAAATCACTAAATAATAAAATTAATTCAAGCAAAAAAAAAAAAAATAAAAAATCCACAACAATAATAATGCACTCTCTGTTATTACCGATTTCTTTCAAATTTTTGATTGTTCATAAGTAGTACCTGGAGTTTTTGGAAGATGTGGTGGATGTTTGATGTCTTTTGATTTTTAACAAAATCACAACAAATTTTTATTCATTATTATTTTTTGCTTCTTCCAACTTTTTTAAATAGGATAATGCAACCGCAATTGTTGAAAAAGCAGAGAATAAAAATCTTTTGTTTTTATAGGATTTTATTTTAGGATATAAAAGTTATTTGGCATGTGCAAGATCTTATCTGATAATTTACAATAAAATAAATGATTTGTTATATAACAGCTGAGGAAGTTACTTGGAGATCTTAAGAAATAATAAATCGAAGATAGGGAGAAAAAAATCCTCTTTCTTATGGAATGTAAGATGAAAATGGCAGCCGGCCATGAAAAGAGCCAACTTTTACAACAATTTAGTTTAAAGGACTCGATATAAATTTTCAAAAACGCGCCACAAATAATATGCACGACCTATTATATTAAAAATTTCAGCACAATTTTATCTCAGCATGGTCTATAGCATTTTTGAAAATATTTCTCAATTAATTTTTGTCTAATTTTCTAAAAAAAAATTGATCGAAACATGGACATCGTCGAGGCCTAGAATAATAGGACAGTTTTTATTCAATTTTACAAAATTTCCAATACCTTTAAAACTAATATAGCTCAAAATTAACATAACATTTGGTCTTGTGAGATATCAAAAGATGCTCCAATTAGATCCGAGAATTATGTAAGATTATGTAGTATACTAGGACGGATCAATAAGTCCGTGACTTTTTTAATGAAACACAGTTTTTTTTTGCAAAAAAAAAAATTATTTTTCAACGTAATCTCCTCTTAGCTCAATACACTTAGTCCAACGTTTCTCCAATTTTTGTATCCCTTCCAAAAAATAGGTCCAATAAGTTGGCATAATATTCGCCGTTTATTGTTTTCCCTTTTGAAGGTAATCGATGTGGATTATCCCGCGTGCTTCCCAAAAAGCTGTTGCCATCACCTTATTGGCCACGATTACGTTTATGGTCAATTGAGAGCCAAGGCGGCACCCATCTTGCAGACAGCTTTTTTAAACTAAACTGATCATTTAAAATCGAAATCTCACTGCCATATGAAATGCCTTTAGCATCAACAATCTTACGTACTTTTATTCGTCGATCGGCCAACACCATATCGTGGATTTTTTCGACATTTTCATACACCCGAAAATGGCCGTCCTTAACGTTCAGTCAGTAAACCACTTTATTACCATTGAAATCGATGATGCAGAGTCCCCATAGTATTGACCAAGCTTTTCCTTGGTTTGAATGACGGTTTTTTCGCGAAAAAAAAAAATGTCTAATAAGTACTCGAAATTCACTTTTTTCCATTAAAAAAAAAATCCACGATGTTGTATGTTTTGAACATCTGTTAAACGCAAACTAAATGACGGAACTTGCTTAAAATTTGACAATAGTCTATTAACAGGTGGTACTTGATGGGAGCAGTGTTGCATTTCATATAACTACTAGTGTTACATTTCATATTTACATTAAATGATCAGCGTTTTGGTTCTTATGCTTAATTTTCGGATTTTAAAGGAATTTTTATCTTTAAAGTTTAAGTTTATTTTTCTTTTTTTTTTTTAATGTATAGGTTTATACCGATTTTGATACATTTTTGAATTTAATGTGTGTATTTCCAATTTCCTATATCAGTGCAGATATGAACAGGTCTGGTACTACATAGTATCAGATTTGGGAATGAAGTGTATGCCGAATACCATATTTTATGACCAGATCTGGATGGTAATTATATTCAATTATGTCTAATTATATAAAATCATATATATTTAGATCTGATCAGATCTAATCTTTTCTATTCGCGTGTACAACATTTTATATTAAATATCAAAGACACTTTCGTAAAAATTCCGTTTATTTTTGAACCCCTCCACAGTGGGGAAAGTTTGACTTTCACTTGGGTCGACATAGACAGTGTGCCAAATTTCATCGAAATATCTTAATATTTACAACATGCTGCGTGCGAACAAACATAATAGCCAATTTTTTCCGGGGCAGTCACGTGACAACTAGGTCCAAACATGGACCAATTTTAATCAAAATTAAATTTCGTTATAGGTCGCACAGTGGGAAAAATACCAATCTAGCACATTGTAATTAACTACGTTTAAACTACTGGTTTGATCTTAATAAACTTTGTGGGAGATTACTTCGAACAATGAGGGCTTCCACAAAAATGTCTTCAAGTTCATGGTAGAGAGCCAAATTACCGCCTTTTTTGCAAAAAAGTGTTTGAAGACGTGTATCTTTTGTATTCGCTGACGGATTTCCATTGTTTTTATTATTTTTAATTTTGGAAAATATATAAAGAAATATCATATCAACAAGGAACTACATTTTTACCCTTGCAATCATATAAGCCGTCAAAAATACAATATTTTGTGAAAAACCACCTCTACTCCAAAACTATTCTCGCAGAAGTCGTTGGGAATAAATGTGCTTGATTTTTTGATATATCTTATATAAGAAACCTTTAATGATTGTAAGAGCAATTTATGACTTTTCGACATAAACATCCATTGTGGTCCAATTTTCAAAATGCACAAATTTATTTAAAAAAAATTGTGTGAAAATATTTGGCTTCATATTGTATATATCTGAAACTGCATTTATTCCATTATCACGCAATAAAATATTTGAAATCGGAATGCGTACAGTTGGGTATTTGAAATGGTAATAAATATAGAACTTCTAAACTACTCATCCAAGTCGTACGAAACAAATTGGAAATTGTAATAAAGGTGTTAATCTTTTGTAATATTGTGACGCCGAAAACAAAATTATAAAAATGGAAAAATGTAATTTTGAGGAAAATTCAAGTCGCTATATCTTGAAAGTCATTAGCGCGATTTAAAAAATTAAAAAAAAGTCGTGTTCTGCATGCCAAATCGTTAAATGAGAATTAAAAAATTAGGAAACGTTTTTCGTAGATTACCAAGGGCTAAGCTATCCGATTTTTCTCAAATTCACTCCACATAATTTTTTTTATCTAGTGGTATAATCCACCGCTCAATATTTAATGAAAATCGAAATTTTAAATAAAATTTCTAAACACAAAGTAGTAAAATACTAAAACTTTAGTCCGAGATGTAGGATTTGCGATAATTTTTTATCCTGTTATTAAGTACAATGTACACATATTTTAACACCGACGGAAAAGAAAATATTTCTTCTTTTGATAAAACTTATAAAAGATTAAAAATTAAAAAAAACCTTGAACAATTTTGTAAAAATAAACAAATTAAAACAAAAATAGATTAAGATAAGTCTTTTTTTTGTTTGAGTTAAGCTTTTAATATCTTAATGAGAGTTAAGTTAAGCTTTTAATATCGGTATAATTTTCTGTTGTGTAATTTTTTTGTAATCTTTTGTCCTGACTTTAATTATAAGCGGTATGTCAAGATATTAATACCAAATATTAAAAACACTTTGTGTCATAATCCGGAATCAAAAAAAAAAGGTTCTGAAATCAGCTTGAAATTTTTTTTTGAAACTTTCTCAAAGTCATGTTTTGTCAAAAAATTCCAAGTTTTATATTTATTTTCTGGGTAATTTTTGATTTTAAATATTTTATAGGTGACAAACAATGTCTATATTACTACCATACTTATACTCTCTTAATTGTTTTTAATAAATTTCAAAAGGACACAAAATGCAACATATTATTTTCCGTGAAAATCGCTAAAACTCAAATTGCTTTCTACTCTAATAGGGTGAAGGGATTATAATTTCTTTACTCTAAGATGTATATAATACAGAAAAGTAAATATTTTGAGTTTATAATAATTTAATCATTTAAATATTTAAAATCCTGTAATTCTATTAGTAATCACCATGTAATTCTATTAGTAAGTTTGTTTCCTAAGTCTTTCGTTTTTGCTGTTAAATTTCAAGACCGTATTTAATTCCAAAATACAAAGTTTTATTTACATAAAAATATCTGTATTCAAAAATAAATTAAGTGCTAATTTTTAAAAGTATGACATTTTTTGTTTTACCACACTTTTCATTATACTTGTGTGAAGCCAAGTATAATCACTTGATAATATAGAAGAGGTCATTTACAGCGAGTTATTCAGAGAAAAATTAAATCTTTGCCATTTCAAAGGTTTTTGCTTCGAGATATCAAATTTGATCCCATCCGAATTACCATTTTTTTGTCAATAAAAGAAAACGAATAAATATTTGCAAGATACCTTTGAAAATCATATATTGTAATTAAGCTAGAAAAATTTTAATAAATTTTACATTAGTCCCCCAAAACAAAAAACATTAATTACTTTTAGTAGAAGTACATCTATTAAGTACAATTAAAATTATATTTATTTTGTTTAAGTTTCAAACAATTTTTTTGTCGATCTCACTTTACTTTTATTTAAAAGGATATCCGTTATTCATTAAAAATTCTATGTAATATCCCTGCACGTGTTTTTTAGTAGACCTCATTAATGAAATACACCATTTCTAATCAGATTAACTATGTTTAATAACAATAATCACATTTAGCTTAGATCAAACTTCCTTTAAAAATCAAACGAAATATCAACTACAAAACTTTAAAACTGTCCTTAGCAATTGTTCGATAAAAAAAAACAACAATCCCTTAAAAAATTATGATGACTATAATAATGCCAAGGTATTGACAGGATAATAAAGCATGAAAAGGCTCTAAACAGGATATTAATTTTAAAAAGCCAAAAAATAAATTTCTTTTATTAAAACGATCGTTATAATAAAAAAGTGACAAAAGTTACAATTATGATGTTTTTTATAGACATTTTTATTGAAGAATAGTAAAAGGCAGATGTTTGGTGTGTTACCGAAAATTATCTTGGGGTAAAAATTTCTTCTTTTTCAATTTTGATAACGATAATTTAACAAAAACCAATGACAGTAACAGTGACACCTGTAAAATCATTGATATCAAACAACACCCGTAGTAGCCTTTTCATTGATTTTCTTTTGTTTATCATTGATTTTTTTGATTTAAGGAGCGCGTGTATGTGTAATATGATTTTGGTTTATTCTTTTGGATGAGCCAGGTGATCCAACTTTATTTTATTTTCAAAGAAAGGACCCTTTTATTCGTATTATTTATCTATGTGTGTGTCATCTTTTGCGGTGCTTTGCGATTATTTCATAATTCTTGGAAGCAATTCCTTTTACTGGCTTTTCAAAACATTTACTCCAATGTTTTTCGATAATTTAATACTTGTAAGTTCTGTACATATTTTATCTATTGGAATTTATATATCAGCATTAGGGACGAATTTATTTTTATGGGATTTTGAAAATCGATAAGTCTAACAATAATAACAATTTGGAAAATTATGAAATTGAATTTGTTTTTCGGTTTTGTACTTTCGCTTTATTAATATTGGACCAGCCGAATTAAAAAAAAATTTACGTCCCGGTTAAAAAAGTTTATATATGTACACATATGTTCATATATGGACATATGTGAAGGCGTATATGGTCATATATGTTTCATATAAGCGTATATCTGGAAGTGTATGTGATTCCATATATGCAAACTGTACTCATATATGGTCATATATGGAGGTATATGTGATTTCATATTTGCCAAAGGTATATATGGAATATATGGATATATATAGAATATGTAAGTATATGTTATATCTGGGCACATATTTCTTATGTGCAAAAAGCAACTTATATATGAACATATAAGCAAGTATATGTGACTCAATATACCAAAAAAAAAAAAAAAAAGATTTTGAAACATACAAAAATGGTGTATCTAATCAGTTTTATAAACAAATTTATTTAAAAACGGTTTAGCCAAAACAAGAGTAAAGTTATGAGCATAAACTTTACTCTACCGGTCGAAAAATTAGAGAAAATTTTGGAGAAAGGTATTACAAATATTGTTATTTTGTAGCCCAACAATATTAACATATTTATTTAAATAAATGCCACCCTAAGATACATTTGTTTATTGCATATAAAAGTAGTTTCCACAATTATGTCCTTTTCTTATTGTTATTGTGCAACACCGGTCGGCCCGTGTCAGTGATTTGATTTTCTTCTTCTTTTTCTATTGTACTAAAAAAATATTCAATACCCAGCAAAAACAACATATATTTGCTGTAAGAATTATTTATTTTCTTATTTTTGATGTAGTAGTAGTAGAAGTATTTTTTAGATCCTTTGTCATCAATATCACACATCTTTTATATATTGTTTAAGGCTTCTGTTGTTGTTATATTCTTTTTCTTATTTTAAATTTCATCTGAAGTTGATCGATTTTTGTTTTTTCATCATATAACTAAACATTGCAAAGGTGTAAAAATGTTGAGTCAAACACTGGGCTTTACGAACAGTGACGTAGTAGCAAGAGACAAATTTAAAAGTATCCTTTGAAATATTTTTATTCTACCACTTTTATAAAAATTAGATATAAGTTTATGTGGTAAAATGTCAAAAAATCAATCATATAATATGGAAGCAATCTGATCGATGTATTTCGATATTGAAGCTAATTTGGATTTTAGGAAATCTTTTCAGTTGGCAAATAGCTCTGTGTGTATCTAAAATCACTCAAAAATATTTTTCATATGGCATATAATTATATGTGGCTTTTTAATGGACCATCTAAATTCAATTAAAAAATAATCAAAGCATTGGACCTCATATATTTCTATACAATTTTTTATGGAACAATGTATACCCTTGTAAAATATTAAAACCCAAGTAAAAAAGTTATGATATACACTCACAATATTTTTTTTGTAAAGACTACTGAATATACACATTAAATTAACTGAAAATCAGTTAAAAACAGGTCTACTTACTTTTCGTTTAAAACAATTGTATTTTTTAGTTTATTTTCAACTGTTGAATATTAATTGACAAAATCCATAAAAACAATGGATTGTTTACGTTTATTTCAATACTCAATATAATATACTCAATATAATATAACAAGGAAGATGACAAAGCCAATTGTGACAATTTTTTGTTGTTGTTTTTGTTTTTTCTTTGATATTTTTTAATGTATAGGTTTATACCGATTTTGATACATTTTTGAATTTAATGTGTGTATTTCCAATTTCCTATATCAGTGCAGATATGAACAGGTCTGGTACTACATAGTATCAGATTTGGGAATGAAGTGTATGCCGAATACCATATTTTATGACCAGATCTGGATGGTAATTATATTCAATTATGTCTAATTATATAAAATCATATATATTTAGATCTGATCAGATCTAATCTTTTCTATTCGCGTGTACAACATTTTATATTAAATATCAAAGACACTTTCGTAAAAATTCCGTTTATTTTTGAACCCCTCCACAGTGGGGAAAGTTTGACTTTCACTTGGGTCGACATAGACAGTGTGCCAAATTTCATCGAAATATCTTAATATTTACAACATGCTGCGTGCGAACAAACATAATAGCCAATTTTTTCCGGGGCAGTCACGTGACAACTAGGTCCAAACATGGACCAATTTTAATCAAAATTAAATTTCGTTATAGGTCGCACAGTGGGAAAAATACCAATCTAGCACATTGTAATTAACTACGTTTAAACTACTGGTTTGATCTTAATAAACTTTGTGGGAGATTACTTCGAACAATGAGGGCTTCCACAAAAATGTCTTCAAGTTCATGGTAGAGAGCCAAATTACCGCCTTTTTTGCAAAAAAGTGTTTGAAGACGTGTATCTTTTGTATTCGCTGACGGATTTCCATTGTTTTTATTATTTTTAATTTTGGAAAATATATAAAGAAATATCATATCAACAAGGAACTACATTTTTACCCTTGCAATCATATAAGCCGTCAAAAATACAATATTTTGTGAAAAACCACCTCTACTCCAAAACTATTCTCGCAGAAGTCGTTGGGAATAAATGTGCTTGATTTTTTGATATATCTTATATAAGAAACCTTTAATGATTGTAAGAGCAATTTATGACTTTTCGACATAAACATCCATTGTGGTCCAATTTTCAAAATGCACAAATTTATTTAAAAAAAATTGTGTGAAAATATTTGGCTTCATATTGTATATATCTGAAACTGCATTTATTCCATTATCACGCAATAAAATATTTGAAATCGGAATGCGTACAGTTGGGTATTTGAAATGGTAATAAATATAGAACTTCTAAACTACTCATCCAAGTCGTACGAAACAAATTGGAAATTGTAATAAAGGTGTTAATCTTTTGTAATATTGTGACGCCGAAAACAAAATTATAAAAATGGAAAAATGTAATTTTGAGGAAAATTCAAGTCGCTATATCTTGAAAGTCATTAGCGCGATTTAAAAAATTAAAAAAAAGTCGTGTTCTGCATGCCAAATCGTTAAATGAGAATTAAAAAATTAGGAAACGTTTTTCGTAGATTACCAAGGGCTAAGCTATCCGATTTTCTCAAATTCACTCCACATAATTTTTTTTATCTAGTGGTATAATCCACCGCTCAATATTTAATGAAAATCGAAATTTTAAATAAAATTTCTAAACACAAAGTAGTAAAATACTAAAACTTTAGTCCGAGATGTAGGATTTGCGATAATTTTTTATCCTGTTATTAAGTACAATGTACACATATTTTAACACCGACGGAAAAGAAAATATTTCTTCTTTTGATAAAACTTATAAAAGATTAAAAATTAAAAAAACCTTGAACAATTTTGTAAAAATAAACAAATTAAAACAAAAATAGATTAAGATAAGTCTTTTTTTTTGTTTGAGTTAAGCTTTTAATATCTTAATGAGAGTTAAGTTAAGCTTTTAATATCGGTATAATTTTCTGTTGTGTAATTTTTTTGTAATCTTTTGTCCTGACTTTAATTATAAGCGGTATGTCAAGATATTAATACCAAATATTAAAAACACTTTGTGTCATAATCCGGAATCAAAAAAAAAAGGTTCTGAAATCAGCTTGAAATTTTTTTTTGAAACTTTCTCAAAGTCATGTTTTGTCAAAAAATTCCAAGTTTTATATTTATTTTCTGGGTAATTTTTGATTTTAAATATTTTATAGGTGACAAACAATGTCTATATTACTACCATACTTATACTCTCTTAATTGTTTTAATAAATTTCAAAGGACACAAAATGCAACATATTATTTTCCGTGAAAATCGCTAAAACTCAAATTGCTTTCTACTCTAATAGGGTGAAGGGATTATAATTTCTTTACTCTAAGATGTATATAATACAGAAAAGTAAATATTTTGAGTTTATAATAATTTAATCATTTAAATATTTAAAATCCTGTAATTCTATTAGTAATCACCATGTAATTCTATTAGTAAGTTTGTTTCCTAAGTCTTTCGTTTTTGCTGTTAAATTTCAAGACCGTATTAATTCCAAAATACAAAGTTTTATTTACATAAAAATATCTGTATTCAAAATAAATTAAGTGCTAATTTTTAAAAGTATGACATTTTTTGTTTTACCACACTTTTCATTATACTTGTGTGAAGCCAAGTATAATCACTTGATAATATAGAAGAGGTCATTTACAGCGAGTTATTCAGAGAAAAATTAAATCTTTGCCATTTCAAAGGTTTTTGCTTCGAGATATCAAATTTGATCCCATCCGAATTACCATTTTTTTGTCAATAAAAGAAAACGAATAAATATTTGCAAGATACCTTTGAAAATCATATATTGTAATTAAGCTAGAAAAATTTTAATAAATTTTACATTAGTCCCCCAAAACAAAAACATTAATTACTTTTAGTAGAAGTACATCTATTAAGTACAATTAAAATTATATTTATTTTGTTTAAGTTTCAAACAATTTTTTTGTCGATCTCACTTTACTTTTATTTAAAAGGATATCCGTTATTCATTAAAAATTCTATGTAATATCCCTGCACGTGTTTTTTAGTAGACCTCATTAATGAAATACACCATTTCTAATCAGATTAACTATGTTTAATAACAATAATCACATTTAGCTTAGATCAAACTTCCTTTAAAAATCAAACGAAATATCAACTACAAAACTTTAAAACTGTCCTTAGCAATTGTTCGATAAAAAAAAACAACAATCCCTTAAAAATTATGATGACTATAATAATGCCAAGGTATTGACAGGATAATAAAGCATGAAAAGGCTCTAAACAGGATATTAATTTTAAAAAGCCAAAAAATAAATTTCTTTTATTAAAACGATCGTTATAATAAAAAAGTGACAAAAGTTACAATTATGATGTTTTTTATAGACATTTTTATTGAAGAATAGTAAAAGGCAGATGTTTGGTGTGTTACCGAAAATTATCTTGGGGTAAAAATTTCTTCTTTTTCAATTTTGATAACGATAATTTAACAAAAACCAATGACAGTAACAGTGACACCTGTAAAATCATTGATATCAAACAACACCCGTAGTAGCCTTTTCATTGATTTTCTTTTGTTTATCATTGATTTTTTTTTTGATTTAAGGAGCGCGTGTATGTGTAATATGATTTTGGTTTATTCTTTTGGATGAGCCAGGTGATCCAACTTTATTTTATTTTCAAAGAAAGGACCCTTTTATTCGTATTATTTATCTATGTGTGTGTCATCTTTTGCGGTGCTTTGCGATTATTTCATAATTCTTGGAAGCAATTCCTTTTACTGGCTTTTCAAAACATTTACTCCAATGTTTTTCGATAATTTAATACTTGTAAGTTCTGTACATATTTTATCTATTGGAATTTATATATCAGCATTAGGGACGAATTTATTTTTATGGGATTTTGAAAATCGATAAGTCTAACAATAATAACAATTTGGAAATTATGAAATTGAATTTGTTTTTCGGTTTTGTACTTTCGCTTTATTAATATTGGACCAGCCGAATTAAAAAAAAATTTACGTCCCGGTTAAAAAAGTTTATATATGTACACATATGTTCATATATGGACATATGTGAAGGCGTATATGGTCATATATGTTTCATATAAGCGTATATCTGGAAGTGTATGTGATTCCATATATGCAAACTGTACTCATATATGGTCATATATGGAGGTATATGTGATTTCATATTGCCAAAGGTATATATGGAATATATGGATATATATAGAATATGTAAGTATATGTTATATCTGGGCACATATTTCTTATGTGCAAAAAGCAACTTATATATGAACATATAAGCAAGTATATGTGACTCAATATACCAAAAAAAAAAAAAAAAAGATTTTGAAACATACAAAAATGGTGTATCTAATCAGTTTTATAAACAAATTTATTTAAAAACGGTTTAGCCAAAACAAGAGTAAAGTTATGAGCATAAACTTTACTCTACCGGTCGAAAAATTAGAGAAAATTTTGGAGAAAGGTATTACAAATATTGTTATTTTGTAGCCCAACAATATTAACATATTTATTTAAATAAATGCCACCCTAAGATACATTTGTTTATTGCATATAAAAGTAGTTTCCACAATTATGTCCTTTTCTTATTGTTATTGTGCAACAACCGGTCGGCCCGTGTCAGTGATTTGATTTTCTTCTTCTTTTTCTATTGTACTAAAAAAATATTCAATACCCAGCAAAAACAACATATATTTGCTGTAAGAATTATTTATTTTCTTATTTTTGATGTAGTAGTAGTAGAAGTATTTTTTTAGATCCTTTGTCATCAATATCACACATCTTTTATATATTGTTTAAGGCTTCTGTTGTTGTTATATTCTTTTTCTTATTTTAAATTTCATCTGAAGTTGATCGATTTTTGTTTTTTCATCATATAACTAAACATTGCAAAGGTGTAAAAATGTTGAGTCAAACACTGGGCTTTACGAACAGTGACGTAGTAGCAAGAGACAAATTTAAAAGTATCCTTTGAAATATTTTTATTCTACCACTTTTATAAAAATTAGATATAAGTTTATGTGGTAAAATGTCAAAAAATCAATCATATAATATGGAAGCAATCTGATCGATGTATTTCGATATTGAAGCTAATTTGGATTTTAGGAAATCTTTTCAGTTGGCAAATAGCTCTGTGTGTATCTAAAATCACTCAAAAATATTTTCATATGGCATATAATTATATGTGGCTTTTTAATGGACCATCTAAATTCAATTAAAAAATAATCAAAGCATTGGACCTCATATATTTCTATACAATTTTTTATGGAACAATGTATACCCTTGTAAAATATTAAAACCCAAGTAAAAAAGTTATGATATACACTCACAATATTTTTTTTGTAAAGACTACTGAATATACACATTAAATTAACTGAAAATCAGTTAAAAACAGGTCTACTTACTTTTCGTTTAAAAACAATTGTATTTTTTAGTTTATTTTCAACTGTTGAATATTAATTGACAAAATCCATAAAAACAATGGATTGTTTACGTTTATTTCAATACTCAATATAATATACTCAATATAATATAACAAGGAAGATGACAAAGCCAATTGTGACAATTTTTTGTTGTTGTTTTTGTTTTTTCTTTGATATTTTAAATTTTGAATCTCGCTCCTAGACGAGGACAAGAAATTCTCATTGAGTTTGTGATTAAACATAACAAATATCTCTAGAAATTCTAATAACAAAGTCCCCTGAAGATTTCCTTAGGCAGGAATGAAATCCGGATAGGGACACGCCTACATTAGATTGCTTTTCACAATTTGTTAAATAAGTTTGGGACTTTAGCACATTTAATTACTATAATGCAATTAATGTTTATCCCGATGAAAATAAATTTAAATAACAACTTTTTGTTTTAAAAAGAAAATTTTAACTGAATATTTTAACTATTAAGGAAAGTCCGTTTTTTTGTTTATTATTTTTGTTGAATAACAGACAGAACGTTAAAAATATATTTCTTTGGTAATTTAACTGTATATTCCATTGAAACAACTTTATCGATTAAACTTTTAAGTAACTGTTGATTTTTTATGGAAAAGTTCTTGTGAGTGTAGTTATATATTAATTGATACAGTTATTTAGAATGATATATTGCAAAATATATATTCATATAAACTCCTATAAAATGATATCTCAAATATATAATTATATCTTTCTTTATATTACACTTCATATAGTGCAATATGTAAAAATATATATTTACATATTGATCTTTATATGATTACATATGACGTAATTGCATGTATTGTATTGTATTAAATTGTATTTTAATGTATCACATTATATATAAAATTATACATTTGGTGGAGGACAAAATTCGGATATAATTGTATCTAACTTTATCTAATTACATCAAATTAGATCTAGTTGTAGCAAATAATGTATAATTGTATAATATAAGATCTAATATGGTACAATAAAATGTCTCATTTTTCTGATATAATTATATATAATAATGGGTGATCCAAGTAGAGATACTTTTTTTCAATAGCCTCTTTTTGACAGATCACGTGTGAGTCGTGTCATGCTGTCATGTTATTTTGTTTAGTATTGTTTGGCATTTCATAATGGAAAGACTTACGCCTGAACAACGTTTACAAATCGTTCAACTTTATTACAAAATTTACGTTCTGTGAGGAATGTGTTTCGTGCACTTCGCTTAACTTATGGTCAACATAATCGGCCTACTGAGCGTACTATTCGCAGCACCATCACCCATTTTGAGACCCATCATTCATTATTGGATAATATTCGACCGAATTGACCACGTGCAGTACGCTGTGTGGTTTGTGGCCGGTGGAATCATCGGTCCATATTTCTTTAAAAATGATGCCGGTGCGAACGTAACCGTCAAAGGCTACCATTATCGCGCCATGATAACCGACTATTTGATGCCACCAAGATCGTGTGATATCACACCGTTAGGCTTTTTCCAATGGGGATATGTAAAGTCTAAAGTTTATGCGGACAAACCCGCTTCGATTCAGGCCTTGGAGGAAAATATCACGCGTGTCATTCGCCAGTTACCAGTCGAAATGCTCGAACGAGTCATCGAAAATTGGACTCAACGGATGGACCATCTGCGACGTAGCAACGGCCAACATTTGATAGACATAATCTTCAAAAAATAAATGCCAAAGAATGTTCTTTCAAATGATAATAAACATTCCCAATTAAATTTTAATTTTCTGTGTTTTTTTCTTTAAAAAAGTAGGGAACCTCAAAATGGATCACGCTTTACGAATATTCACAAAATACTTTTTTACATGGGTTTTATAAACACCTGATTAAAAAAAAAATTATATGGAGGCTCCTGTAGTCATATCAGAAGCTATATGTAATCTTATTAAATTTGGTCCGAAATATGGGCCCATATAATTGTAACTGTTTGTATTGGCTTAGACCTAATCTGATGCAATTAGAAAAATTTCCCGTAAAATTTTATCTGAATTATGGCCCGATAGAATTGTATTAGATTGTATCAGTTTTGTATCATATTGTATCAGCTTATATCTAAACTGATACAAATAAATATATAAAAACCAGATATTATTGTATCCGGATTTTAACGAGATATAATTGTATATGATTTTATGTAAACTGATACATCTTAATGTAATCAGCTCCGAGATTTAGTCGGGCAAAATTTCAATAAATATTACATTTTCGTATATGATCCTATGAAGATATACACAGTTTCATACAACTATATGATCATCCTATCATATCCGTTAAGACCATACAAAAATATTAAGATACATATTTCTTTTTTGAAGTTAGAGTATTGTTGTATTGAAAAATTTTATTTTGGGGGAGGAAATGTACCATTTGCCCTCGCCCTGGGATGCGCGCCTGATAGGTGAAGATGTCGTTTTATCCAAAATGAAATATATATTTTTTGAATATCACACTATAGGTTATTATATACAATTTTGATTTGTGTTATATCTAATTATATCTAATTATACATAACTCGATTAAACATATATAATTGTATATGTCACATACCATTATATGATATGTAATTAGATGCAATCATATGTGGCATCGTATTAAAAAAATTCAGAGGAACATTTGTTTATACATAAACATACATAAACATATATATTCACATACAATGGCATGCAATAACATATATAAAATAAGTCATGATTATATGTAAAACGTTTTTACTGAGGTATTTTTAGTGCTGGTTCACATGAATTTTTATATAATTATATGCACATTCATGTTCAATTATATACGAATGCATATATAACTCTATATTGTATATATAGTAATATATAATTATGTATATTAAGTTTAATTGCATATAAGACAATATAAAATAATATATTGGTTTATATACCCCCATATAAATATTTTAAACCAACACAAAGCTATATACAATTAGATGCAAATATTTATGATATATATATTTATATGACTATATAAAAATATGCATTGAGACATTTAATTGTGTGAAATTATATATCAATATATATAAAAACTTTTACTTGGAAAAGATAATTAAGTATTTTTAAAATCTTAAAATAATTAAAAATCTTGACTACGAGTTGTCACATAATTATTTGAAAAAAATCAAATTTTTATCTTTTTTTAATTGATTTTGTTTTAAATTATTTAAAAATATGAGGAAGCCTAAGCATTTATGTTTTTTATTGTTATATTGATAAGAAATATGAAAATATATTTTTCCGATTGAAATTAGTTTATCGATTTTATATAATTTTTTAAATCTAACCGATCGGAAGATTAATTTTCCAAATACAAAAAGCTTAAAATATTCCAACATTTATTCCGTTTTAACTCAAAACATATTTAATGGATGGTTTTTATTATAACACTACTAGTCTTATAGATATTCTAGTCTTAGCAGAAAATTAATTAAAGCTTAATTTTTGGTGAGCGGAAAATTTTAATTCTTAAAAGTTGAAATAAACATATTATGATTCGTATTATTAATGTTTATAATTTATTTGAGCGCTAATTAAACCTGTCTAATCAATTTTTTCAATACCGAATTTCGAAACTGTTCTCATAAGCGCTGTTTTTAACTTCTTGCCCCTTGGCAATTGATAATAATATTTTCAACTATTTTCAATTTGATTTTACTTTAGCGTAGTTGAAAATATGTTAGAAATTAGCAGGATTGGCTACCACAATTACATCAACACGGAAATAGGAATTTTGAAAACGGGTTTCTAAGAAATGGGCATTCTAAATATAGTCGGTTTTGTTTTGCTATTGTACTGGTTTGACTTTGAACTTAAACTAAAGTAGAAATACCGCTAAAATACCGATACGCCGATTTTTATAGGTATTTTGTAGATATAACAAAATTTAATGAGTAAAATGTTGAAATAAATCCTGTGATATTAAAAGACACATGTCAGTATTGGAATCGTAGCTTTAACATTTTCATATCGGTATTAATGTGGGCGCGGTAGGCAAAGACTACTTTAATGAAAAGGTGGTTTTTGCCAACCATGGAAATTAGTCAACTTGATTTAAAACCCGCATGACATATATATTTAATTATTTTATTTTACATATAGTTATTTTTTAATTGTAGTTACTACCCTATGGGGAATGAGGAGTCAATTGACCTAAAAGTGACTGGTTAAAGAAGGACTTATCACAGGTATAATTTAATACTGAAGTGGGTTAAGCAGTGTCAATTGTCCTAAAATTACCAATCCTGTGACTGATAAAGGGAGGACGTACCGCTTAACCAGAATGTTTATAACAAGAAAAAGCCAGTTGGCCAGAATTTTACCCATATGAAGCTATTTAGTTTTCGTTTATTATATACGACATGGCCCTTTTGCGACAGTCTTGTGGTATGCCAATCTTTGGTTAGTCCTGTGGCATGCCACTATGTGGTTTAAAGCAGGACAAATGACCCCCTCCTATGACAAGCCAATGTTAAAGTTGCCAGTTGTTTACATAGGGTAGGGTTTAGCAGAGGACCGGTCTCTGGCACGAATCTGCTAGAGTGTCTTGCGGAGAAGAAATAGAGACCCTAATCTTGGAAAGACTCCTCCTACTTTCTGAAATATTTCCATCCCGAAATTTGTACATTTTGATATAAAAACACGGCTAAAAAGGCCCTCTTTCAACTTAAATTTTAACCCCTTAACGGTCACCTAGAATGACGATTTATGCATTAATCTGCTAGCGCGTCTCGTGTAGAAGAAGTAGCTCCCATAATCTTGGAGAGATTCCTTCTAGTTTCTGAAATATTAAAGTGGGCTTTTTCAAAATTTGAAAATAAAATTCTGATTTCAACACAAGGATAATTTATGCAACAAAAAAAAAAAAAATTTGCAAATAGTTCACGTTTCAATATAACGGAAAAAAAACTAACTTCTGTGAGGACTTGCTCACATAAGTGGAACTTAATATTTAAACTAATTAAGAATTGCATGTATTAAATTCAATATTATAATATTCAAGCATTCAAAAAAAAAAAATATATATATTTAGTATGACAACGGCACCTTTTCAAGGTAGAGAAGGTATACAACAATTATCAATGTTTAATCCAATCAAATGACTTTTTAGCCGAATTTATATTACCTACTTTAAAAATTTTCGACATCTTTTGAAGCCGACATTAGATAAATCTTAATTCTCAAGGTTTATGAATTGAACGGAACGACGAACAGGGCTAGGTTGACTTTACCTAAAAGCTATGACGTGCAAATTTTCACATTTAAACGTTGATCAAGTGGATGTCATGGCACAAATAAAGCGATGCGATAATGACAAACTTATTAGGAATTGGCGTAATTTTTTTTAATATACAGTAAAACCCGGTTAAGACGAACTCCGACTGACCAAACAAATTAGTTCGTCTTAAGCGAGGTTTGTATTAAGCGGTTTTTTTGTTTAACGATAAAAAATATGTATTTATTAAAACAAAAACAAGATTTTTACATGAATAAAAAATAAAATTAGCATTTCATGCATTCACAATTAAAAATTCGATTAAAATTCTTCATTAAAAAAAAATTACTGAATTAACGTTTCATTCGTTATAAGTTTTTCTATTACCAAAATATGATTGTCAGCTTCTTCCGCACACGATTTTGTTCGAATATATCACTTGACAAATTTTCAACATCGGCAGGATTAACAATTTCCAATATTTCTTCACCTGATAAAGTATGTGACGTCAAAACATTAGCATCTATATCTAGAAAGTCATCCACGGATATGAAATTCATATTAGGTCTATCCCATTAAACGGATAAAGAGTTTACTAAACATGGTAATTTGTATGAAAACGAGTTTTTGGGACTGCTTAAAACAGTTCGTAATAACCGAGGGTTCGTATTAACCGAGTTCGTATTAAAGATGTATTCTATATGAAAATTGTTGCCAAAATGTCGGGACTTTTAAATTAGTTCGTATTAACCGAGGGCACGTCTTAACCGAGTTCGTCTTAAGCGAGTTTTACTGTATATGTTTTCTGCGTCAGACATTCACAATTGTATTTGAAATTAGCTAGCGTATTGCGTGAACTTAGTTACTTTGTAACTAGCATCTCCTAGTCAATAAGGCATTTTAGAAATTTTAAACGCAAACATTTTATGAACTTTTTAAAAATTTTTAGAAAATAGTTAGTGAATACTTACAACGGACTAAATTGATAAAGTGCAAAAAAGTGAAATTTTTTCCATTCATAGCGGATACAGCTGTCGTTCCAAACACTTTTCGCTTTGTGACAACTAAAGCTCTGTATCAATTCCGACAAAGGTACATCTGTATCTATTCCGAAAGGTAATTAAATCGAAAAGGCATTTACAAATTGTAAGGAGCTAAGATTGGCTTTAATCTACATTTATAACCATATCCAAGAAAAGACACGCAAAATATTTGAATGATTATAGGCTTATTAGTCTAATGAGTCATGCCCTTAAAATATTTCTCAGAATATTTCACTCTCGAATATATGAAAAATTCGAAAAGAGGATGGGTGAATCTCAGTTTGGTTTTAAAGAGGGTGTGCGCACCCGCGAAGCACTTTTTTTGTATACAGACACTGGTTCAGAAATGCAGAAATGTGCAAAAGGACGTTTTCCTATGCTTCATTGACTACGAAAAAGCTTTCGACACGGTGCAGCATGATAAACTGATGGAAATTCTTATATCTGTTGGTATAGACGACAAAGAAGTCCGATTCATTAGGAGTCTGTATTGGCATCAGACAGCACAAGTTGATGTCAACGGAGACCTGACAGAAAATAGAGAAATTTCCAGAGGAGTTAGACAAGGCTGTATATTGTCCTCATTATTATTTAATATCTACTCCGAAAGAATCTTTCAGGAATCCATATGTAATGTACGGAAAGGAATATATATGAACGGCATGTTCCTCAATAATATTCGATATGCCGATGACACCAACTTACTGGCTGATAGTATGTCTGGCTACTGACTACATATGGCCTGAAGATAAATATATGAAAAACGAAATATATGATGGTAAGCAGAAAAGGTAACCACAACATAACTACCTTACGAATACATTACTCCTATATCGATAAAGTATAGAGATTTAAGTATCTGGGAGTTACACTCAATGACCAGTGGGACGGTTCAAAATAAATAAGATGCCGTATTGAAATGTTAAGAGAAGCATTTTTTAATTATAAGAAAGTTCTCACCAGAAATGACATTAACCTTGAAACAAAACTTAGATTCGTGTGGACTATTATAGCAGTTGACGTCATAAGACTGGAAGCCTTCGAAATGTGGATCTACCGACGAATACTGAAAATACCATGGACCCACTTTATATCTAACAACAAAGTACTAAGGCAAGTAAACAGCGAAAGAGAGCTCTTAGCCACTATAACGATAAGAAAAACGGCATACTTGGGTCACATTGTGAGAAACCCAAAATATAAGCTTCTACAAACTATTACGAAAGCTAATATTGAAGGTAGACCTACTAGAGGAAGATAAGAAACTACGTGGCTTAATATCATACAAGAATGGACTAGTATCCGAGATTTGGGGAATCTCCTGAGCGAGGCGAGAAATAGGGACGCTTTTGCAGAAATTATGAAAAATTTATGAAATTATTTATCATGCAATGTAATATAATCTACTTCAATTGTATTGGTCGCTAAAATTCGGAAAACGAATTGGCGAATAAAGAATGAAAGAAGGACCTAACATTTTATGGAGGAAGTAAAATTTTTAATAACCTCAAAAAGCATCTTTATATAAAATTTTTAATTTTGCGAATTTAAAAGTATTTAATATGATTTCGTGCAAATAAATAAGTTACATTAAACGCAGCTAAATATCATTAAGCCGGCTAAGGATTAATGTTTTCCAAAATAATCGCGCTTTCCTTTTTAAGTCTTAATATTTGAAAAAAAAAAAAAAATTGTCGCGTGTATTTTTATATGTTTTTGGTGGTGTAATATATATTTTAAAATGTGATAAATGCAATGAGATCTATAAATTAATGTAGCTTTTATTTAATCTAAGCAAAAATTATAATTTTATTATTTTTAATTTGCTCACAGAGAAAACAGATTCGTTGTGACTACTGAATTTTTTGCTAACCGAATGGTTGGATCGGAGAAACCGATGTTTTTGTTTTTGGTAACAGAAATTCGGTTTACACAACAGAGTTTCAGTTGAAACAATATATTTCAATTCTGTCTAAAACACATTTGATTATGACAACCAAATAATTCCGTTGCTGCAGCCAAACCATTCCGTTGGCAAGAAATTCGGTTGTTACGATGAATCTGTTTTCTCTGTGCTTGAAACTTAAAAGTAAATGATTAACACGAATGGATTTAGCAAGCTTAAACATACGCAAAAGGTAATTCATGTCATATAAAAAATTTTGTTTTAAATATTGTACCTCAAAGTGTCGTATATTTTTGAAGTTGCCATATACAAATGCAATAAAAATCATAATCAAATATATTAAAATTTAATTGAAAAATTAATTAAATGAGTCACTTTTCGTTGTTGGTGCAATTTCAGCTATTAAACATTTGGACAATAACCCAGAAATGGTTTATATTTTAATTTCTTTATTTTTTCATTTATTATTCTTCAATTAAATAACCGAGCCCAAAGGACTATATACACTGCATTGCAAAACTATAATTACACATTATTTTCGTAAGTTAAACAAAAAGTAGAAGAGTATAACCGGCATAAACCAGTAAAACCAATGGAAAATTAATAATATTTAACAAACAAAAAATTCATTTATTTCCAATTTTACTATTTAGAAAGAATAACAAAAACAATAAGTGTTTCTTACCTATAAATACACATAACTTAATATATCGAGGGCTTATATTCAATACCGTCTATCTACAAAAACACAATTGTTCAGGAGAGCCAAAAAACTGTTTTATTCGCAAATAAGCAACAATTTCGATGAACTCATCTTCTACAATATTAACAGAATGTGTCTAACAAACGTTCTAACTAAAAAGTTTCTTGAAATTCGCATTATTTTAGCTTCTATGATAGAAAGACGGTATTGCCTCAAAAATAAAATCATTGTGTAGGAAAATAATATGTAGATAGACGGTATTGCTTTATTTTAAAATTAAGTTTGTATTACGGTTTTTGTATGGGGACCCCGAAAAAGGTGGGAGATAGGGGGTAGATATGTTCACAAGAAATGTTGGGGATAGAAAAATAGTAGGACCTGTTCTAACATTTGAACCCTTCAGGGAGCTAGGGGTAGTTTTTGACTAGTTTTTGTTTGTTTTTGGCATGGGTGTCTCAAAAAGGGTGTCAGACAGAGGGTAGGTGTGTTCAGAAGACTTGTTTAACCAGTTTAAATTCAAAGACAATGTTTTTATAATTTTTTTATTATAATTTATTATAATTTTTACTGCGCGTGGCTAAGATTATCATAGAAGTAGTGATACTCCTCTGGAATTACCGCCTTTAACTCCTGTAAATGTTTCCATTTGTTTTGCTGAATTGGTAGTCGACCGGTATACAATTGTTTGGTTCTATGTGACCTTCATATTGCTTTATTCTAATAGGTAGTTCAGTGTAATTATGATCAAAATTCACTTTAAACTTAATGGTACCACTTGGGGAATATAAGAGAGATCTTAGTTGGGATACTGTCGGATCATTTTTTGCTCGACCAGGTCTAATACTGAAAAATCGAATAAGGTTCGTATCCTTATAGTTCTTAAAAAAATCATACTTTAAATGTAATGCATCAAAGGCATTTTAATAATTTTGTTCTTGATTTTGACTCTTTGGGCATCTTTGGTTACCCTGACGTAGTCGTATGGCAAATAGATGGTTTGATTTTTCAACTTAGCCTCTATCTTTGCATGGGCACTGTCACACTCCATCTGGGTGTGCCCTTTCTGCAAGTATTTTTATTCTATGATTTTGTTGTTTTCTATTGAAAAATTGGACAAAGCATTCGACAAAAGGTGATTACGGTTTTGGTAACCGCAACCATCGGAGTAAATTATTATTGCATTATGCACGAAATAAACGTCGGAGCGGAGAGGTCTCCATCAGTCTCGTTCCACCAGTAATTTGTACATTGATGCGTGGCGAGATTGTACACGGTAGAGTTGTGCACTTGTGCTAGAAAATAACATAAAGGGCACACCACCGCATACACAGCGTATTATGGTAGGTATTGATCGTTCGACAAGAGAAGTATGTATCCGAAAAACGAACAGTGAATAAATAGATATCAAACAGAGAAATAGCCTGAAATTAAATAAAACGACAAAATTCTATGATGTAGATAGACGGTATTGCCGTCATGAAATTCATAAATAAGTATCTTTGTAGATAGACTAATGATAAAATACAGGATATATAGTACTAAAAATAGTTTTTTTCCACTGAAATTTTTATGGGGTCAGAGAAGAGTTTGGCATAGACGGTATTGAATATAAGCCCTCGATATCAAAATTTAATTTTTTTTAAGAATTTGAAGAAAAATATTTTAAAGCAGCAGCTTTAATAACGCTTGATGTCTAACTATCTCCCAGATTAATTTGACGGTTTTTTGAGTAACCTCTATGGCAGGGGTCTCCAACTGGCCGGTCCGGATTCGGACCGTAGACCTATTTTATGCGGACCTTGTGTTAACAATACAAAATATTTTACATTATGTAACAACAAATGCATGAGACATATTTTCGTCTCGACATCAGCCTTTGGTGATGATCCGTTAACTAACAAGAAACCTATGCAAAAAAAAGTTAATTTGGGAGCGATAACACAAACAATTTCATTAGTAATATTGTCGTAATCAGCGAAGTGCAACAAAATCTCATACATACACTCGTCGGACAGGCTCATCAAATCATTCAAAACTATCAACACAGCCTGTTCGACGAGTGTATGTGTGAGATTTTGTTGCATCTCACTGATGACATGAATATTACTAATGAAATTGTTTCCATTGATACAGTATCTAAACATATTATTTAAATAGTTCAGTTTATTACCTTCCAGACCGCGACCATCGTGATTTTTAAAAAAACGGACCCCAAATGAAAGTAGTTGGTGACCGCTGCTCTATGGGTTCATACTCCCGCAATGTTCTCAATGGGGGTTTTCTCTCCAGAGAACATGCGGGATATTCCAATGCTGTTATATTTTTGGATGATAGCGATTACTTCGTCTGATGCCTTACATGTACTGAGCCATTGTTTTGTTGGAAAATGTATTCTTCTTCGTTGCTATTTTCAATAAACGGCAGAAATTTCTTTTCTAATACTGTAATGAGTACATTAGAAGATTTCATTCTGGAGCTTGGAAATGACAAATCAACCATACCGTCGAAACAAAAACGTCCCAAACTATTAAGTATCCGTGTCCGAAATTTCTTTTTGAGAAATATCGTGGTTCCTTACGTAGATTTCTCCAAATGCTGTTAAAACCATCTGTACCATCAAGATTGACCTATTTCCCATCAGAAAAAATCACCTTTAAAAGAAATTTATGTTTAAACATACCTTTCTCCAGTAGGTTTGTAAATTCCTTTTCACGAATTCAAGTCGAGCAGTTTTGTGGCGTTGGTAATAACCTTGGCACAAACATTAGCTTTTGGCGAGTAATTCTCTGGGAATACCTGAAGAGCCTACTTATGGTTGATTTGGACATGCTTACCTTACATTCATCAATTATCTGATTTAGACTTTTCACTGTGTTACTGTCAAAGTTGATTATTTTACGGCGGCCCCGGTCAGAAACAACCACATGTTAACGGTTTGTTTTTCATGCGATTTCCCGAAAACTTATGCCACTTTTTAAATACGCAGAAATTTTTCCTTTTTCAAAATTACTTAGACATGAATCACACGGCATTTTATTGCAATTTTATTGCAATTTGATTAAAATTGTATAATAAACTCAAATAAATTTTAATTTTGTCTCTATTTGTAATCTATTAAATTTTACACAATAAGAGACCAGTTATCACACTTTTAAAAGCAGTTATTAGTTTTAAAAAAATGTTTGTGCATTAGAAAAAATAGCTAAAATTATTTGTAGTTATAGTAATGCAACGCAGTGTATGGCTAAGAAATAACTATTACACAAGCCTGTATATTAGGTTTTTTTTTTATGTAATTCAAAATTGTTTAGTACTTTACTGGATTGATTATTATGAGTCTTGCAAGCAAAACGCTCTCTGATCGAACCCTACTGACGCCAAGTAGTTTTTTTTCCAGTTTTAGTGATTTTAAATTATATGAAAATCAATTTCTAAATAAAACACATTTCAATTGACATTCTCCTATGGCAAATCATTGTTAATTTGACCTATTATTTTCATATAAATGGTGTGATCTAGAACCGGTCCAATACCACCATGGGAACTGACTTCGGTGTCAACTGGGACTGGTAATTTTCATCATACAATTTATTTATTAGAAGACCAAGCTCCTGAGAAATTAACAAACTGCTTTAGTTATGAACGATAGGAACCAGTGTTGCCAAGTTAGGGGTTTCCCCACTAGATTTAGTTGGGTTTTAGTCGTTTAGTGTGATATTAGGGGGTAACAATATTTTAGGCGGAGTTTTGGGGGGTAAACATCTTATTAAAAGAAATCATTTTACCTTTCGATCATTTTTACGTTCGATTATTATGTTTGTCAAATTTTTGGCATAATTTAAACTTTTTTTTAGATTGTTAATAAAATTTACGTCATTTTACTGCGCTGTTAAAATAAAATTTCAAATTTTTACTATGAAAACAGTAAAACTCTAATAAAATTAGTGTATTTTAATATTTGTATTCAAATAATTTGAAATAAAATCTATTTTTAGAAAAATAACTTTTAGGGGGATTTTTTGGTAATAGAGTAAATCTAGGGGGTTTTTGGACAATTTAGAGGGATTTGTTAAAAATACTTGGCAACACTGAGAGCAACTTTGTAATAAATACGGACCTGTAGACCCTTATTTCGATGTATTCCCTCTGTCATATAGGAGAAAAGAGAAGCAAAGGTATCCACTTAGGCATTTTAGTTACTAGATATAAATAGAAATTAGTTGGTACACACAGAGAAATAAAGTGCCAACCGAATTGAAAAGTGTATATTTATGGTAACAATTTATAAATTCAGTTAGTACAACGATATTTACATTAGATATCTGATTATTTTGGGGGTTGCAACTAAAATTCAGTTTAATTAACCGACCTTTATTGTGAAAACTAATATTTAGTTGTACAAACTGACTGAAATTCGTAATAACCGAATTTGAGTTGTATTAACAAAATTTCAGTTGGCAAACAGCTAAATTTTTCTCTGTACGTAGAACAAAATGAAGATCCGATTTCCAAAATTGTAAGGAAATTGGTGAATTTGGAGCAGAACTACAAATCCTTTATAAACATTTATAACTATAGTTATGTTGCGTTTACATTACGACCGAAATCCAGTTTAAATTAAATTTCGAAATCTGGTTCTTGTATACGCTTTCATATGCTAGTTTAAACTGTAAGAAATATATTTAAATATATTTATTAAACCTTTCAGTTGTATTTAATTTTTTTTTCCCAAGTTATATTATTTTGATACGCCACTGTTTAAGGCCTTCTGCTTCAATTATTTTTCCACAAAATCTTCTGTGATTTGTGCGCAACAAAAGACTCTGAGTCAAGGTGCAAAAATAGGATGAACCTCCTGACAAATTGTAAAGAATTTTTTGAAAACAAAAACAGAAAACTCCCTCGCAAAAACGAAAAATTAGAACAATAAATGCAGTGAATTTTAGCAAGTGTTCTAAATATGAAATGATGCATAAAAAGAGAGAATACATAAAGAGAGATAGCACCTGCAGCACTGTGAGTAAAAGTAGAATAACTAGAAAAATAAAGAGTATTTAGTTAATTTTATGAATGAACATTTAGCAAGGGTTTTCCCCCTCAAAAAATCTTTCAAATTAACTATTTAATGCTACTGAGTTTGTGTGTTTTTCTGCTGCTGGGATGTGAATATGATTATTTCAAGTACTTTCCAAAAAGGACGAAATAACGCAAATAAACATTAAAGCAGGTAGTGTTACGGCCACTCACTCAATAGCTCACTTTAGTTATTATCCTAATCACATAAGAACAAGTGGCGTGTGTCAATAACCATTAGCAGGCAACAGCACCAGAACAGATAAGTGAGAAAAACCAATGATAATTTTCAAAAAGGGAAAGTTTAAGTAGTCTGTCTGACAAATTATTTATGTGATAAAAATTTTGAAAAACCGGACTTATGAATGAATTATCTTTGATGGGTAATTTGGTAATAAACACACACAAGACAAACCGCGGAAATACCTGAATTGGAAAAACAAGAAAATTATCAAAAAAATTCCGCGTTTTCTATTTTGGTTGGTCGCGGATATGAAGACGATTAAAATTATCTATACACACACATAACAAATATGATGACAATTATAAAGGGATTTTCCGTTGTTAAGGATAAGCGCTGGGAAAATATTCAATTTAAAACTCAGGTACTTAAAGCAGGACACATGCCGGGGAAAATTATACAAAT
Source organism: Delia radicum (assembly GCA_021234595.1). Taxonomy (NCBI): domain Eukaryota; kingdom Metazoa; phylum Arthropoda; class Insecta; order Diptera; family Anthomyiidae; genus Delia; species Delia radicum. The sequence goes on along the minus strand of CM037854.1, from coordinate 89,469,420 downwards.
TTAATTTGTTGGTCGTCTTTATAGAAATTTTGTTTAAATTAGGAAATTCTTATGCGTAATCGGGTATTTCTATTTGTAGAGAGATAGAGATTTTTGATAAGCTGCATTTTCAAAAACCCATAATAAATCTTAAACATAAATATTTAAAAATCCATAATGAAGATGATCAAAATAATCGATTGACTTTTGTAATTGGATAATTTGGAAATTTGTGTACGAAAATCAAAAAAATCCCTGTTCTATATCCGGATATGTTTACAGATTTATTTGAACAAATTTCCCAACAAAAGGAAAATCCTTATAATATTGAAAATATTTTTTTTCCCATAGGGAAAACACACAACTTTCATAATTTACATACGAGTAATGATGATCATCATATATTACGCGTTTTACTTGAACTCGTCCTTTAAATATCTTTTGTTTGTTGTATTTTAATGCGGGAAGTAGAATATTTTCCCATCACACTCATACTATTGGTTTTTCTATAATTGTATTATTGGTTGCTTTTGGCTAGTACGGAAATTGGAAAATTTTTTCGCATTTGGAATTTTTATTTTTTTCGAAAAATTCCTGTAGAAAAAGTACGTGTGTTTTTTTTGTGGGTTTATCAAAAGTTCTGTTTTACACTACTTTTGAAAAGATTAGTGTTTTTATGGAAAATTTCGATTTGGGTTTTTAGTAGCGGAAATTTTTTATTTGTAAGCTGAGTAGTGTGAAGAGTCAGTTAGGGTTTTACTAGTTTGGGGGTTTTTTTTGATGGTAGTTTAAAATATTTACTTTAAACGAATTGTGAGATTTTTTTTTATTGAAGTGCAAGTATAGGAAACGTATTGGCTTTAAATTATTTTAATAAATAGGTGGCGTATTCCGCTGCCGGACTATATCAGCGGAATGGGGAAGCGTCAATGTGAAGAAGGTGGCACATTACTATAATACATTACTGTAGACGCTTGAAAATTCTCGGAAAGCTTGAATGCGGCTAAGACAACTGCATATTCAGATGACGTAGCCATTATTGTTACGGGAAAGAACCTGGATACTTTTAGTTCTGTGATGGAGACTACACAGGGGTTATTAGCTGGTAGGCAGCCAGAGTGCAATTGGGTGTTAAGCCCGAGATACTCTTAACTAACAGGACATAGGTTGGTCCTTTAATTGTCCTTAGGTTGAGTGATGTCTACCCTTTTCTGAAATACCATAGTTCCTAGGGATCATATTGGACAGCAATCTGTCATGGAGACTTAATAACGACGAGCGAATTAAAAAACCAAAAATGCGCATTATGCTTGCAGAATTGGGTACAAACGGCAGTTGACATTTTCACTTAATAGAGTACATGTCCAATTTCACTTAATAGAGCACATGGAGTGCATTGGCAAGGAACAGCCTGGAGAGGCGCAGAGGCTTGCAAGACTTTACATCACCGGTGACCAAAATATCACGCTAACTGCTGTTATGGAGGTAATCTTGAAGCTACGACAGCTGGGAAGTCCGCTATTCTCTTTGGCGATACTGATCAATTTATTGGCCACAGAAGAATGATGATGCGAATTGTAGCAGGTAACTACATTATTTTTAGGGTGAGCTTCAGTGGTACACATCGTATCACTTTGGGAGAATATAAGTAGTTGTAAAGTTTCCGTTCTCAGCACAGAAGATTTAATTTTTTCACGAATGTTTCTCGGTTTTTAGGAACACATAAACATGAGAAGTGTCAAAGGTTACGTAGAAATTCTAGAGTCCGATTATAGACATCTGGTAGGCTTATTGACTGCTGTTCTTTTCAAGAGAGCGGAATAGCTGGCGAGTGATAATTGTAAGTTTTGTGGCGCTCCGGGGGACATGGAGAAGGTGGAACTTATCATGTGTGACTCTCCGACCTATTCCGAAATCTGGAAGAAATCACTGGAATGAAAATATTTAAACTTCTGGAAATTGCTAATTTTTTACTATATACCAACACTCAGGGGATGGCCCCAACTAATTCAGTTCAATGTGTTAATATCAGGATAATAGTTTGTGAGGAGAACGAAAATAGGGTGTAGTGTCTATGGATATTTAATATGAATTTCTCTAAATTGTAAGTGTCATTAAAGATGTCTGCGGGGATTATCTCTGTAGTGCTATATGCAATAAACTGGACTATCGATCACAAAGTGATGAGATCTACTGGACAAGCGTGTGTTCCAGAAAAAAAACTCGTAGTAGGAGTAGTGTCTATGGATATTTAATATGAATTTCTATAAATTGTAAGTGTCAGGAAATATGTCTGCGGGGATTATCTCTGTAATGCTATATGCAATAAACTGGACTATCGATCACAAAGTCATGAGATCTACTGGACAAGCGTGTGTTCCAAAAAAAAACTCGTAGTATCTATGGAACAAGGACACACAACTCATCGATTCAATAAATCTTAATATCCTTATGTCATTAACGAGCACCAACGCTTTCCTTTGCATACGGCCCAGAAGCTCCAAAATAGACTTTTATGCCCCTGCCCTTATTTCGGAATTTTTTTTCCATCTTCGGCCGAATATAGGTAGTATAAATGTTAAGGAGTATAGAGGGAGTGAAGCAATTCATTCATCGTTTAAGAAAGCCAATATACTTAAACATTGAGATTTTTCCATCCGACATCACATTGCATTCTCATGCCTAGAACATCAAGATATTCTGATTCTTCAGTATTGATATCACCCATGCATACACGACCCTATGGGTCAACTAACATCACTATTTACTCGACCCCACACGGAGAAGGAGAATGAATGGCACATCTCCAGTTAATTATTGATTTGACCTATCGACCATTTTTGGAAAAAATTGAGTAAGGAATGGGATTATATATAATATAAATATTGCGTTTCGGATTCTGACCCCCGTTTCGCGATATCTCATACCTGCCAATTTTACACACTAAAACAAAAATATGTGTTTCTTCTTTATCATTTTTCTCGATAAGGACTTTTTGGCGTTTGGATGAAACCAATTATAAGCTGACGAAATGTTGCTGTCATCTGCAAAAGAGTGGACATGATTGGAAGTTAGACCGAGAAAGTCGTTTACGAAGATAATACATAAAGAAGAAAGAACGGATACTTGCAGTATCTCTGAATTTAACTAATACTTATTGCGTTAGATCCTACTTTCGACCATACTGCCGATCATTAATAAGTAAGTTTGATTATAGATAATGCCATTGCTGGTATGACAGTTGTTTTACCCCGATTACTGAATGTTCAGTTAAAATTTAACAAACAGTTAAATTTAAAATTTATATGGAAAACAACAACAAATGTGCCAGTTAAAGTCCCAGTTAGTAGTTAACGTGACATTCAGTAATCGGGCCTAAGAGTTTCAGAATACTCAATATTAACACCAACCAGATGATATTTCTGACAACACCCTCCTATTGGACAAAAAATAACGTTTAGTCTTGTGGTCATTAATATCTACCATATTCATAGATTCCACTCAGATATATTGTCATTAGCTCATGATTGAGTATGGCATTCATTATCTGAATTTTGTGACAACCTTCACAATCGGAGTAGGATTAGAAGTCTTATCGAAAAAGTGCTTAAAAACGATAAGAAAGAGAACATAAGAAAAATGGAACCTCTCGGTACGACTGCATTTAACTCATCCAATGAGTTACAGACCCCATCTAGATAGTGCGATTACTAAGAAAACTTGATGAATCGATATAAGTCCTCACCAAAAGAAAAAAAATTTTAACTTTGCCTTGGAATAAATGAATTAAATTGCATTACGAAAATCTTTAAGATTTTATAATTTCCTCGTTGTTGTTGTATCTAACTATTTCTATTGCTCTAATTAATTGTCTTTTTACCCTGTAAAGATTCAAAGCCCTTTTGGAATCTATCTATTTGAGAACGAGGTTACTTTTCTGGAAATTGGGAGGTTGGCTTTAAAAGGTTTTCAGGATCGGTTACAACAAAAAACATTGAAGTTTCATAGAGGAAAAAAATAATATAAAGTAAAAATATATGTCGACCAATTTAAAGCATCAGCGAGAACATTTAGCTTACTTAGTCAATAGTTAATTTAAGTTGTTTCTGATAAGCCTGATATATTGAGAATTGTTAATGCTTCACCAAGTAAATAGACTCGGTTGTGGGTACCGTATTTGTCGTCAATCGAATGTGTCGGCTACTGCGACTGAACCATTCGATTTGTTATAAATACGGTGGCTAAAACAGAGCCTGGTTTCTAGAAATTTATTTATATTGAACAACTGCTTCTGGACAATGACGTGTTCTAAGTAAGTTGGAAGTTATCGAGTTGTACTTAAAAATATTCTCAAAAAAACTTCTTCCAAAGTTTCGTACCAAATTTAATTGTAAGTTAGTAGTAGAAACGAGTTTCTTTTAACTTCTTCATCTTCTTGAAACTACTAAATTTTCTATATTTTTCTAAAGAATCTCCCTTTACTGCACCCATATTTTCTCCACCCCATTTGAAAAATGTTAAACCAAACACTTTGTAGCATACTTTAGCACATGCCACCATCATAATTTCACATTTATCAACTTCACACACACGCACACTCCTCGTACAGATACGATGTGAGTAGTACTTTGATGGTTGAACACCAAACATTATGCAGGTATCGTTTCTATTTTTGAAATTTGAAATTCCCAGTGTTTTGTGTTTCAATTCCCATAATGTTTTGAACAAAACAAAATTTTCCAAAACTATTTTTGGGAATTTTTTCAAAATTCATATTAGAATATCTAATTGGGGTGGGTTTTTTCTAAGGTAAATTTTCTATTTTTCTTTTGAGTGAATTAAAATCCCCCTTTGGTTTGAGTATCTATCTATCTGTCTGAATCGTCTGTGTGTGTATGATGGAATTATGTTAGGTGTCATATAGTAACTCACATATTTCAACATCTGTTTTTTTTTTTTTTTGTTTGTTTTTGTACGTTTACTTTTTTCCGATGCGATGTTACAATTGGAGCTGATCTTGAATTTGGTTTCTTTGTCTCTTGTTTAATATGTGTCAATATTCGCATATTTAAAGTGTTGCATGTATTTTATGTGTTAAGTTTGACGAAACTATTCAAATTATTTGGGGAATTAATGATATGATTTTTGTTACAAATTGCCTGTTGGGGAATTTGTAATATGAAAATTGAGTTTAGGATTTCTGGGAATAGTTTAAAATGATAATTGCTTGGATAGCTATTGCATTTTGGGTTTTTTAAATTACGAAATTTGAAACTGGTATTAAAGGAATGAGTGGCTGTATGAGCATACATTGAAGCAACCATATTTAGCTTAAGTCAACTTTTGTAAAGTTCCATCTCTATTAATTCAATAAATTTGTAAATCGAAACTTTTCGTACCCTACTTAATGAAATTAAATAAATTTCAAACAATCGAAAGGAATTTAAAAAATAACAATTAAAAATAAAACAATTAATACAAAAAAAAACGTACATAAACTAAACATAAGTTTTGGAACGAACTTAACAGAAAGACAGTCAATTGTGGGTAAAGCTTAAGAATTATTTTTCTCGTTCAAATTAGAAATGAAGTTTTAATGATTTTTAGTAGACAAATTTTGTTTCTTCAGCAAATTTTTTATAGTTTTATTGTGAGTTATTTTTTTAAGAAGAACATTTAACTGAAGAAGGCAGCAAATTTGGAGTAAAATTAAGAAAACTAAAATGAATGAAATATGGGCACCATTTTGGGTTTCTCGAAATTTTAATCGATTTTCTAGCCTCAAAACCACAACTCGGGTCAATCCAATTTTCATGAGAATACTCTTAATAATCTGTAGTTTGATACCCAAATCGATATGAATTTCTAGGGATCCAAAATGGTTCACATCTTTTGGTGATTTTTTTTATTATTTCCACTTTTTGATAACAAAAACTCTTAAGTTTTCTATGCCACTTTGTTAAAGGGTTAACTATCTTTAGATTTTTTTTAAATACATTTTTTTTTAAATATTCTCCCAAGACATATTCGTGGAGGAAACGAAAAGCAGAAAATAAATATGATTTTACATTTTTTACTTTTTCCAGATCATTATAAAAGTTTACACATCCAACGCGTTGAAATTTTAACTTAAAAAAAATAATTTTTAAACATAAAAGTTAAGAATTTACTTCAATATAAAGATAAAGAAAATAAAAATATGGAACACGTAGTTTTTTTAACGTCCCAATCTCACCTTTTATGGTTTAAAGCATGTCTGTAACTAATTAAAATCAGATTTTTTGAACGCAGTTTTGATGTACTCGAGAAATAAAAATGTTGATAACAATACTAAAAACAATAAAAAATGCACACAGAGAAAAATTTAGCTGTTTGCTAACTGAAATTCAGTTACTTTGACTCAAATTCAGTTATTACGAAGTTCAGTCGGTTGGAACAACTCAACATTAGTTTTCAAAACGAAGTTTGTTTAATTTAACTAAATTTTAGTTGCAATACCAAAAACAATCAGAAATCTAATATAAATATCGTTGTACTAACAGAATTTATAAGTTGTTACCATTAAAATCCACTTTTCAATTCGGTTGGCACTTTATTTCTCTGTGTGTTGATAACAATACTGGCAACCGTTTTTCTCGAAAAAACGTTTATCAACTGGTACTCACCGATATAGGTCTTTGATGATATAGAGCTACTGAACCGATATAGGTCTTTGATGATATAGGGCTTAATCGACGCAGAACTAACGTGGCTATCGTGTTCAATCTTCAGAAATTGTTTACTATTTGTTTTTTACACTAAACTGCAAAAAAAATGGTCAAATATCGAATTTTTATTTTCAAACGGCCGTCATTTGGATAAATACAGTTTTTTATAATTGAGTATGCCTTCTCATAAAATTTCTAAAATTTCATCATACCGAATTGGTTCGGTTGCTGTAACCTCGTAAATTCGGTTGTCTCAACCGAATTCAGTTGTCAAAACCCAATTCGGTTGTCACAACCTCTAATTCGGTTGCAATTCGGGAGCTAAGCATGCATGTTTTTTTGTTGATATCTACTTGCAAATTACAAATATGCTAATTTTTTGAAAATCGGATGAAAAACCAAAAAATGGCGAACACTCAAAATTGTTTATGGAAAAAGTGCCCTACTTTGGGTGGTCATACTTACTCCTGGAGGATCAACATCAGAACTTAATGTTATGTCACTTACGTCTGCTCCAAATTGCAATTGGCCCAATAAGTAAGAAATGGCCGATTTATTTTCAAAAAATTGGTGATATATCCCACTGCGGATTGCTATAACAACCAAATATTTCGGTCGCAACAAACGAATCATTCGATTGGCAACATATACGATTGCTAATACCGAGTCTGTTTCTGGGTGTATGCAGGAGATGAAAAATTAATTAACATCTACTTTTACTTAAGCTGCACAATCTCAAATATAGAGGTTGAAAGTGGAGTCAAAAATTATCCTATTTTTTCGTTTTTTTTTCGATTCTTTAATGTTAGTTTCGAAATAACAAATGCAAATTGAATGTCAAATGAAAGGTATTTTGATAAAAAAAAATATTGAGGAAGATATTGAGATTGAAATTTTAAATCTATTTCTACCCCCGAAAATTCGATTGGACAGGTATGTTTCTTAGCAATATTTCTTACTTTTGTTCCCTATATTACGCAACGATGTTTTGTTTGGGATTCGGTGGGCCGCGTCGGGATACCTCCCTTGTCAGACAAAGCCTTGCCAATTCTGATTTTACTATTTCCAGCTTATTCAGAATTAACATCTGAACATTTTTAGTTTTCAATATTTAGAAATATTTTTAATATTTTTATTTTTCTCAATAGAAAATTAATGTAAAAAGAAGGTTAATTCAAGCGGTTTTGTAAATGTTGTTTTTAAAGACCTACAAATAAAACGACTGAAAAAAAATCAAAACTTAAGATTTTGTCATGACAATGTTTTTTTAAACTTCCAGGGAACTCTATTCAAAACGGCCCTACGAAATAAGCCCCAAGGAAATAACCCCCCAAAAAGAGAAAAATAAATTAACTCCCAATGAAGTAAAGCCCAAAAAAAAGAAATTAAATAATACCCTAAGGAAAATAATTAAATAACTCCCAAATTAAATGAAGTAAATCCTAAACAATAAATAAAATAAAGGCCAAATACTGGGTTTTACTTCATAATGAAAAAAAAACTCCGTTAAAAATCTGAAATAACTCACAATGAAACTTACACCAAAAAATAAAATGAGGCCCAAAATAGTTTTCATTAAAAAAACTTATATTTGATTATAAACTTTGCCCATTTCATGAGAAATCGCCACAAATCTTACCAAGTGTCTTCCGATTTTCATTATAGGTATTGTAAGCATCAAGACTTTATGAAGCCCTATAAATATTCTCGTGTTTAGTGTTTTAAAATTGTAATAATTCGCATTTTTATATATGTTTTTAATTTTTTAGTGTCAAATATAGAAAATCATTAAATTAAAGAAAGCTCCGCAGAATATAATTTTGTATCAAAAAGAGCCGCTTATATTGATACCAAATTTCCCCTGCAGTGCTTTTTTCTTTCATTTTTCTATATTTATTCAAGCCCCGCAGGCAAAAACTTGATATCAAATTTGGAATTAAAAATCGCTGAGATTTTAATTACAATATTCGATATCATATTATATTTATTTCGCTGTATGCGAAATATTGGTATCGACTTTGGCATAAAAAATCACAGCAATTTTTTAATAACAAATTTGATACCAAAATCGCAGCGAATTCTTATATAATATATAAAAAAATACTTTCCGAACGCTGCAACTGACAAATTATTTTCGCATGAGGTTCATTCCTTAATTTTTCTTTTAATTAACTAATGGTCATATGCATTATCATTTTCGAAAATTTATAAACTGTCTATTAAATAAATTTTCATACAAAAACCGTTGGAAAAACTTTTCAAAAATTTTGCAAAATGATTGTGCAAATGCTCTTAAGAGAACCAAGCAAAGAGCTACCAGTATATCTGCTTTTACTAAACTAGAAGTTGAAATCCACATCTTAAATTATGATTTCAGAGAAATTGTAACGATTTTCAATTGTTTAATAATTTACTAAAATCCATGAACAAAATCGGCTTCTAAATGTCGAAATAAATTTTAATTTTGAAATAACCCTAAAATAAATGAAATAGTCCCCAAATAGATAGGAAATAAAAAATAACCCACCAAACCTCAATTTTGTTTTCTTTTTCATTTTGAGTTTATTAAATAATGAAAAAAAAAACTGCAAAATAATCAATAAAGAAATTCCTAAAATATTTTAAACAATCCCCAAACTCAATTTTTTTTTTGCTCGTTTTTCATTTCATGGTTTGGGGGTTATTTCATTGGTTCTAATTTCTTAACGCTGATGCTGAAATGGATACGCGAAATGTAAAACTTAACTTGTTGAGCACTGTTTAAAAGTTTTAAAACAATATTGTCAGTAACGCTGTAAGTACGTGTCATTGACACTCCAAAATACTGGGACACGTCAACTTTGCTTTAGGCCTCAAATATTGTATAGTCTCAAGCATTTTTTTTTTATTATATTTTATGAAAAATACTTTAAAAACTCCTTTGAAAAGATTGTATTTATTGTGTATTTGTCAAAACTAAAACTGAAATAAAATTGTTTGATTTGTGTCACTATTTAATCATATGGTTTGAAATGTCAAGGTAATGCGCTTAGACATATACTGTCATATGTTAGTGCAGCATCATATTGTTCGAATCTTCAAATTTCATTAGAATATAATAAAAAAATAGCGAAATTTTGAAATTATAGAATGATTTTCGACCGATTCCAACATAAAATATTTTATTTTCTTACAATATAATCATTAAATCGCTTGAGCAGCAATGCAAATTAAATATCTCTTGATTTTGACCTAATCTTTTTAAATAGATTCTACTACCCAAAATTAAGATTACATGTCCTGGTAAGATGGAATGCCATTTCAATAGTTAAAATTTTACTAACAGTGTAGTTTTTCTTAAAAATTATTCATCTCCTCCGATTATTTTTAAACATATCAACTAAAGATCATCTTTCCATATAATTGCATTGCAAATGTCATGATTTAACTTCCAACTTACCATATTATAATAAGAAAAATTCCCTCATAACTTGGAAAATCTACATCATCACAACATAAAACTGTTTACCTGCATGCATTGACTCTCACGATGTCTACAGATTGAGGTGAATATTTCTTTGATTATCATCACATTAAGGGATTTTGACGTATTTTCCATTATAAATTGAAAAACTTCCCAATGTGAATATAAAAAGATTTTGTATGTGTGTAGTATAAAATTCTCCCCTCATTCAGGTAGATGATTATAAGAAAAAAACCACCACAAAAACACCCAACTAGCAGTGACAACAGCAAGCAGCAATACCAGCAACAGCCCTTTGCAACATATACCCAAAAAAACCAAAAATTTAAGGGAATGGTAATTCACAAAAGAGTGTACAAGAGAAAGAGAGAGTGATATTAAATTAAACTCACGTGTGTAAGAATTATATATCCACCACCTTAGCTATTGGCTAGCTGGCATATAAAAGGAAGCGCAAAGAGCTAACCTGTCATAGCAACTCAAGCGCTCAAACAGTAAACATCTCATACTCATTTTACAAAATAAAAATAATCATATAAAAATACGATCTTTTGGTGAAATTTTAAAAATCTTTTCGTGTTTTAAATTTTTCGTTATTTTGAAAATTTTCAAAAAAAAAACTATTACAAAAATGGCCACCAACTATAAAAGTTGTCCATTGAAAAAACGTCCCATCATTTATGTTAAAGATGAAGAAGATCTAGTAGCACAACCTCCCGTGCAACCACAATATGAACAATTAGAAGCTTTGGCTTTAACTAAGGTTTCTTTTAACATCAAACGTGATGCTTGTGATCAACCACAAGATTTATCATTGAAACGTAAAGCTAGCGACAGTTTCGAGGATTATGTTGTGCCGGCTAAACGTGAATATGTATTAAATCTATCAAACAAAGCATCAGCACCATTGCCAACACCATCATCATCGGAAGAAATACGTTCGGTAACTCCCATCATGGATTTAAGCGGTAGTTCAGTTATGTTATCTCCTGCTTGTGATATGGATTCAAGCATGGAATATCAACCTAGTGACATTCATTTAAGAGGATTAACTGCTAACACTACTGGTTATACCACCAATCCCTATCAATCGGCTTTTGTAATAGCTGCTGGTTGTAATCCCATGACTGCATTATGGAATACCTATCAACCAAATATCTCAGCTTTATATCCATCACCAGCTTCATCTATATCCTCGGCTACTTCACCGCATTCAGCCTATATTTATCAACATATGACACCACCATCGAGTCCTAGTTCAGAGGAAAATTCTGAACCTGAAGATCTCTCAGTGCGTAATGATATTCCCTTACCAGCCCTATTCCATTTGTTCGATGAAGCACCCAGTCATCAATCATCAATGTCGTCAGCTTCATCAGTTTATTCCCACAGCAGTTCCAGCAGTTCAATATCATCATCTGGAGTATCATCTGCATCCAGTAATACGAATAAAAATTATCGCTTCAAATGTGAAAATTGTAAAAAAATGTACTCCACCTCTATGGGATTATCAAAACATCAACAATTCCACTGTCCAGCTGCTGAATGCAATCAAGAGAAGAAACAGCATGCTTGCCAAAATTGTGGAAAACTTTATACCACTATAGGTGCTTTGAAAATGCATATTCGCACTCATACTTTACCCTGCAAATGTCCGATCTGTGGTAAAGCATTTTCACGTCCATGGTTATTGCAAGGACACATTCGTACTCATACTGGGGAAAAGCCATTTCAATGTCCGGATTGTCCACGTTCCTTTGCTGATCGTTCTAATTTGAGAGCTCATCAACAGACACATGTGGATATTAAGAAATATGCCTGCAAAGTATGCAATAAATCATTTTCACGCATGTCTTTGCTAAACAAGCATGCCAACTCCAATTGTACCATCACAATTGCGTAAATATTGGCAACACTCTAAGAAAATATTGGCAACACTCAAACGTAAAGTACAAAAAGAAGCAAATTCATATGAAAGGTATATTAGTTGTTAAAACATTCCGCTGGAAAGGATTAAATTATTAAAGATTTTTTTTTTTTTAATTTTAACTTTATCTCAAAGGCAAATCAAACTAACCTCATTTTTATTTTTTTTTTTTTAACTTAAAAACAAAAGAAAGACAATAATTATTATTTTTTTATTAGAGATACTCATAGTTTTAAGCTTTTTTTTTAAAATATTTTTTAATTATAAGTATTAATAATCGGTGCTATATTGTTGTAGTATATTAATTTTTTTTTCTTAAATATTTTTATTTATTTTTTTCATATTTTTTCTTATTATTTTAGCATTGAGTTTAAGTTCTAGTCTTTTTTTGTATAATTTCTTTTTCTTTTAAATTTGTACATTATTTTAAATTGGAAGACAGCATTTTACCAAATTTTATTATTCTTATTTTAATTATAAAATTTATTATTATTTTATAATGTTAATATAAATTATTAAGTTTAGTTTTTCTCATTTAATAAAATATATTTTTATAAATATCTTAAAAACCAAAATTTTACAAACAACTTTTTATTTAAAACATGTGGTTTTAAAAACATTTCAGTTCAAATTAAAAAAGGGAAACTTTCTGTATTAAAGAAAGATTAGAAATTGAAAGTTTATTTTTTTTATGGTCAGTTTTATAGTCAGATCTTTAAAATTGCTTTAGAAAGAAAAATTTGTGTGAGAATATCTTCCTTAAGTTAAATTTTCGAAAAAAAAAATCGTTCTAAATACTGACTGAAAAACTAGCCGTTCTAACAGCTATTTCATTCCGTACCGATTTATTTCTGTTCGCTAGATTTGAATTTTTTAATCTAGCGAACAGAAATGAAGTAATCCGAAGTTTTATTAACGAAACTTCGTGGTGACTTAGGCCTAAAATGAGAGGGCCTAAAACATTTTTTTTGCTGTTTTTGATCCCTAACTTCTCCCCCTATATCAGAAATATATTAAATCTTAAACATTATTGGGCTATCGCACCTGAGTGGGTTAATATTTTGTCTTAACTTTGTATTTTGTCTTAAGATACACTGTAATTAATTTCTGTTGAAATTTACCCAAATTATAGTAGGAAACTATACTTCTACTATAAGTTGGGTAAATTTACTCTATGTATGTAAATGAAAAAAATACACACATTACGTGTAAGTTAGTAAATGTACTATGCAAGTGCGTAAAAATGTAACTAAATTTTGAAATAAATGAATAAAAAAACATGCTTTACTTGTAAATATACGAATAAAATGCGTAAAAATACATTTTTGTGTGCGTAAAAACCCCCTAAAAATGCGTATATTTACCTTGCGGTAAGAAAGAAAAATAGCCCAAAAAATGTTTCAAATAAAACAAAAAATTTATTTTTAGAGAGTTTTATTAATGTGTTGTATAATAATAAATTTAATAATAAATATTTGTATACAAGTGGTTGTACATATACAGAGCTTTAAAGATTGAAAAAATCAAATCGGATTTTTTTTAATCGAATGATTTTTTTCTTAATCAATCGCAGAGAATTCATTCTTTGGAATTCACTAGTGGGGAATTCAATAAATTTAGCTCATTCGATATTATCAATTATTGAATTCAATCATTTTGAATTCAATCGTTGGGAAGTCAATCGTTGGGAATTCAATCATTGCGAATTCAATAATGGGGAATTCAATCTATTTTTTACTCAATCGGTTTACAAATTGCAGAAATCGGCGAAACTGAAAAACACCGCCAGAATTAAAAAAAAAACGCTAAAATTGAAAAAAATATCGTTAAAATGAAAAAAGTCCCCAAAAATTTAAAACAATCTCCAAAATTGAAAAAGTCGCCAAAAATGTAAAAAATCACTTAAATTGAAAATAAATACTCTTTTTCATCTGCGATGTTTACTTTTTCAGAAAAACGCGATTTACGAATCCAGCCAATCAAATCGAAATTTAGGATCGTTGTAGATGTAATGGGGTTGAGTTTTGAACAATGGTGCAACCATTTTTTCTCCAGCTCCATTAGTTTTCGAAATATGTACCTTTTAAAAATCGACTAAATAAAAACCGTACATAACTCAAAAAATGACAGAGCTACTGGAAAAATGTTTGCATCGGTGTTCAAAACTTAACGCCAATACCGGTCCTAAATTTCGAACTGATTGGCTAGGTTCTTAGATCGCGTTTTTCTCGAAAACAAAGCATTGCAAAGCAAAAGAAGAATTTATTTGGAACATCGCCTGAGTTTCGAAAACTAATAAAGATAAATGTACATTTACAACTATTTAAATTTCTTGTCAATATTTTTCGTTTTTTCAATTTTAGCTTTCTTTCCAATTTGAAAATTGTTTCATATTTGGCGATTTTTTTTTTTTAGCAATGTTTAATTTTGAATTTTTTTTATTTGTAGCTATTTTTCTAATTTTTGGCGATTTTTTGATTTTAAAGATCTTTTTTTTTAATTTTACCGTTTTGTTTTTCAAATATGGAAATTTTTGTAATTTTAGCGATTTTTATTTATTAATTTTAACTTTTTTTTCATTTTTGATGATTTTTTTTGTATTAAAGAATTTTTCAATTTTATCGATTTTTGGCGATTTTTTCAATTTTGGCAATTTTTTCAATTTTTTCAATATTTGCGATATTTTTAAATCGATTGAGTGAAAACCGACTGAATAAATCGAATGAAGAATTTAATTCTTTAAGCTCTGTACATAAAAATACATAGAACTTGTAAATTCCGTTTCTAATTATGGATGTATACATTTTTTTGATACATTGGGAAGTTTTTTTAATTCACTATCACAAATTTTAATTATTAATTAACGAAAATTCTTAATAAATTTAATTTTAAGATTTTTTAGCACGTTTTATTTTTTTTTTAAATTTAAAAATGTCAAAATATTTATTACTATTATAAGTTAGTCTATTTACGAACTTTGAGCGTAAAAATTTCATTTAACAAAATAATATTACTTTTAGACATAATGTGTTTAATTGTAAACACATAATTGGTAAAAATACTGTATGTGGGTATTATTGTACATAAAAGAGTGCGCAAAATAGTTTTACGCATTTTGATGTATACATTTACCGAATTTACGTAATAATACATGAAACTTTACTCGTTTTATAGTAGTAAATTTACAATAATTTTTTAGAGTGTATGGCTAAACCAAAAATAATTGCAATTAAATTTACCTTGTATGGAAATAAAAAAAAGTGTTTTTTATCCCTCCCTTAAAATGTACCTTGATTTGTTTTATGATGATTCCCAAAATATTTCGTATCTAGCATTAAATCCTGTGAGCTGGACCAAAAAAGTATTTATTTTTAATTTTTCATAGAATTTTGTACTTTAACTAAAGACAAAGTGTACATCATATTAAGGCCAACGTCCAAAGGAATATAAAACATGGCAAAGCATATCCAGACATATCCTCTTTTCAGGGATAGCGTGTAAAAAAAATGATTTTAAGTCTTTTGTAAAGAGATTTTTGTGATATAAATTGATATATTTTAATCTTTAGTCGATTTAAGTAAATATGTGTTTAAGCTTTTTTCTCAATTCGCACTAGTTTGCGTTTTAGCAAAAATTCAATTGGGTGGGAAAAGTATATTCTAATCAGTAAAATTTTCAACGGAGCGATATCCTGATACAAACACCGACATGATTATGCTCAAATACCAGAAGAATTATATTCTTAAAAAAATATTATGATTTCGCGATAAAATTTCGAAAGATTAAGTAAAACATAAGAAAAATATTTCATAAACTGCATTGAACTATTAAAAAAGAAAGATTTCCAGCTGATCTTTTTTGGCCGTTGATCTATGTATTCAACCAGACCTGCAATCTGCACTATGTCCCATTCTAAGTATATTTTTACTGTAGCATAGTATATTTAAACGTTTAAAACATTGTAATAACTCAACAGCTTGGATACAATCAAAAATAAAAATAGTATAAAATTCTTTTCCAGTGTTCCCAACTAATTATTTAAAAAATCAAAATTTTCGCTTTATGGGATCATTTTTAAAACTTATTTAAAAACACAAAAATTATTAATATTTTTATGAGTTTTTTTTTTTTTTTTTTATATGTTATGTACTTACCCAGTAAAAAATGTAGTAAGTGCTTACTATTTATTACTTAATACTAAGAAGCAGCAAATAAAACGAACAATTTTCGTATAAAAATAAACAAAAATAAAAAAAAAATGTTTGAGCTTTCTGATTTCCCTTACAAGATTGCAAGTTGTAAGCAGCTTACCTTAATCCATTGTAATGCAGAAAGTTTCATATCGTGAATTATAATCGATCTGTGCCCGTTTTATCAAGTGAATTTCGATTGTGTTTATTGTTTTTGAGTATGTTGTACAAAATAAATAGTAATTTAATTGTTTCTGAAGAGTAAGCACGTGGTGCGGAAAATATTAAATTATTATATTAATATGTCTAAAATTTTAAAAACAAAAAATTAATACCTGTAGAATTTTATATAAAATAAATTATATAATATTCATATTATTACTTTTAACTATAATAATGTAGACATGAAATATGATTTTTCTGAAAGCCATGAAATCACAGCTTTTTATAAGCGCTAAAATCCGCGCTTATTTTGCCAAAAAGTAATGCGTCTAAGTGGGAACTCGCCATATAAAAATCATGGCATATGTAAGCAGGTTTGTAAGGGATTCTTTTTGGCTTACTCCCTTACAAACTTGCTTGCAGGTAAGCAGCGTTTAGCTAAAATATTGAAAAAACGTGATTTTAGCAATAAACTAGGAGAAACTACGAAAAAAGGCAATTGTAATAATTTTATAATTGTCAATTAATTCTTTGCACAATGTAGTAAACAACATTTTAAAGCAAATAATCCTCTCTTATATTCGTAAGCTTTTTAATGTATAGCGTTTGTTTACTCTTTTATCTTCCACAAATATCTCATTTTTGCAAAATTTATAATATGATTGCAATCCTTTACATGTGGTGATAATGCAGTTGTTTATTTTTTCTTGTTTATGTTTGTGTTCTAATATTCTCGTCCCTAATATTCTCTTTGTTGTGCCAACATTGAATTTGTTACATTGCTCCCTCTCATTAGAATGTCAAGCGACCTGATATTTTTATTGTTTTTGTAAAGAATAGACTATTTATCAATAATATAAAAAAGTTAAGTACCGATTTTTTACTAGATATTTTTAAATATTTTTCTCGGAAAGCTTTTTTCAAATGCCTTATTTTTTTCATTTAAATTTTGTAGATAACAGGATTAGCTGTAAGTTATTTTTTATTTTATAAAATGGCAAAACTTTAAAAAAACTGTAAAAGTATTATAACCCAACAAATATAAAATGCAGATCAAAAATAGTTTAAAACCTACACAGAGAAAACAAATTTATTGTGGCAACCGAGTTTGTTACCAACCAAATGGTTTGGTTGCACCAACAGAATTATTTTAATTAATAAAATTAATTCCAGAGTTAATTGAAATATACACTCACAATGTTTTGTCGCTTTAAACAAACTAAACATATAGTTAAAACCCGGTATACTCTCTTTTCTTTTAAATCAAATGTACTTATCATTTGTTTTAACTATTGAAATATAAACCCAAAATGAGTAAAAATTTAAGATTTTAATTTATTTTTACTATCAAAATTAAAATAAAACATGTAAAACAAACTACAAACTCCGTAAAAACAAACGATTTTATTTTAACTATCAGAAATTAATGCACAAATTATTAAAAACAACAGTTGTTCTTGTGAAAGTCGTGGTAGAGAAGAATGAGTGTATTTTCTAAAAATCATAACTACATTGTAAATTTTCAATTTTCTGAATCAGACTGCGCAGTTTCTGGTATTGAGCCTTCGTCAGTGACCCTGTTTTTTTGAATAATGTAACATTTGTTATGTTTTTATTAGTTCGATTGCGTCTATATGAAATTTTCTGTGCAATCACTGACCGTGGTATAGATAAACTAATTTCTAATGCCACATGCACTCGCACTACACGTTTGACAGAGCGCTTTAGCGCACTGAACTATCGTCAGGTCGAGTTTTGTTGTGATTAAAACTAGTTTTATTCAATACACGGTGTTTTTTGTTCTTGCATACATAATCTCAGAAGTACAACTCCAATACAACACAACAGTTTTATTTTTAGAAACTTACCTCACTCTAATGTCTACTGTTTTCCCATATGTTGTAAGTGATGCCACATCTATGATTTTTTGTTTGAGTTTGAATTTTAACGTCTTTTTCAGACAATTGCAATTAATACTATAATTAATATACAATTTTATTTAATTTTAATTGTGAAAGGCGTGGTAGAGAAGAATGAGTGTATTTTCTAAAAATCATAACTACATTGTAAATTTTCAATTTTCTGAATCAGACTGCGCAGTTTCTGGTATTGAGCCTTCGTCAGTGGCCCTGTTTTTTTTTTTCTATATGAAATATTCAGTGCATTTTCTGTTCTTATTTTTACTATCGTGAACTTTTTGGTTCAAATAAAGAATTTTTTTAATAAGAAAAGGAAAAGGAAATGGTACAGAAAAACAGTATTTATTTGTAGTTCGTTTTTTTTTTAAATAAATAAGTTAAAAATAGTTATTTATATAAATGTATATTCCTTAAAAATCAAAGTTTACTGATTACTTTTTAGATACACTAAATCAGATACTGTTAATATATTGTGAGTGTACTGTTCCAAATAAAATTCTGTTGCATTGACCGATTTTTCAGTTGTCGCAAACAAAAATACCGGTGGGTGCAACCGAACTATGTGCGGTTTCAAGGGGGAAAATAGGAATATGAAACTTCCCACCAAACCGAAATCATCCAAATAAAAAAGAAGAAATAATAGGAAAAATTAAAAAAATATTTAAAAGCAAGATACAATATTTTAATTAAAAACTGTTGCAAATCAAGTTCAAATTTGTAATTTAAAAAAATCTAGAATTTCAAGGCTAATATAAAGCACACTTTCATTAACTTCTTAACTGGTTTATTAGTTTTAAAAACAAATTTTACAAAATTTACCAAAACTGTTGAACAAACAGTCCCAAATTAAAATGTAATTGCTCAACTGAAAGACAAGATTTTTTACCAATAAAATCATCAAATATCAAAGTACCTTTATTTTTACTTAAATATAAATCCTGTGTAAAGTTAGCTATTAATTTTTTTTGACTATTAACCTGTTAAGAACTTTGTGTTAAAGTGAAGATTTTTTTATTTACGAAATTTTTTTCATGAAAAATTTACCAAATGTAGATGTTACGTTAATAAAATAATATTTACGAAAAAAAATATATATATGCATACAAAACATAAGAATTTAAGTGCAGTTTCCAAATTGTGAACGGATTATAGTGAAAAAAGAAGGGTTGGTAGTGTGGTTCACTCCGAATTGGTATATAACACAGTGCAGCATTTTTAAGGTCATCGTTTGGTTCCTCCTTCATACCCGTTTTTTTTTGAAGTGTATATCGAAACTAAAAAAAATCCGCAAAGGACTTGGCCAGATTACATCGAAATTTTTTTTTTTTTGAACACCCTAAGTTTTTGCACCCAAACATGATTTTTTTAAAAAAGGAAAATTTTTATGGAATCCATATATCATAAACCGTTCGGAATTTTGTTTTTATGTCTTTGGCAAAGTTGTAGATCCAAACCAAAGCAAAAAAATTCTCATATGGACCGACCCAAAAAAATTCCATCCACTGCATCAAAATTGCAAAAATTGGGAAAAAATGCTATTTTTTTATGATTTTTTCATGATTTTGTCCTGAAATGGCTTAAATACTGGGAATTTAAGAAATCTTTCTTCAGCTAAATTATATCTAACAACAATATAAACAACTCTCTAGTACATGTCATCTTAATACGAACATTCCTTAACCCTAGAAAGCACATCTTTTTGCTCACACTTATTTTGCATAGCCAATGTTTGTCGTTTCGACAAAGAAAGACTATATAGGTTAATGCCGTTTTTGTTGTTACTTGTTTTCAAATTTACTATTTAAACATTTTATTGTTGTAATGCTGATATGTTTTTGAAAAAATGAATATATTTATTTTATTAATAAAAAGTAATTATTTTATAACGCAATTAACAATTTCATAATTTTTTTTTTATTTTTTGTTTAAGTTTTTTTGTTTATTTATACAAATGCAAAACATGTGTATTATTAACTGCCGATGATTTTATTCTGCTACGATTTTACCCGAAAAAAGTATAGTAACTTCTGGTAAAATGAGAAACACAATTACTTTCTTATCACGCTCTCATTTACCGAATTTTTGTTAATAAAAACGCTTTTTGGTAAGATGGAGTCAAAGCGGGTTCACGAGGTAACGTTTGTCGAACAGAACTAAAATAAGACAATATATAATTTTAACAGAATAAATAAATAACATACCATTGCTACTCACGCCTGTTAAGGTTTAAATATTTTTGGTGGTGGTTCAAGGTCATGATCTGACTCTGCACTACTACAAGAAGAAAGAGGATCCAAAGGCACATCTCTAAATCCAGTGTCTCCTGGGTCTTCCATATCACCATCCTCACACACGCACACCTTGTGGCTCTACCAACAAACCTCTGCAAGCATTGCGTCCAACTTCTTGCCTTTGAATCTTTTTCCATTGGCATTGTGACCTGGTGGAATCGCTCCCCTTGCTCATCTGATTCGGTGGGCAATTGTTTTAAAAAAACATCAATATGATGATGCAAAAAATGCAATTTCAGCGTCATCGATACATTTATATTTTCAAAATATTGCAGCATTGTTGCCACTAATTTCTTTGCTTTTAACAACAAAAACGGCATTAACCTATATAGTCTTTCTTTGTCGAAACGACAAACATTGGCTATGCAAAATAAGTGTGAGCAAAAATATGTGCTTTCTAGGGTTAAGGAATGTTCGTATTAAGATGACATGTACTAGAGAGTTGTTTATATTGTTGTTAGATATAATTTAGCTGAAGAAAGATTTCTTAAATTCCCAGTATTTAAGCCATTTCAGGACAAAATCATGAAAAAATCATAAAAAAAATAGCATTTTTTCCCAATTTTTTGCAATTTTGATGCAGTGGATGCAATTTTTTTGGGTCGGTCCATATGAGAATTTTTTTGCTTTGGTTTGGATCTACAACTTTGCCAAAGACATAAAAACAAAATTCCGAACGGTTTATGATATATGGATTCCATAAAAATTTTCCTTTTTTAAAAAAATCATGTTTGGGTGCAAAAACTTAGGGTGTCCAAAAAAAAAAATTTCGATGTAATCTGGCCAAGTCCTTTGCGGATTTTTTTCAGTTTCGATATACACTTCAAAAAAAACCGGGTACGAAAGAGGAACCAATTTATGTGTTGCCTGTGTAATAGACGGTACTGGAAAAATTGCTCAAAAATTGAGATCAAAAATTACTTTGTTTTTATTTTTAATAGAATGTTACAAGAAAATTTAACAATTTGGGATATTTGAAACTGTATCCAATGGAGCACTAAAAATATTAAAATGATTAAAAAAAAATCGAGCACTTTTGTAACAAATTTTTAGCTTCAAATATCGACTTGGGCCTGTTTTTATTTCATACCCTAATTTTATCGAAATCTGAGAGCTGACGGGAAGGCACTCCCTAATCCCTTTTTATACTATCATATATTGTTGAAGAATCACAGTTGGTTTTTGATTTCAAATAAAATTAGAAAAAGTAAAAAACTTGGCAAAGCGTTACTAGTTTTTGAATAATTTCTGCAAAAAAAAATATATTAGTTAACATGTTACCAAATAATTGGCAACCATTTCTTAACTGTATTTCTATTTTGAATGTGAAGGGATTTAAAAACTGATTTTACCAAATATGATTTGTATGTGCAAGTACGATTTCGAATTAAAATTTGCACGACAAATATGTACACTTAGAAGACTATTGTAGGTAAAGAACACTGAAAATGTAGTTAAAAACAAATGAAATTTTACTTGATAAAAGAATAACTTATATTGAAGAAGCTTACATTGTCATTTGCTTTTTACTGTTGAAAAAATTAACCACAATTGTAGTAAAAAATAAACAATTTTTTATTTGTTTAATGGTTTTTAACAAAAAAATACTCCATTAAATGACTGTAAAATCATAATTCATTAATTGGTTTGTCTTTTTAAATGAACTGCAAATTTAGTCAAAAATTAAATTTTCTATAAATGAGAGTTTTTTACTTAAAACAACTCAAACAACTACAAATATTTATAGAAGAACCCTATGGGGAATGGGACCGGTCCTGCGTGTGCCACAGGATCGGTCCCTTCGTGCCAGAGACCGGTCCTCTGCTAAACCCTACCCTATGTAAACAACTGGCAACTTTAACATGGGCTTGTCATAGGAGGGGGTCATTTGTCCTGCTTTAAACCACATAGTGGCATGCCACAGGACTAACCAAAGATGGGCATAGCACAAGACTGTCGCAAAAGGAGCATGTCAGAGGACTAACCAAAACGGACTAACCAAAACGGACTAACCACATGATTATCCTGAAAGGGACATGTAGTACAATTTTATAATTTTTAATGTAAAAACTGGTAGAAAATGAAACAATAAATTTCTAACTCATTGGATTTTTCTAGTCAATACGTATACCAGATAGGTGATATGTCCTACTTATACCAGTCACGGAACTAGTCTTTTTAGATCAATTTACACTAAATAACTCACATCAATTGTAAATAATACTAGTCCTGTGATAAGTCCTTTTCCAGCAGTCCAGGTTCTTTTAGGCTAATTTACGCATGCCGATAATTTTTTAATAAACCCAAAAAAAACATAAATATCAACAAAACAAAAATCAAAATTAATAATTTTTAGTTTAAAAAATAAACGAAAACTAAACACCTTCTAGTGTCCTCCTTTTACCAGTCACAGGATAAGTCCTTCTTTAACCAGTCACTTTTAGGTCAATTGATTCCTCATTCCCCATAGGGAATTACCCTGAGTGTACCAGCAATATTTTTATATGAACTGCAAAGCATTGTCCCAGTGCTTTCAACGGTGGTGTGAGCTTTGGCAGAGCGTTGGATACCTGAAGATTTAAGTGCTTTGCCAACCCCAAAATGATAACACCGGACAGGGCTTGGCCGTTCCTTTTTTAAAACGTTGGCAAAGCACTGGCAATGAGCGCTTTGCCAGTACCAAAACAATAATTTTAAAACGTTGGCAAAGCATTGGTAGAAGAACCAATAAAGTGGTTTTTTAATAATATAATAAGAGCTTTGCCAACCCCAAAATGATAACCCGGGCAGGGCTTGGCCGTTTCTTTTTTAAAATGTTGGCAAAGCACTGGCGATAAGAGCTTTGCCAGTACCAAAACCAAAAACGATCAATAAAGTCCTACTTAGTAATTCACTTCAGTAAAGAGTTGTATTATTTCTTAATGAATGATTTTGGTAATTTGAACAGAAATAACAATAGGCTTGCTTCAGCTAAATTAATTACAAAATAACTGAATATTTTTTTTATCAAATTATTTTTGTGATAAGTTAGCACGATTTTTTACTACAATTTTACTAAAGAAAGAAATTTGAAAGTAAAAGTAAAATTTTAGTACAAACTCTATACTTTGTGCTGACTATACTGCTATCATATTCTTAACTTCAAATCATAAATTGCAATTTAGTTTTGAGTTTTTCACTTCTTGTTGTGAACAAGGGATGTGCCACAGTTTTTATTAAGTTAATGGTTGTAAATTTTGTAAATAAGTACTGGCAATGCACTTTTTGCAAATGTTGGGAAAGCGTTCTGAGTCAGTACTGTGCCAGTGCTTTTTTATTTTTACGGTTGTAAATTTTGTAAATCAAGTACTGGCAAAGCACTTTTTACGAACGTTGGCAGAGCATTCTAAGCCATAGCTGTGCCAGTGCTTTTATTATTTTTACTGTTGTAAATTTTGTTAATTAAGCACTGGCAAAGCACTTTTTACTAACGTTGGCAGAGCGTTGTAAATCAGTGCTTTTCCAGCACTTTATTTGTTGTATAATTGGCAAATAGTGCTCTGCCAGTGCTTGATTTGTCAGACCATTGGCAATTTCTGGCTGGGTTGACTTCAAAAAGGAAAATAATTTACCACAAAATTTTCACAAATTCCCAACGTATCTATGAATGAACATAAATCGGATAACAGAAAGTTAGTTTGAAATTTTTCGACTTATTTTTAAGTAAAACATTAATAATACATTACCAGGGTAACGACTTTCATGCACAAAAATAGAAAATATGCGCTAATAAGTTTTCGATTTTTTAAAACATAAATAACTCGATAGCAATGGTTTAAAATAAAATACGATATAAATGTCTGATGGCAATTTGATGTTTCTTATTTTAATTAAGTTCTGTGTTAAGATTTTTAAATTCTTCCTCTTAGTTGAACGCAAAATAGTTAAATGCAAAAACATGCAAATGAAATCCGAAACGATTTTCGTCAAATCGAATTTGGTTTACTGATTAAAAATATGTATTTGCATTAAAGCGCTGCTTTGTACATAAAGTGTGAGCTAAGAATAATTTTTTTTGAGACATTTATTTATAATTAACATTTGTGGTTTTAACGTTGTATAAAAAAGGATGTACTGGTGAATGTTCTATTACCAAAGCGATTTGATAAAATTTTTAAATAGTTTAAAGCATCTCACATACCTTATCGCTTTTAAAATGTTGTGCCAATCCAATAATTTTTAAAAGAATTATAGCACTTCCAGAAAAAAGGATATATGACATCTGTACCAGTAATTGAAGCGATTTTCAAGAATAATAATCAATTTTTGAAAACACTCTAATTATAGCTTTTATTCAAAAAAAAAAAAAAACAAAATTCAGGACATATGGAATTTTAGAACATCCTTAGGACTATTCTATAAAAAAAAAAACAAATTATTTTATAACGCTGAAAAAATAAAAATAAAAATTGTTGCAGTCGGAAGATTTTCAAAGGATTTATAGCTCTTTTAGGAAAAAGGATGTATGACAGCTGTACGAGTCCTTGCTGCGATTGAAATTCAAATAGGCACAAATATTATTGATTTAGCTTTTGAGAATTATTATTATTGAAATGTTAAATAGTGTTGTTTTGTTAAACACCTCGAATTATATCGTTTCCTATAAGGAAACGTTAGCTTAAATTTTCAGAAAATGGCCGGACCACTCCATAGTTTACATTTTTGCATTATTGAAAGTATATATTCCGCAGTATTCAGTTCAAAATGTCCAGTTTTGTGGTGGTTGTAGGTCTTTAATCTTCTACTTGACAAGCTTAATAATTTTTGGGATTCTCTTAATAAATGGATTAATAAATAAGTTGTAAATATTTCACAGAATAGAAAAAATATAATTTTTTCCAATTTTGGAGGTTTCTGAAATTCGGAATAAAGAAGCCTTCAAAGTTGAATTAAGAAATTTTGAAAAATTTATCATATAGAGAAAATCTGACAATTATAAGACACAAATAATAATACAATTTAAATGGAAAATCGCTGATGACGACGTTCGATAAAAAGGCAGAAACTAGTCTAGTCTGATTTAAAAATTAAATAGTGTTTATAATTTTTAGATAAAAACGTTTATTCTAATTCTTATCCTCAACCTTTCTAAAAGAAGTTTTCAATTTTAAAACAAGTAAAGCTTTGGTTTTAAGGTTTTTATTTAAAGGTGATGTGCTGGATGCAGTTTTGTAGTATTGAGCTGTTCTTTACATTGGCTGAAATTAAAACACAGAAGTTTTGAAATGAGAAACAAATTCAGAAAAGTAAGTTTATCAACTGAGGAAATTTCAGTTGTTTTTGGGTATTTGCAAACATACTCGTATATAAAAAAAACAATTTTTTTTGATAAGAGAAAATATCCGGAATTATCGTATTTAGTAATCAAAATAAGAAACTTCAGACTTGTCCGCCCATTTCTGGGGCTTTAAACGTATTAAACATTTATGCGAAACGTTAAATGATACAGTTAGAACACTATGTCGGTATAGACCACTGCAAATGGAGTTAAAAATGAATGAAATTTCACTTAAAGAAATGACGACTTACATTTCAGTAAATTTAGCTAACATTGTCATTTGTTTGTTAATGTTCAAAAAATGACTAGCAATTGTAGTGAAAAATTAACCAGATGTTAGTAAAAAATAAGCAACATTTATTTTTTTAAATAACAAAAGACTGAATATAAAAACATAAAACAGTCATTTGATGTGGTTTGTTTTTTTTAAATAAAGTTCAAGTTTAGTAAAATTTGTTCTACAAATGCCTGACATTGACATTAAAAATAAAGAAACTGCATTACAGCCCAAACAACTACATATTTTTAAAGCAGAAGTTCCCTGAGTGCATCATTATTGTAGGTCGAAGTTATATTTGATGACCACCTCCAAAAAGCTGGTCAACCTAATGTCTATCCAAAAATTCTATATAAAATTTTCGGAAAGAATTGTTCCATCACCATTTCCCAAAAATAATCAAATATTTTTTTTTGTATTATTATGTCTTAATTTTTTAATAGTCCAATATTTAAAATAGGCGGCCCTAATTGAATTTCGCACTAAAATAGTACAAACGAAAGCAATTTCGAAGAAAATTTTTTAAATATCAAAAAAAAAAAAAAAATTACCCAAAGTTAATTAAAATTTATTTAATAATAAATATGCATGTTTCATTGAATTATGCAAGCAAAGAAGGGTGACCCTTATCAATTTTCATTAAGTGTATATCTGCAAAGTTTGTTTGATAAATATTCAGCGATTTAGGATTTTTTGGATTTTTCATTTAAACACATTTAAAATGAATTTCTGACTGAAATATTTTTCTTAAGCTGTTTCTCTAATATACAGAAAACTACTAGAAAGATTTAGTAATATTTTTTTTTGTCTTATTTGTACAAACAAACATTTATGTGAAGACATTCTTATTATCAATTTTTCATTAGGTTTTTGCGCCACAATTTGTTTATACAGACTACCAGAAGAGACATGAAAAGGAAATCACTGCATAGGCATAAGATATGATGAACCTCTAGCAATAGTTATCACCTGCTTTTTCTTTTTTCTTCCTATACGTCATCCTTGACACAGAAATGATATACCGGGTAAATATTTTTTATTTCATTTATTTTTGAATTGTGCCTTTTGCTCTAATACTTTTGGTTTTGAATCCTTTAAATAAATATGCAGAGTTTGAATATATTTTTATAAAGGCTTAAGATTTCATGTTACACAGGAAATATTATAAAAAGTGCATTTTGTATTATAATGATAGTGCATTGTGAGTGAAGAGCACCTAATAAGATAGGAAATCACTTTGAAAGCAGGTAGGATGATGTTATTTCTTCAAATAGTGTTGTCATGTTAATGAGATTGTTAATGATAAAGGATGAACTAGATTTGATCATTTGAGTTGGTAATTTGCATAATATTGTAATTTGTATGTGGAGTGTTGTTTGAAAGCCTTTAAAATGAAAATAATGAATATCCGGTTTTCTTAAGTTGTGGTATTCGAATTATTTTTAAGAATGTAAGTCGTTGAACTTTATATGCCGAATTTAATAGATATTCCACATTTGAGTTATGGTATTTTCAAAATTTTTTTGTATGACATGAATAAACTTTTATGTATATGTTAACCGATGTTTAGTCATGCTAAAGCAATTCGCGTTAATCCTTTGTCTTTAATGGCGCAAAATTATGGCGGTTTTAAATTTTAAGCAAACTAAAAATCTTAAAATTACAGTTTTTACTTGGATTTAATTAAAGTTAAATCAATCAGATCACATTGTTTTTTCAAAATATATATTACACTAACAAAATTTATAGAAATACACTCAAAAAATATTTTTGTCATATATTAGAATTTAAGGAGAAACCCATGATACTTTTAAAAAATACGCATTTTTTCTGGTTTAATTATATTTAGCTTGATTTAGGGTTACTTTTCTGCATGAAATCATAATAAATATTTTTAAATTGGCAAAATTAAAAATTTTATACAAGAATGCTTCTTGAGGCCATGAACATTTTGTTTGTTGCATAAAAATCCTAACAATTTTCGATGCCTTTTCTTTTTACTAGGGTCTTTCAGAAAGTACATTACTTTTTGAATGATACACAGTTTGTTTAGTATTAAAAGATTTTATTATTTAACATAGTCTCCTTTCAGCTCAATTCACTCTAAATTTCGCATTACTTTTTGAATATTATGTAGGTAAAAAGCACTGCAATTGTAGTTGAAAACAAATGAAATTTCACATGAAAATGGACGACTTTCATTAAATTCAACTAACTTTGCAATTTGTTTTTGACTGTTGATAAAATGAACCACGAATGTAGTAAAAATGAACCACAAATGTAGTAAAATATAATGTTGATTTGTTTTATTATTTTTTTTTTTTAATAAAAACAAAAATACTGATAAAATTAATTTAAATTCATGAAAATATGTGGTTTGTATTTTTAAATGAACAACGTTTGTAGTCAAAACTGAAATATCATCTACAAAATTTTCATTTCAAAATAAATATACAGTATTACAGCTCAGGCAACTACAAATATTTACAGCAGCAATTCCCTGAGTATATTTCCATAAAATAGGATTTCTCTAGGT
This sequence comes from Delia radicum, assembly GCA_021234595.1. Lineage (NCBI taxonomy): Eukaryota > Metazoa > Arthropoda > Insecta > Diptera > Anthomyiidae > Delia > Delia radicum. The sequence continues at coordinate 89,440,652 of CM037854.1, read as the reverse complement.
ACTCAAAATAGGCAGTTGTTTGAGCAATAATTTCATCGATGGAGCAAAATATTTTTCCTCCTAGCCATTTCTTTAAGCTTAGATATAAAAAATAGTCACTGGGGACTAAATCCGAACAATATGTAGGATAAGGTACAATATTATTTTCGGTGTATTGACCACAATTGGCCAGAACGTTAATCATCACTAGTGCGTGTGCGACCAAAACGAACTCACTAAACCAATTCAAAGTGATAATTTTTGGTCACTAATAACAAAATATATTTTTTTAATTTTGATAAAATGTTGATGTCAAATTATATTATATTTTTGGAATTTTTTTTTTCCAAGTTATACTGCTGCAAAGTTGAAAAATATTTGTTATTAATTTTTAGGTTGAAAAATGCAGTTTTCTTACTTTGGAATCAAACTTGACTGCATCAATATCTTCAACCATTTATAAGTATATTTGTACATCATTTTGAAATTGAGAATACTATTGATGATTTAGTATCAGTTGTGTAAATTTTTAATAAAATTGTATTAGTATATTTCGCGCTTAAAAAATCGTCTTTTGAAATGAAAGAAAAAAATAAAGGCAAAATTTTCAAAATTGAGAAAAAATTTTAGGAGTTTTAGGGCTCAGCTGTGTATACCAGTAATTACTCCTAAAAGTCGTTTGAAGAGATTGCAAATCGATTATAATCATATTCGAAATCGCGAAATCGATTATAATCATATTTTAATCGTATTTATTTGAATATACGAAACTTTTTTTATTAAAATAAGAAGCTTTACTTCTGTACTAAAAATTTGTTTGCAGATTTGATCGGTTTTTTAAAAATGGTAATGTTGGTATAAGACAATTTAAAAAAAAAATCTATAACCACCATGTTTAGAATTAATATTCTGTCGGAATTTAAACTTTGGTTGCTAATACTTCAAAACGAAGTCGCTTTAAGCTAAGAAAAATTAAAAAAATTTCATAAATAAACACTGTTCCATATATCTGTAGTATGATTAAAAAATTTCTAGCTAATCTATGACATGCCCTTAATGAGTTAATAAATAATATTTCTCACAGGAAAACTTAAAATTTAGTTCATTTGAAAGTAATTTGGAAGAATTGCATTAAATTAAAAATACTGCGATTAATCGATATTCGCGATTAACGGCACATTTTTTAATCATAATCGCGATTAAGGAAAACTTCGATTATTTGCAAACTCTAGTCGTTAATAAGTTTAATATAATTTCAGCTGCTACTACTTGCAACTTTGTAAACTGTAGCAAATTGAAATTACATAAATCATTCATTAATATATACATCAAAATTTATATTAAAGCACTCATGGAATGTACCATATGAACCAAATTGTTTTATAAAAAATTTCGTATTAATAGAAGATGTTTGGAAACAGAAATCATTCAATTTGGATCATTAATAATTTGCAAAAAATGCGAAAATTTCACGAATTTTCATTACTTTTCATAAATTTCTTAATTTTGTTTCCCGTGTTTGTTATAAATTCTGAAAGGCTGTTAAAAAAAAAATTATCGGGAAAAGTATTAGGCGCTCAATCATAAAATGTAACATAATTTTTTTGGGGTTGCCGTATACAGAAAAAGCATCTGGCACCTGTACACAATTCTTTGCCACTATTTTGGACTTAGCGTTTGGAGTTCACCATTATTGGGTATTTTGCATATTCACCAATAATGTTTAACGAACTAGGAATAAAAAAAATGTTGTTGGTAATATGTGTACAAATTTTAAATATCTTTATATTTCTTGTAATTACTTAAGAACCCTTTGTCAGATTTAAATGATTTTTAATACCAATCATTAATAAGTATTTGTAAAGCATTTACTTGTACTTTTGATATACATTGGGGAGCACTTGTGAGTACATGTAAGTACTTTTTACACCAAAAGATTAAGGTCGAAAAATGTTTGATACTAGTACTAAATTATACTTTTCTAAAGGTACAAGGTACGCTGAATCCAAATCTGGCCTTAGATTCACTCTCCGACATCAGACGTTCGAGCTATATTAACGAGAAAAGTGTATTTTTTGATCAAAATGCTCCGATTTTTCATGTTCCTGGAAATGTATTTTTCATAATACTTGTGACGGCAACTGGACACACTACTCCTACAATTTTTTTTCAGTTTTTCAATTTTTAAGATAACTTATTTCCTTACGACATTATTGTAAACTGAAATTGAGTTTGTAACAGCAATTTTAAAGTCCCGCATTATCAAGTTCAACCGACGATAATGTCGTAAGGAAATAAGTTATCTTAAAAATTTAAAAACTGGAAAAAAATGATAAGAGTAGTTTGTTCAGTTGCCGTTACAAGTATTATGAAAAATACATTTCCAGGAACGTGAAAAATCGGAGCATTTTGATCAAAAAATACACTTTTCTCGTTAATATAGCTCGAACGTCTGATGTCGGGGAGTGAATCTAATGCCAGATTTGGATTCAGTGTACCTTGTACCTTTGGAAAAGTATAATTTAGTTCTAGTGTCAAATATTTTTCGTCCTGAATCTTTAGGTGTAAAAAGTACTTACATGTACTCACAAGTGCTCCCCACTGTATTTAATATGTCTACATATCTCACCAAGATTCATTATTAATTTTTATAAATGGTTATAAATAAAATTTTTTATTCACATACCAAATCTCAGATATTTTTAATGAAACAAAGAAGTTATGAACTTATGGCCGTGTTATATTACTGTTCACTTTTTTATCATTGAAGTTGGTGGTACACAGTCCACACAGTACTTATCAAGCATTTCCTTGTTTTGAGTCACGTTTTTTTTTCGCAAAAAATAATGTTTTATGAGCACACGAAATTTTTTTCCATTTTTATAAAAATTCACAAGGTTGTAGGATTTTAGCACCTGTTAAACGCAAATTTAATGACGGAACTTGCTCAAAATTTGACAGCTGTATATTAACAAATAGTGCTTGATGGGTCAGTGTTTCATTTCATGTAAACACGAGGTAAGTTGGAAAAGTCGCGGACTTATTAATCCGTCCTCGTAGTATTAAGCTAATTAATATATTTTCTTTGATGTACATTTGAAGGAATTGATAGCGTGTTTTAGATGTCACAAAGCGAATTGTTTTTGGGAAAATGTGCCTCTGTACTCGCTAGGAATGCAAAAACTTAAAATTCTTTGCAAAATCTCAGTAATAAGCTCTCGTTACCAGTATCTAAATTATAAGCAGTAGTATTAGGGCATACTGCAGATAATTCGGTGTCAAAGCTCATAATTTTTGTTCGATGAGGTTTTTCTTGTATGTAGTTTTATACATTTGATTCATAAGAAAACGCATAATATGTGTACACTCGCTTACCCGCTGCATTACAAAAAAATAAAAATAAGTGGTTACCAAATAATACGTTATTATTATGCTTATAAGCAACTGGAAAAATATGTGACTAGGCTTACCCTTATACTTACTAGTAAGTAAAAAATAAGTAGTTGACACAATGACATTATATTTGTAATTAAATATATTTACTGCTTATAAATAAACACGGCTTCGTTAAACAAAAATAACTAGTGCTGACGCCAAATTTTAATGTGTTAAGACATTATCCACTTACATGGTAATGAAAAATATTGCTGGGTATGTTCTCATACCATGTTTTTTATAAAAAAATGAGAAAAAATTAATTTAATTTCGCAAAGTTTTTCAAAACTTCATAACATTTGTGTGTTTAAAATTATGGAAATGCTTCTGTGACTCCGAGGAGCTGTATGCAAAGCAACTCAAGTTATTCAATACGCTAGCCAATTTCAATGTCAGATGCAAAAACATACATTATCAAAAAATTTACGCCAATTCCTTATACGTTTGTGATGTTCGTATCCCGTTATTGGTGCGATGACATCAATTTGGTATAACTCAAACAGTATAAATTTGCATCATTTTTGAATACTGTTCTCAAAACTCAATTCCATTAAACAGCGCAAAACCCCTATGAAAAAAACTGCGAAAGTTTAAAAAACCAAAAGTTTGTTAATTCCTGACTAGTGACTCCATTTTGTATTGGTTTGGATCTGAAAGTTAAAAACTTTGAGCAAAAATAAAAAACAAATATAAAAGAACAAACTCTTGTAAGTTTCAAGTAATTTTTTAAATTTTTTGACTTTTAAATGGTTATCAATTATTTTGGTGAAAACGTTTTAACGTGAAACTGTACATGACTTAGTTTTTTTTGTCTACCTAGCCGTGTAATTTTTTTTTCCAAATTTAATAACCTTTGTAAATAAAAGATATGTAAAATCAGTTTCAACACGTGTCGTAAATTTTTATTTCATTTTTTTTTAAAGAAGTAACACTCAAGAAATTCTTCCTATTTGTTAATGTGTTGGTTTCTTTGGAAAAGGGATAGTGGAGAGATGAAAGGTGCGGAAAGATGAAGGGCTTCAAATATGGCAACACTGTAATTGCGCTAGATGATAAGTCTTAGAAAAATTGTTGCTTGCCACCTGATGGAGAGTTGGCGAACTTATTGAAGCTTTTTGGTTCATAGCCTTGATTCATTATTGTACTTCGGTGGTGTTAAGTGCTGTGGGGACACTGAAGATCGACACTGCGATATGTATGAGGGATACAAAAGCCATACATATTATTTTTTCTAAATTGATGTTGTCGTCACGCGAATCGAACCCGGGACCATCAGTGTAACAGTCCAAAGCGGTAACCATTACACCACAACGCCGACAATATGTGCAAATACAACAAGTGTATGCAATAAGTGCAGTGTTGTAAGTAGAAAATAATTGAATTTTACCAATAAGCTGATGTATGAATATATAATGGCCTACACCTCATCAAATAGTGGGGATATTAAAAGAATTTTGTCAAAAATTTTGGATTATTCACTTTTAATTATTAAGAAAACATTAAAAAAACAATCGATGTTTGGCAAATAATTTAGAATTTTCATGATAACCGATTAAATCAACCTACTATATTTAAATTTCTAATTAAAAAAAAAACATCTCCCTTACAACCTGTCATATATTATAATGGAAAAATTACTTCAACAATTTTCTTATTGCATTCTTTTGGATAAACATGTTCTTTTTGTGGTTATGACCTTAACGGCACAAATTCAATATGTCATTATAACAAAAAGACATCAACTCGACTCCACTCAACACTACGGATGCCTCCAAGCTTCTAGGTTAAATAGCAGTTTAGAATTACACTTTGTAACTGTCACATTGGTTTCATCAACAACTGAAGGAATGGAAAAGAAAAAAACACCGAAGTATCTAAAGTCCTCTACAGTTGATATACAAATAACTCTAGCTTTAACTACGACAATCGTCAAATATCAACAACATGTCTTTTAAACAATATTTACGGCATTACAACGTTAAAGGAAGGAAAGAAAAAAAAAATTAGCAACGTGCCTTCCTTCGCTCAATAATGAATTACAACATGTAACAGAGATGATAAATGAGATGTTATGCTGTGGTACTAATTTTTTGTAAATATTTCTACTTTCTTTAGAGATTTATTTTTCCCAAAACTGTTGAAAATACACTTAGAATACTATGTAGGTAAAGACCACTGCAAATGTAGTTGAAAACAAATGAAATTTCACTTGAAGACAGGACGACTTACATATACCTCAATTGTAGTAAAAATGAACCACATATGCAGTAAAAAGAAATAAACATTTATTTTTTTAAATAAAAATAAAACTAGTTTAATATAATTTTTATTAAAAATAAAAATTATGTTTTTTCGACCTTTAATTTTGCAATGAAAATGAAAATTATTCAAGTTCGAGGCTTGTTTACTACTTCCCCTGTACATTTTGTTATTAACAAATGTGCATATCAAAGGAAAAGAAACAAAAACGTGTATTAAATATTTACGAAAGGTAGACATACACACAAAAACAAGTTTTCAATTTATATTTTTTGATCAATGGTAATAATCTTTTTTACTTCGAGCTCATATAATATATATTAGTTCTCATGTAGTGAGTAAACTAGTTTATATGAATGTTTGATGTTTGGCATAGGATTGTTACCGCTTTCAAAACGTGTTCTGATGATGGGAACCTAGAAAATTCCCGAAATAGATCTATCAACACATTCCTGAAAGGGTCAAACAATAAATTTGAAAACAAAAACTCTATAGATTATTTGTTAGGACAATATCCTAATAAAGAAATATAGAGTATGGCCTCGAACTTGAATAATTTTCATTTTCATTAAAAAATAAAACTTCTGTATCAAATGAATGGAAAATTATAATACAGTAATTTAATGTGGTTTGTTTTTTTTATATAAACTACAATTGTAGTCAAAACTGAAATTTCTTCTACAAATGACAACTCAAACAACTACAACTATTTACAGCAGAAGTTCCCTGAGTGTAGTTTCTATTTCAACAGACCCACCCTTAGAAATTTTTAAAGAACCCACTAGAAATCTATATAAAGTCATAATAATTTGTTATCTAACTTCTGAAGTATTTTCCTAAAACTGGAGCTTTTTTATATACATTTTACTTTATTTTAAATTTCAGTTTATAAATATTTCAAATAGTTTTACAACTTTACTATAACTAACTATAACTTCAAGTGGTCTTAAAAAATTGCATATGGCTTATGTCAAAATTTTTTTAAATCCTTTGAAACCGATATTGTTTTTCAATAACTTCGGCAATTTTTTTATTTTAGAAAAGCTGGTAATATGATTATATTTACAACACTTTAACTCTTAGAAGTACAAAATTTTAGGGCCATAGGTTCATATTTCGAATTCTTATCGTTACGCAAAGTTCAAAAATTTAAAAAAATCGTTTGAAAATGGCTCTATTTTCTGTATGTTCTTTTTATTATTTTTTCTTTGCGGCTTTAAACTTTTGGATTCCATTTGGTATTACTCAATTTCGCAACACTTGAGAGATAAATTCACCACGTAACTTATTGGGTTGCCGTCACCTGTCAAATAAATAAATGGTACTCGAAAATTTATACCATTTTTATTTAGTTTTAAAATTTTTGGTGTTATTTTGTACTGGGCACTGACGCCCCTGTTTGTAATAAAAATTTAAAAACAATGTTTAGTAAATATTGTAACTATGCACTTTTGAAGGCAATCTTCGTTGATGTAACTTTAATAGATAAAGTGTACGATCGTCACAAAAGATGAAAAACATGAGCGTGAATTTTGTTAGTTTGTAATAGGCCATTCTCTGTTTAGTTTAAAAGCAAACTGGCAGAGTTTTTGTTATTTTACAACATAAAATCAGAGACGCATAAAAAAATTTAAATGGACTTTTGAAACTTATGCAAAAATTACATAATTTGATTTTGTTCTTTTATTTAGCTCACAATATTATTGACAGATTTTTAACACCAATAACAATATTGCCAATGCATATATTGATCGCCATCATCTTAAGGATGTATTTAGAAGCTTCTTGGAATCTTTTAAACTTTCCGAGCTAGACATTGCCCCAGCAAATGGATAGTCCCAGTCTGCTCTTTCGCAACAGACCCCAACAGGCCCTGTAGCAATGAATCAAAGTTTTATATAAATCATTGGACGCAACTTCAACCGACTATTTTCCGAAATGGAATAAAAATCCGGTAGTTCTAAAAATGTTTTCCAATCCGATTTTCGGCCTGATCTGTCTTAAAATTTTACGACCTAATTACGTGACCAATGTGACCTTAATAGTCATCATGTGAGGCATAATAATTTGTGTGATATCGTCCAGATGTATTAAGGGCTTGAAAGTTCCTATTGGGTGATAAGCCTAATCTAAAAGTTGTGGCTCAGTTTGGGCATTTAAAGTGTATCATAAAAAGGCATTTTAACTGTATCATAAAAAGGTACTTTAGTACCACATTTATGTCCTATCTTTATCACAACTATTGTAACCTAATAGAGAAAGAGAGAGTCATCTTTTCTTTTTGTTTCATGAGTTTTTCAGATTTGCAAATACTGATAGTAAAAAAAATGTTAGTTGTCAAAGTGCATGTCTGTAAAGTTGTCAAAGAGATGTTAAGTTGTTGTTGTTCTTGTTGTAACTAAAACATGTAGTTTGTTGTTATTGCTTTAAAGATAATGATGATCATGATCATCATTTTCATCATGATCATTTTTATACTGGAAAACATCATCTCCAATTGATGGGCGGTTTTATATAAAAAATGACATATCTAAGTTTTTTATTTCTATTTTCTTCATCTTTAAAGCAAAAATAACATGTGAAATCATATAAAGACGATTGAAAGACTTGACTGATAGACATACAGACAGACAACATAGACAAGTTGTTTGCAAGTTAGAAAAATTGTTAATATGGAAATGGTAGAGGAGACCCTTTTTTCATTGTTGTCATCATCGCTGATACTGCTGCTGATCACGTCAAATATGTGGTAATGCCATGTTGTGTTTAGAAGAAGAAGAAAAAAAGGAGACAATATGCAAAAAACAAAAAAAAAGTAACAAAATCAACAAAGTTAGCTGGTGATTTTCTATTGAAACTGTTAATTGTGGTTTTTAACAAGACAATATCAGATTACAACTGATTTTTATACTAAATTCAAGTATGGGGAAATTCCAGGTCAAGCCACACAGCATTCAGATTTGCCGTCTCCGATTTTAATGAAATTCGCTACAAATATTGTAAATGGGTAGTGTTAAGCAAATCATTAACCTTCGAAATATGACGTCATGAAAATTGGCAAAAACGTCAACATTTCAAAAAAGTGTCCATACAAATTCGCCCATAACTTCTTAACTATAAACAATTTTCCTATCAACTTCATCCTTAATTTTTTGTTATATTAAAATGTCACAGGTATTGTATTAAAATGTTGCCTTAGTTTTTGACATATATTTTTTTCAGAAGTTTAAACAATTGAATTTTGAGATATTGGTCTTTGAACATTAAACTTAAAAAATAACCTTTGACCTTTTAATACAAAAGAAAAAAAATTAGGACGCCATTCTGAAGGTAATGTTCTCACCTATAAAATGGTACCAATAGAAAAATTGTAAGTTCTATAGTTTTAAAGTCATGAGCGACTTTGTATGGTCACTTTATGCAAATTTTGACGTTTTTGCCAATTTTCATGCCGTCATATTTCGAAAACCGAAAGGGTTAATGATTTGATAAACACTACCCATTTACAATATTTGTGATGAATTTCATTAAAATCAGAAATGACAAATCCGAAAATGGCTGTCTTCTGTGCGGTTTGACATGGAATTTCCCTATGTACTAAATAGTACGATATTGACAACAAGTAAACGACTTGTAGGATTTTTAATTATTTACAATGTGGAAATGTTTTCATTTTGCATATGCCTGCTTAAGTCAAATGAGAAAAGTTGGTAAAGAAAGTCGAATATTAAATTTCCTGGTTAGGTAATTAACCCTATTTATGTTGTAAAATAGCTACTACGATATTTATGCACACGTACTATGCGCATAAATAGTAATAATGGAATAAACTTTTAAAGAAGAAATATTTTCCTATATTGGCTTTAGTGATATTCATCTATTATCATTGGGAGGAATGACACTAAATTACCACACTAACAATGTTGTAGTTGGCATATTCTTATTCATATTAAGAAATTGCATGTTCTTAGGCTTTATATACGAACTCTTCGTCGAATGAGGAAACGCTTGAAAATTGTAAATTCTACCCATCCCACACACACAAATTATTTTTTGTCAGTTTCAAACTGAAAGTCGGTTATTACGACTAAAATCGGTAAATTCAACTGAATAATGGTTTATTTAACAAAATTTGTTTAATGCAACTGTATTTTTGTTAAAACATCCAAATATTCAAGAATCACATTTGAATATACTTTTAAATTCTTTTAACACTTTGTTTTACTGTGTGGATGATACTCATTAACAATCGAAAATTTCTATTATCATTGAGCCTTAAAAAGAAACTACACTCAGGGAACTCCTGTTTTAAAAATATGTTGTTGTTTGGGTTGTAATACAGTTTCTTTATTTTTAATGTAAATGTTAGTCATTTGTAGAACATATTAAAGTTTTTACTAACCTTGTAGTTCATTAAAAAAAAAAACACACATCAAATGACTGTTTTATGATTTTACATTTAATTTTTAAATTCGTTTTTTTATTTGAAAAAATAAAAAAATAAATGTTTGTTTATTCTTTATTAACATATGTATGTGGTTCATTTTTACTACAATTGTGGTTCATTTTTTGAACATTAAAGAACAAATTACAATGTTAGTTGAATTTACTGAAATGTAAGTCGTCTTTAAGTGAAATTTCATTTGTTTTTAACTACATTTGCAGTGGTCTTTACATACATAGTATTCTAAGTGTATTTGTGAAATATTCTTCGTCTTCCTGGACAGGATTCCAATATATGGAAATGGAATATCACTTGTACTTGTTAACATAAAGGACATGTCCCTAAACTTTTCTCAAAGCACAGTTTTGGTGTCACTGCGCAGTTGCATGGTTTTAGAATATAGGCATAAATCATAGTGGTGTAAAAATTTAAATTCTTGTAACCTGAAGCAGTTAAGTCTAATCCAGTATAACAGCACATCAGAGTTTTCGGCAATAATGCTTCAGAGTGGTGAAAACGTAATTACTTCCTGGCTAGTCGCGTTTTATACTCTTTCTTTCAACTATGTTTTACTAAGCTGGAGAATAGTTAAGCTGGTCTTAATTCCTTTTATTTGAAAGAAGTGACATTAGAGTGCTATGGTCTTCTGACTTTTCTTACTAAATAATTTAAGAAGACTTATAGAATCTCATATTAAGCAGGAGCTCGAATTATCCTTAAATAACTCCAGGAGCCAACACGCATATATCAAAGGGCACTGAGACTGCTCTAATGAAATAATCTCAGGAATATAAAAAGTTCATGACACGTGTGCTTGAAATAAAGAGAGCCGTAAAAACATAAGGACTTGGCCTTATTTTATCTAGAAGCTGGATATTTACCATGTTGGACCTCAAGATTGTGTTTTAACACTTTCTCTCTGAGAGTGCTATGAGCTCTCTTTATCAGACAATGCAAGGTACCCATTGTGGTTCAACATCAAAATCTAGCTGGACAAAGTCAGAAAAATGTTAATTTCGAAATAGTAGCTAATGGAGGTTTATGAATAGCCAAGAACATGCTTAAGAAAATATATAATCAGTTTTTTTTATATAGGCCATTAGTTTTGCCGTCGCATGGCTAGAAGTATAGAGTTTTGTTGCACATATTTTGTTTGTCGGCAGAATCCAAATTTGACACACACTTCAAAAGTTTGCGATAGTTAAATTAAAAGTTTATTATTTATAATATATATCTTTTTATAATTTGCTTTTACCAATTGCTTTTTTGGGCTTCAAAACAAATTCTAAAATCAATACAGTTTTTGAAACAATTCAAATTTTTTAACGCTTGCCCAAACCTTCAGTGGCCATCAGTGGTTACAATTTTTAACCACGTTTGAGACAATCTTTCCCAGATCCCGATCGTATATGACTTTTTGTCAGCTATTATCAGCCTCATTTGCTGTACGGCTTTTAGTGAACAAAGACTTATGGAAAAACTAACGAAATGCCAAATATCACTCTGGTCTGAAACCCGAATCTAATGACAACTATTTATATTTTTGGACTCGCTGAGCTAGAAATAAATAAATATAAAAATCTAGTTCATGAAATTCATGATACAAATATGCAACAGTTTTATGATTCGTCCTTAGCCTAATATAATTCAATGTACCAAATTACTTTTGTGTTGATATAAATCGATTCAAAGATTCGATCGGTATACTAAAACAAATAGATATGTATTCGAAATCAGTATCGTTATAGCAAGAATGAAATTTCATGACGGAGGGAACATGTCTAAGCCTGAGCCGATTTTAAACAAAATCAATTGGTTTCGTTTTATGTATTTCTGAAATTCAGTATACACTTTCTAATGGAAATTGCAAGCTTTCCGAATGAAGTTGGAAAACTTAAGATTTTTCGTTAAATTGAGAGAACGCCAGCAAAACTTGGCAATTCCAATTAAATTTTTGAAAGCAAACATTTTCAAATCAAACGGATGTTTTTCAATTAAAATTATGAAAATTCCAAATAAAATTCACAAAGACCATTTCAAGTGAAAAGGTGATGCGTTTCCGACTTTCATACGGATATGGCTCAATAATGATTCCGAAGTGCACTCCACTAGACTTAAAAATTTTTCAGTTTTACCCAACCTCTTTCGGCTTTCGAGACATAAAAAAAATGTATGACATTTTTCAATGAAGTGATGAAGATGTTAAAAAGAGATTGGAAGCAACGCTCAGGAAATTCTTCGGATTTATTAATGTGTTTCTTTCTTAGGAAAGGGGATAGTGGAGAGACGAAAGGTGGGGAAAGATGAAGGGCTTCAAACATGGCAACATAATTTCGCGAGATGATAAGTCATATAACAGTTGTTGCTCGCCACATGATGTATAGTTGGCAAACTTATTGAAGCTTTTTGGTTCATAGTCCTGAGTCATTATTTTATATTAGTGTGCTATGAGAACAACGAAGGTGGGCGCTGCGATACATATTAGGGATAGAAAACTCATATATACTATTTTTCTAAATTGATGTTGACGTCACCGGGAATTGAACCCGGGACCATCTGTGTAACAGTCCAACGCGTTAACCATTACTCCGCTACGCCCCATAGTCCAATGAAGCTGTTTCATAAATATGATAAAACTTTTTTCCCTGTGTGAAGTGCTATTTTTGTAGCACTTATTTTCAAAGAATCTCCTAAGCGTAAAATCTCTTGAAATTTTCCTCAATATTGGCATATCTAGCAGTCTTTAATTAGTCTTAAAAAGGCTTAGATTTAGGGAAAATACGTAAAGTTAAAACTCTATTTGGGTAATGTTCTCAGAATAATTTAGGTTTTTCAATGACATTTTTCGGTGACGATGTGTTGGCAGCGAATCTTAAAAAATACTGTAAATAGACTTACTCAGAACTCTGTCATTTTCATGCAGCATCTTTCAGAATCCTGAGATGTTAAATAAAATTCTCTTACACAACAATTAAAAAAAAGTAGCTCTCACTTGTTGCATTTATTTCTTGCACCTGTACATGTTGAATAGACAAGATAAAGTTTCAACAATCAAACTGACTTTATTGTTTGAGATGCATAATCAACAAGTAGCTAAGGATTAAATTTAATCTCTTGAGAAAAAAATCATTCAACGAAGCTGAAAAACCTCAAACAAATACAATTGTTTTTAAAATTTTTAAGAATTAGCTAAAAAGGATTTGATTTCATCTGCATTATAAAAACTTAAAAGAAAAGCCGCCCAAAAAGGGAAAATTGCGAAAACATTAAAACAATGCTAAAAAGCCATAACGAATATTTGGAGTAAAAATAAGAAATTATAAATCTTTAAAACGCCAGATTAAATCCTAATAATAAGGAAAAACATTATTTTTTAAAGATACACCGATAGTTTTTTTTTTTTTTTGAAGAATTGCACAACAAATTTCTAAAGACATTTTGAAATTCTTAAAACTTCACATAAAAATCAATGAATGACAAGTGTCTTCAATAGACTTTGATTACAGGACATTGTTTCAAATTTGTTGTGGTATTTCTTTAAATTAACAAGAAATTATTGATTTCTTTTTCATACCAACTTGTTTGAATTGCCGCCAACCTACCATCGAAATCAAACAATAAGTTTAAGCTATTTTCATGAACTGGGTCAACAACCATTACAAATTTTTGTTTGATTTCCTGGAAAAGTAAATGTCTTTTAAATTAAGAAAACATGTTTGTCTTTTCTTACTTTTTTATGTACCCAGCGACTTGTAGTCTAGCTATTGTGAGACTTAAGGACGACAGGTATTTCGCACAAACACAAGCATACACTGACATTAAATTTTGCATGTATGTGTTAACTATTTTCTACTGCCCTAAATATTGTTGCGCATTGTCCTAAATGTCACCTTTCTTTGTATTCAACCAAATAAGAAGTTGCACATGTTGCATTGATTGTCTTATCTAAGTTATTGTTATAACAAGACCAACAAGGTGTTACTCTATACACCTATCCCTCGATTTACATGATATTTTTCAAGAGATGTTTAAATTAGCTCGATTTACACGAATTTTTTTAAAAAATTAAATTTTTTACCTTATAACAGAGATGCAAATCGGAAACATCTTTTAATGATAACAATTTTCGAAACAGACATTTGTTCTAACCAATGGAACATAAAGTTAAAGGTTTCAATGATTTTCTTAAAGTAATACTCTATACGAAGAAATTATAAAATATAGATTAATTTTCTTTATAATAAATTTTTGTCCTCATAAATGTGTAAGGCATTTATATGTTATTTTAAGACCGTAAAACTACATCCTTTTACTTATTCGCGGTATTGTATTTTTAAATTTTTATTAACAAAAAACACAATTTTTAAAGAAATAATTATAACGCACAAAAAATTTGTTTTAAGTTTGGTAATTTTTAATAAAAAAATTATTTCAAAATAATGCGGTTTTGCAGTGTAATGTTGAAATATCATCGGAATATATAAAACAAAGTAATGTATGAGTTATATAAGCAACTGCATCAGCGGCAAAACCACCATAACCGAATAAAGCATCAAAATTTCAAAAATGTGCCAAATGCGTACTAAAAATTCTGAAAATATATCCTATTGTGTGTTGCTATAAAAAAAACAGTTCTAATGTTCCAAAAAAATACTGCATTCCAAATGAAACTTATGAAAAAAGGCTTACTTATGGCGATTATATATCGAGTTCTTAGGAGGAAATTATAAATTTAAGCGATTTTAATCATTTCTGCCAGTCAATTGTATCCAACTGAAAGTTGAGTGACTTTAAGCATCGTAGTTTGAAACTTTTATAATGGTTTGAAAAAATTATATTTGAAGTTTTTATTTCTCCAAATACATAAAAGTGCATAATACACATTCCAGAAAAAGTGACTTTTGTCAACCGAAATGTACAAAACCATCACATACAGTGAAAATAGCGTTATTAAGATGGAAAACATGATTTTTAAAAATACTTGAAGAATTTACAGCGTTGTAAATACTGTTATCAATTTTAGGATAAACTCTATTTTTGAATACTACATTTAGCGATCAACGCGTTTCGTAAAGTGTTATTTTATTGGTGACATAATTTCAAATCTCAATGACAATAGTCCTATAAATTTTTAAGCTGAACCCTATTTTGGAAATTGGAATTTTTTTCAAAGGAAGACAAACCTAGCTCGTACCAATTAAAGATATCGATATTTAAGTCTATATAACATTCCAGTTTTGGCATAAAAAAGTCGAAAATAAGAGCATATGTTGCTTAGAGGAATAAATTGTGACAGATAAATAAAATTTGAAAAACAATCAAAGACAATCTCGTTAACTGCTGATTCTTGAAAGCACAAAAGCGAAAAAAATTACAAAATATCCTTTAAAAATTAAAAAAACTCATTTCAGGAAGTTTCTATTGCATATAAGTTAATTAAAGAAAACCAATAAACTATTTTAACTACTCAAACAGATTTTAAAATCGTGTATGTTAAAAATATACTGAATTTTTAATATATATACGTTTTTCATGCAGTGTAGTTTTAATATATAAAAAAAAATATTACGAAAATGTTAAAAGTCTTTAGAATTGAAAATGAAAATTATTCAAGTTCGAGGCCATACTCTATATTTCTTTATTAGGATATTGTCCTAACATATAATCTATAGAGTTTTTGTTTTCAAATTAAATAATTGACCACTTTCAGGAATGTGTTGATACATCTATTTCAGGAATTTTCTAGGTTTCCATCATCAGAACACGTTATAAAGAAGTGACAATCCCATGCAAAACATCAAACATTCATATAAACATAATTTTTATTTTTAATAAAAATTATATCAAACTTGGTCCTTAGAATTTTTTAGTTTTATTTAGGATTTCTAAATTTAAATCAATGCATTTTCCTTAATGATTTCTAATGTATCCAAATTAAATTCAAAATAACAATAAATGTTGATATAAAAGTAAAACTAACTTTTTTATGGTCAATGCAAAGTATTAAATTATAAAAAATTTCGTTACGATTTTAGTTGTTTCTGGAATGGATATGTTTGGATTTCATCGAAAGTGAAGTACGTCGGTTTTCAACGTTCTTATGATAATAATAGAGTGCCAACCGAAATGAAAAGTGTATTTTAATTTTAACAACTAATAAATTCACTTAGTATAACGATATTTACATTCGATTTCTAAATATTTTAGGTGTTGCAACTAAAATTCAGTTAAATTAATCGAATTTTGTTGTGAAAACTAAAGATCAGTTGTACCAACCGACTGAAATTTGTAATAACCTCAATTGAGTCGTAGTAACCGAATTTCAGTTGGCAAATAGCTAAATTTTTCCCTGTGTAAATGCACTTACTAAACAAATGAATAAAAATTGATTGGAAGTAAAAATTAATTAATTAGAACTAAACAATAATAATCTAGTATTTTAATAATCAAAATAGCTTCCATTGTGCAATTTTTCTTCTTTAGATGTTAAACTTTCTTTCATAATGCTTGAATATATAAAAATAATATATAATGTTAAATTTTCTTCGATCTTCTTTTATTTTATTCTTTTTAGTTTAAACGAACTTAAGATCATTTAAACTAAAAAGAATAAAATAATATATAATTTTATGATCATATTTAGTCTTTTTTCGATTTACAGATTTTTCATACAAAAATTTTCAAATTCGAATTCCACGATTTTTTCAGGAAGGTATACATAATTCGTGTATATCGAAGGATAGGTGTACATGCACAGATCTTCCTTGTACTACATTTATTACATACATGTTGCAATTCTTTTGTCAATGAATGGCAGTAATTCTATTGTCTTTTTCTTTCTTCCTTTTTTTTTTTTTGTCATTTGGAATTTATGCAATTCATTCTATTCTGGTGTGGTATTAACTCGATTTTGTTACAATTTATTTTAGATCTCTTGTATGCGTTGTGATCATCATCGTCGTCATTATTATTTGTTGTGATTTCTAGGAATTTGGTAATGCATCCTCTATTTTGTATTTGTTTTACTTATAATGAGTTGCTTATATTACCAGTGTAGAAAAGCATTACCATATAAGAGTTATATAAGTACATATTTGGGTTCCCAATACCAAATTGGTATTGAAAAATCGGTATTTGGGTATTGAAAATTTTTCAGTATCCAATTTTCGGTATTTTCGGTATTCATATATTAATTTTTTTTTTATTTTTAAATTTAAAACTATATTTATTTCACATATTATTTTATTTTAGTAAAGAAACCTAAGATTTAACAAAGATGAGCAATAGTTTTGCTTGCTTTTTATTAAAGTAATATATTAAACAAAACAGTGCATCCCAATATAAAATCCTTTATTCTACAGCAAGTCTTCGTGCAAATTACTCCGCTACTGAAAATTACCGTTTCTGTTCAATAGTGGTGGGTGGTATAGTGATCAAATAATCGTAAACCATCAGTAAGTATTTTCCCCTCTGGTTTGAAACTTTATATAAACTTAATTCGTGTTTTACTTCGGAGCTAATCTTCAATCTATCTTCGATTTCAGGGCAAAGTCTTTGCAATATTTTTAAAAAAGAATTTTTACGAAAAAAATGTTTACATTTTGTATTCATCATAATTTATAAAATAAAAAGCTACAAACAAGATTTTTACATAAAATTTAAACACAAAAATCTAAAAATTTTAAACAATAGAAAATATTTGCGAATCGTTGCGAGACTTGCCGATTTTCACATTGTCGTTAAAAGTGACCGTTATTGGTTTTGAACACTGTATTTTCATCGTTTTTTTCAATACAAATCTGAAAATTCAATTATTTCAATTCATGAACTTTAATTATTTGAACTCAACATTTTTGGTTCGTTGCAGTTCTGAGAGGTTTTAGGTTTATAACTCTGTTTCAACCTATTTCATAGTATTTTTCAAACATATTTATATTTTTTTTATTGCAATAACGAAACAAGGCAAAATTGTGCAATTATAATATTGTCATAAAGTATTTTTTATTTAAAAGCAAAAAATCTTGATGTAGGCATTCGTAGTCAAAATTATTGTGTCCTATGTAGGTAGAATATAATGCGACTCTTCAAATTAAACATCCCGACAAAACTTTGGTAATGGGTGCGATAAAGTAATGTACTACATTGTCAAGTATACTCCCTACTTGTATCATTATTTTCCAAAAACATGTAATGAATTTCCGATAATGGGTTACACAATGTATTACTTTGTAATGCATACTCCTTACATTCAGCATTATTTAAAAACATATAGTAATGAGTTACCACTAGTTGTTTAAGTAATACATTGCATTGTAATGTATACTCCTTACCTTCAACATTATTTTGAAACATAAAATATCGAGCTACCAATAATTGGACATTAATTCAAAACATAACATAAACTCGAATCACAACAAGTCATTTACATTTTATGTGACGATAGCTCAGTTGGTAGAACGCTCGCCCAACAACCAGATACCCTAGGATCGAATGTCAGCGCGAACACGTGGATTGTTTAATAAAAATAACTATATGTAATAATTTTTTTTTTATAAATTTGTTTTTGTAAAAATTTATTTATAGACACATTACTATTCGAAACCTGGTAACAATAAAAGTAACCAGTTACTTTACCCCCTACTATGTAATGAGCCTACCCATGATTTTTAGGCTCATCGCCTGTAAAATTCACCAGTGAAGTAAGGTGTATTGTAATGCATGTAAACAATGTTGATCGTTTAAAGATGCACCAAAATTGGAAACTCATCCTAACTGATAACAAAAATTTTTTTTTTTTTTTAAATTAATTCATAAATATTATCAACAAATTAATACAGTAAAAATTAATTAATTTTTAATAAAATGTGCCCACTACGGACTCGAACCTGGGTCTCCAGGTTTTCAGCCAATCGATCTACCATCTGAGCTATCTCGACATGTTATATTTGATAGCTACGGACTCGACCCTGGGTCTCCAAGTTGTCAGTCAATCGATCTACCATCTGAGCTATCTCGACATGTTATATTTGATAGCTAAAAACATAAATGACTTGCACAAAATGTCATTACTTTCCAGCTTACAAAAATTCAAAAATAAGTAGTTATATATGTATTTACTAGAAGTAAATAAAAATAATGAGTCTTAAATAGATTTTCAAAAAATTTTCAGATCACTACTTTATATTTAAAATAATGATAAAAATAAGTACTTATGGGTAACGCATTATTTTTTGTATTGAAATAATGGTACAATTAACTAGTTATTAGTAAGTCCTTCTTATTCGTGTTAAATTAATGCAGAGAGTAAGCTGATGTCATTACTGATGGTAAGAAAAGTAATGATATATCATTACCGATTCTACACTGGGTTGTTGCATCTATTGTCGTACTTATTTTGATGTTATTTAAAAACAATTTGCTAAAATTGTTCAAAAAAAACCAAGATACATTTGCAAGGTGTTAACTTGTCTTTAAAGAAAATTACATTGAATGAACCATACAAAATGTTTCTAAGAAGCCATAACTAGTGTTTACTTTTGTTTAGGGTGACAAAGAGTCTAGCTGGTTTTTATGTTCAGAAGTGCTGCAGTGAGACTAAAAGTCTACCTATTTAAGAAACATATTCTATTTTCAATTAAAAAAGTATAAAATAATTGAGACTAGTAAAATTCCTTGGCTCGCAGATCCTGACTTAAAAATTATAAATTAAGGCTTTGGCTACACTCATAAAAAAGTTAGCGCCAAAGTTTGTTAAACGAGTTCCAATTCAGTTTCCGAGTAAAAACGTTTATAAAACAATCACATATTATTTGATATAAAAATATATAGCTGTATATAGTTTAATATGGATATATGAGATGGTGCATTTGATCAGATAAATATATATTTTCCATATCAATTGCAAATGTTCTCCTTTACAAATCAAAAACTTTACTTCATTTAACATTTTCTTGACTTCAGCTGAAATAGTAAAAAAAAACTAACAAATTCAATAAATTATATGTGCATTTGTAAATATTATTTTAAAAACTGTAAGGAACCATACCATATTGCTATAAAAATCATATTTAGGCCATTGTAAACATTGTCAACATTACCCATATAACTCCTGTAACAATTCACTTCAACATACTGTTCTATGTTTGTTAAAAAGCTTTTTAAAAAGCGATGAATTTTACAGGCGATGAGCCAAAAAGTAATGGGTGGGTTCATTATCTAGTAGGGGACCAAGTAACAGGTTACTTATATGGTTACCGGGTTTGGTAAGAGTAATGAGTATATAAACAGATTTTCATTAAATAAATTTAAAACAAAAAATTTACATATAATTTTTTTTAAATAAATAAATCACGTGTTATCGCTGAGATTCGAACCTGGGGTCGCTGGTTATTAATGGGTTGCTTAAAATGTAAATGAATTGTTGTGATTCGAGTTTTCGTTTCTTATGTCAAAAATATATAACTTTAACTCATGCTTACAAAAAATGACATAGTAATGTGTCTAAATATAGATTTTCAAAACAAAAATATTTTAAATATTACTTTACGTTTATATTTCATGCGTTATGTAATTGATGATCGGTAAGTCATTACTTTATATTTATAAATAATATAAAATGTAATGATGTATCATTTCAAGTTAACCCATGAATGCCCAATTATTGGTAATTCATTACGTTATGTTTTGAAATAATGATTAAGGTAAGGAGTATTCATTATAAGGTAATGCATTATGTTACCCATTATTGGTAACTCATTACTTTTTATTGGAAAATAATCATACAGGTAAGGAGTATACTTTACAATGTAATGCATTACTTTATCGCTGCCATTACCAAGTCTTTCTGGGTTTTCTACATGTGTAGCATTATTTCTTTTGGGTATTGGAACAATTTTAAGCTATTTTCAAATTATAAGGGTACACTAAGGTATCAATTATACTGTTAAAAATCTTGGAAAATAAGGAACAATTATATCTCTGCATTGAAACAGCATTTTTTGGTAAAACTTCATAGTATCCACAACTTTTGATCAGACCCAATTTCGAAATAATTTCCGAGATTTCCAAATCAGTTGTATGAAAAGGATTAAAACTACATCGGCCTTTATTTAGTGATGGTAGACTACTAAAAGAGTCACCAGGGTAGTATTATATTGTTTGAAATTTGAATAATATATAATATATATTTTAAAATGTGATAAAAGCTAAAAATGTATAGTAACTTTTGTTTTATCTAAGCAACAACTGAAATTTTAATAAGTTTAATTGGCTTGAATTTTAAAACCGCCATCATTTTTGCGCCGTTAAATATAAATGATTAATGCAAATGGATTTAGCATGCTTAAACAACGCCTAACACACTTACTTATGTCATACAAAAAATTATTTTTAAAATATTTTACCTCGAAGTATGTAAGTTTTTAGCCGGGCATACAACAACTTGTTTAATCGTGAATAAAGAAGCGAAGTGAAAAATTTTTTTTTGGTCCGTTTTTTGGGGAGAATCATAATTATCACAAATATTTTATTGTTTAATACAACATCCACTAACAATCTGACAATCAACAATATTTTAAATTTTTTAAAAGCGGAAACGGAAACGGAAGAAAGACTTTCTTTAACACAAAACAAATAAAGCATGCATATATTTTTTTTTTTTTTTTTTTAACTAAATTCAAAAATCAAACGTCATCTATTACACACAAAAAACATGCAAATGAATATAACTGAACTCTAACTAATGATATTTATGTATGTTGAATGCTGGTGATCACCGATCATCATCATCATCATTTCTGGCAAACAATCATCAATAACAATTTGGCATAAAAATTAATCAACATAACAACAAATTGTCTGCAAATAACTTTCTCATGCCTACACTCACCTTAATAAAATTCACTTCAGCCAAAAAAAAAAATCTCTAATTTGTATATTACAATATAAGATGTCAGTCAGTCAAATGAAACATATGGTTATTTTTCAAAATTTTCAAATTTCATTTTATTTTTCATTTCGTAAGTTGGAATTAATTTTAAATAAAAATGCATAAAATACTCAGACAGGAATCAGCTGATGAATCCGAAATGTTGGGAAAGAAAGTGATTAAAATGAAATGTGAAAATTATAGTGATATAGGGAAAGGGATAGATATATACAAAAAATGTTGCATACAATGTTATTTCCATCTCACTCTGCATATCACTATAATGTTAACAAAACCATATGGTTCAATATTACTTTTTTGGGATATATCATGGGTAACTTGACTGTGTAGTCTGTGTTCAAAATTAATTGAAACTAAATGGACAAAATATATGAATGAATTTTTGTACGTTTGATAAAGAAGAGAAGAAAGAAAGCTACTACTACAAGAAGAAAAAAAAAAACAGAAGCAAACCGCAAGTGAAACATGTGAATCCAGTGAAATTTATTTCTAACCTTACCAGCACCACCACATCACATTCAAATCACAAACATAAGGAGGTGAAAAACGTTCGTTGATATGTCTAAAAAGCAGACGTGATGTATACACGCAAAAAATAGTAAGTGTAGAATTAATTAAAAAAAAAAAAACAAACATATAAACTAAAAAAGTATACCTAAGATTATTGTATAGAATACAAGTTAAAAAGTATTTTGAACACTTGCACCTCTCGGTAATTCGGATCATTGTGAAATGTGCTCATCTTTTCTTTCCGAGCAAAATTACAACATTTTTGTATGAAAACATCTTTAAAATTTATTAAATTAAAATTTTGTTGTACGCAGTATTAAAATAATCGAGGAAACAAAATGTTGATGTCCATATTGGTTACGCTGTGACTGTGACTGCCACTTACTGGAAATATTTAAAGTTTTTGAATATTAAAAAATATTAAAAACGTTCGGACATGCAGGGACATCTTTTATAT
The DNA here is from genome assembly GCA_021234595.1 of Delia radicum. Classification (NCBI taxonomy): domain Eukaryota; kingdom Metazoa; phylum Arthropoda; class Insecta; order Diptera; family Anthomyiidae; genus Delia; species Delia radicum. The sequence continues at coordinate 89,417,621 of CM037854.1, read as the reverse complement.
ACCCAAGTAAAAAAGTTTTGATATAGTTATAATATATTATGGTATGTTGCAAACTATATATTCATATAAAATCATATAAAATTATATCTCAAATATATAATTATATCTTTTTTCAGACACTTCATTAAAAGCAATATGTAAATATAATTACATATCTATATACTCGTATGATAACACATGTAATTGCATATATTTGTATATAATTTTATCTAATTGGATGTAAACGTATCACATTATGTATAATTTGATACACTTAGAAGAGGACTTAATTCAGATATACATAATTCTATCGAACTATATCTAATATCATAAACTTAGATCTAATTGTACTAAATAATAGTAATAAATGCACCATATTAGATGAAATATGGTACAATTAGATGTTCTCATTTATGGGATATAGTTATGTATAATACTAAAATTTACAAAACAGTTTTTACATGGGATACCAGTGGATGTATCTTTAAAACACCTTTCATTTGCCTATAGTTCAATAACTTATATAAGAAATATTTTAAAAAAACTTTAAATTTGATTATAAGATCTTTTAGTCATTCGTTAAAAAATTAAGGATAATGCTATTTAAACTTCCCAGTACTTATAACAAGTTACAAAATATTCACTGACACGATTGATAAGGCTTAGCTCTTAGCTGGCATGTTTAGCAAGAAATTCATTCTTGCCGGATGGCGGACAACCACTGCCCGAACTCTTAAGTGTATCGCGTACTATGCGTATGATATCCTTCCGAACTCGAGTATTTAAATGTTAAAAGGGTTATTTCAAAATGATATGCCAGCACTGGTTCTGAAATAGTGCTCTTCGAAGCTTGCTCGTCCATTGGCTTACTTTATTACTGCTTCCCTTCATACTGGAAGGTTGCTACTGTCCAGCCAATCCCTATCCATTTGTAAAGGAGCATATAGACGACATGTATTTGTCATCTGACATGTCAAATTTTCAAGTCACATGTAATTGTGCATGTCTGTCAAAATTGCTGTTTTACATAAGGTTTATAATATTTGGTCACAAACGTACATGTTTTTTGCTTCTGACACAGTCTCTGTTTTTTTTCTTCAACAGCTGATCAGTGCGAAAATTTTATTAAAATAATTTTTTTTTTTAAAGTGATAGTCAAATGGAATCAAAGGATAATGCAATTGCAGTGTGCAGTGTAATTTTAATTATAACTGCAAATGAAATCGAAATTAAAAAAAAAGAAAAGAGGAATCAGAATCAAGCAAAATTTGCTATAGTTTTAGCACACACCAAAGTCGATCTGGGTTTCAACATGGCATGCTGCCGCAGCAAAAATTTTTTTTGCACCGCAAAATAGTTCAGCCATCTTAAATAATTTTTCTTTAAATGCGGACATACCAATTTGGGATATAATTATGAAACTTTTTATAAACATATATATGTACATAATTTTATTAAATGGGAAAATGTATATACATTTATTGGTATTGTAAAATGTTAACTTTAGCCGGCTAATGATTCCGTCAATAGGGGACCGCCGCTGTTTGTTTTCTCACGGCATGGATTTATGACAACTTTTTGTTTCATATTTAAAACAGCTGATGTCAGATGGTTTGTCAGAAGAAAATAGAGCACGCTCTAATTGAAATTTTGTCAGATGACTTTGCGTCTGACTTTTAAAGAAGCAAAGTTAAAAAGGTCACACACGACGTGTATGTATTTTGCAGTGGGAAATTTAACATGTCAGATGACAAATACATGTCGTCTATATGCTCCTTAATCGATTCTCAAGTTAATAGAACTGCGCATTCCATACACAATTCAGTCATCAGTCGTACTAACCGTAAGTGGTATAAACTCCATGCAAAGGTCTTCTCTGCCATTTACAATGTAGGTAAATTCATATCAAATATCCACAAACACTACTCCCTCTTTTCTCCTTTCATTTACCCATTTTCCTAATACCAACACAATCCTCTGCATTAGTAAGGGCCATCCCCAGAGTGTTGATCTAACGTAAAAAAACAAGCATATAAAAAAACCGACGATGTCTTAAAAAAAAAAACGGAAAGGAGAAATTCAATTAAATAAAAATTCATTAAAATCATCTGCAATTTTGTTTAGAACTAATACATACCTATTGAAAATAGTTCTCTTACTTTTCAATAACCAATTTTCAATTTTAAATTTTTTTAAAAATTTTGTTCTGTTTTAAAAAATATAGACTTTATGTCATGTGAAAAAAAACACTTATTTTGCTTGCCGCATTAACTTTTTGTTTATGAACAAAGTCTAAAGTCAAGTTTTATACTCTTCTTTTATATGTCAATCAAGTAACCCTTTTGTTATTTGTTTTACTGATACTTTGATAGTTTTCAAATTTTATTTTAGAGTTACTAAAGAAATGATATACTTGGGCTGCCGTTGTTTATTAATACTTGACTTATATTATTTCTATAAATTTATATCATCAAATATAAAATAAAAAAAATACAAAATTGACTTCGATATTCTGACACTAGTTTATTTTTTGCGTGTAAAGAAAAGTTTATAAATGGTTATTGGTTTATATATTAAATCAATTGACAACGTCATCAACACCTTTTCTGTTGTACATTTGATCGTTCATATGTAGATAGAAATGTTGCTTGTTTTACATACATTAAAGTAACAGTTGTCGTTGTTGTTGCAACTACTGTTACTACATAGATATTATCATGATGTTGCTGCTAGCTGCTGACTGCTGCTGATGTTACTAAGTGATGGGTAGCAGCAACATCTTTATATTGTTTGGTTGTCACAAAAACTTTTACTCTAACTTTAGAGATCAACGATCGTTATTGATCATTGATGAATGCTGATGATGGTGTCGTTTGTAGTGTCAAACAATTGTTGTAATAAAATAACAATAAAATTAATTTAAATGCAAAAAAATGCTAAAGAAACAAAGTAATGTAAATGTGTGACCACAGATACAGATCATCTTTACTACCTTCACAATTTATTTCACAGCACTTTTTGGATTTCGACAATTTGTTTAAATTATTAAAGAAATTCAGTTTACATGTTATATGCACAATTTAGCGTTTTTTTAAATTAACAAAAACCGCTTTGAAAATTAACAAAGCAATACAGCTTAACAGCATATGAAGGCGCGGCTAAGGGGGGATGTGTGTGATATATCCCCCCACCCCCTCCAACTGGTTGAACAAATATAAAATATAATGCGACACAAAATAACTTTAAGATAACACGGTTTGTAATTTTAAATCATGGTTAAATTAAAAAAGTTAAAATTTTTGTTGGTTGCCTAAACCAGGACATTTTCTTAAATATTTTCAAATACTGTAATTTGACTACAAAAACTATGTTAAAAAAGTTATCAGATGTTTAAATCTTTATGATCGCTAGTAAAAATGTACTTTAATTTGAAAATGGTAAAATTTTACATAAATGTTGTTAATCTTCTTTCCAAATGGTAAGAACAAATTTAAAAATTCATTAATATTTATTTTTAATAATTTTAGAATCAAAGTACCACAACACTTTCGGTACATAAAAAGTATCGTTTTTTTTCAAATTTAAATCATCAGGTGTCGAAATGCTCTCAAAAAAAAAAGGTAAATTTAGTCTTAAAACAAACATTTTTTTTAAGAATTCTTATTTTAAAACTTTTTTTAGTATAGTTGGAATAATAAAGTATCCGTACAGTGTTAAAACAAGAAATTTGAATTTGCAAAAATTTCTCAAACTTCCGAAATCAGTGGTGAAAACCCCAAAAAAATATTTTTTATTGAAATATAATATTGTTCGATAACCAAAAACAAAATAACAAAAATCGCTAAAAATATGTCTTTGTTCTAAAAAGTACTAAAATATGCTCCAAAATAAGATTTTTTTTTTTATCACAACTAAGATTTGTTTTCATCGAAAATAAGATTCTTCGAAATATGCAAAAACAAGAGCAAATTGTGCCAAAATATGCTATAACAAATCAATGCAAGAATTCATCAATTGTTCTAAAAAAGATAAATATCTCATTAACTTTTCAATACGACACGCTGAAGTAAACCTGAAACAACATATTTCTGACTGCGCTAAAACAGAGTATATTTTGTGTAACAAAACCACTAAAAACTTCTAAACTTCTAATTTTAGATTATATACGTTTAAGTGTTTCGTTGGGAATCAGAAATAAAAGCCAAAAAATTAAAAAAAAAAAAAATTTAAATTCTGCAATAAAATTGTAATTAAAAAGACAGGAGGAAACCACAAATGTAAAAGATTGGAAAACACTTAAGAAACAATAAAGTCAATATTTTTTAAAGCCAGAAAATCTGAACAAATATTTACACGTGCGCTCAAAAATTAAAAATCCAAAAAATTGTAAAATTGTAAAATAGCCAAAAACGACAAATTACTTTTTTCTGGTTTTAAAATTACAAATTTTCGAAATTTAATTTTTTTTAAATTTTATATAACTGTTTGACAACATTTTTTCAGATTTTATTCAATATAAAAATTGTTTGTTTAACGGTCACTTTGATGACCTTAAAATGAAAAATTCCAAATTTTTCATATGCTTTTACTGAAGTTTAAGAAGTTTCAATTTGGAAAATTCTGAATTTTTACATTTAAGATCATCGAAAGCAAGTAATTTGATCCACGAATGATTTTTTTTAGTAACCTGGAACTCTTGAGTAGTGAATTATACTGTTTTGCGAAAATATGAGCCAAGAAAACATTAAACATTTATATATTTCGTATCCTAATTTGTCGGATAAAAATCCACCTTAGAGTTCAAAAACTTACGAAAATGTTCAAAAATTTTTTCATGCAACTGGTGAAGTTTTCTTCACAATGAGAATGAAAAAATTAAAAAACTTTATAAAAAAGCTTCATAGTTTTAATGAAATTTTTTCATTAGTCGTATGATATTTTTAATAAATTACATGAATTTTTCATGCAATTTTATGAAAAACTGCATTAATTTAATGAAAAGTTACAGTGACATTTCATATATGTTACCATGCTGAGAGTTTTCTCAGTGTAGTAAAAAATACTGGTTTAAAAATTAACGAACAATGACTATCTTTGAAACTAAAATTTATGGGATGCATTAAGTTGGCATTCATCAATCTAAATAGGTTTTAAACAATTTTACAGAGTGAAACATTTTAGAGATATTATCTATTAAAAATAAAAAAATAAAACGAAACGGCTTAGGAAAACCTTTGGGATGACAAAATTTATATGTTCATTTAGACAATATTTAAAAAGTCGGCAAAATTGCATAATAAAAATCGCAAACAAATTCGAAAAAAATTGCCATCATTTAAAAAATCGGCAAATTATAAATAATAAAAAAAAAAAATGGAAAATATTTGAATTAATTGCAAAAAATTTAAAAACATCACCAAAATTAAAAATCTTTAAAATAGTCTTTTTTTATTAAAACTGTTAAATTTTCTTCGATCTTCTTTTATATTATTATTCTTAGTTTAAACGAGCCTTATTTATTTATTAATTATTTATTTCCAATATTTCGTCTCCACATTGGGTGACTTCTTCAGGGAACAAATATTACAATTTGAAAAGCTAGTTTTAATAAAGGGTCCACCATCTAACGTTTTTTTTTTTCAACTAGTGCTTATTTCGTGAATGGTAACACTTAGCTCATGTCTGATTTGACAGATAATTAGTTTTATCCTTCCGCTGAACGAGTATGGTCCGTATGTTCGTTATCTTGTGAAAAAAGTGAAAGAAACTGGCATCCTCATCGATAAACCAAAGCGTGAAAAGACAAAAACAGTGCGTACACCCGAGAATATTGCTGCTGTTGCAGAATTTGTGCGTGAAGCGCCATCAACATCAATTCACCGTCGTTCTCAACAATTGAATATTTCGGAGACATCATTGAGACGAATTTTGCATAAAGATCTTGGTATGACGCAATACAAAGTCCAATTGGTTCAGGAGTTAAAAAAAAAAAAAGTTATTTGGCGGACTCTTTAATTAAAAACTTATATTCATATCAGAGAACAGAATGAGACCATTCGTTTTTTTTGTCCATTCATATATTCATTACTTTTACTCAACAACAACAGCTTATGATGTTGCTGTTTATTCCATTTATTGTTTTTGTTGAATGCCTGTTTAAAATTAAGTTTTATAATGCCGTAACATGTCAAGCAATGAAATGAAATGATGACACATGAATAACACGAAATCAATCACAACATTCGCGTAGTATTCGTTGACCTGTAGCAATAATAATAATTTGTTTTTAGTTTTCTTAAATATGAAATATGTATTAACTTTTGTTTATTTTTATTAAACATGAAATATGTATACATTTTTTTAATTTTCTAAATAGAGAAATATGTTTTTTCAAAAAAATTTGTGAACGTTTTATTCATTTAACATTGAGACCATACATAGCAATCGTTGTATATTTTTTGTTTTCGTGAGTGTTAAGTGAGGTTAACACTAGACAAGCAATGCAATGCATGGTTTTCGTTACACTCACTTTTCTCAATTCTGTCGATTATTGCTTTATTGAAATGATGTGAGTTGACTACTATGTACACACAGAGAAATAAAATGCCAACCGAATTGAAAAGTGTATTTTAATAGTAACAACTTATAAATTCAGTTAGTACAACGTTATTTAGATTGAATTTCGGAATATTTTATGTGTATCAACAAAAAATCAGTTGAATTAACCGAACTTTATTGGGAAAACTAATGTTCTGTTGAACCAATAGACTGAAATTCGTAATAACAGAATTTGAGTCAAAGTAACCGAATTTCAGTTGGCAAAGAGATAAATTTTTCTCTGTGTGTACTCATTTTTTCTGATTGCATTCAAAAGCATGAAAAAAGGTACTCAAACCGTTCTCTGATACATAAAATAAATTTTTTAAAAAAGGCGGGAAATCAAAAAAATATTTTCTTCAATATGAAAAAATAAAAATATCCCAGAAATCAAAATTAAATAAAAATAAAAATATCACAGAAAACAAAAATAATTATAATAATATTTAAAATATTAACTAGAATATTGAAATACATATATTATTAAACATCATAAAAATTATCTTAGTTTCTATTAACTAAATGTCTGTAATTTTGTGCAACATTTGCTATGTCTGACTAACACACTAAAATAGTTGTCGGTTTTATGCTGAAACTTTTTGAAGACTTTGACCTATAGCGTAATGCTGTTCGTGATGTAATGCTGTTCGTGACGCTTTACTGCTACCCCTTTCAGAGACTAACGCCAAAATATTAATGGACTATCGCTCCTGAATTGGTTGTGGGGTTTTCAACGTTTTCTTTTGCACTTTGCCCAATCCAAAGTTTTAGAATTTAGCAATTTTTTTTGGCAAGTACCGCCTTGACTAATAATTTGTTGATTCAGCAAAATTTTTTACTAACTTTACTCACTTTTTTTGAGTGTATTGATTCCTTATAACCAATACAAAAACACTGATGATGTGAACATATTCAACTCATGTTTTTCATCCTTAAATGTGAGATTATCGCCTAAAGAAATATATCTTTGTTTTTGTCTTTCACCACATACGCAAGTTTCAATAATATCTGAGAGAGAGAGGCGCAAAGAGACCTTCCTTGTTAGACGTTAAATCAAAGATTTTGTATAACACATAAAAACAAGTGAATTGTTATGAAAAAATTGATTTAAAAACTCGATATAAAGGTCAAATTGTTAAAGAATTTACAACTGTGATTCCTTACTATGGAAATATGATCCACTTAGGCGTATGATTAATATTATTTAATATAATTCACTTAAGCGTATAATTTATACTATTGCCAATGGACTTCTAAGCGTATGATTAATATTCTTGTTAATGGACTTTAAAGCGTATGATTAATTTAAATTATATAGTTCAACCAATATTGCCAACTACCGAAGTGAAAAAATCGCTAAAAATGGCTTAATTCGGAAAATAATACTAAAACTCAATAATATGAATGTAAATTATTAAGAATATTGAGTTTTAACACGAATTTAACAAAAGTATTATTTAAATTTAAATGTTTTTCTAATTTTTAAAATATTTTTGGTAAATTTTAATAAAAAGAACATAATTTTACATCGAATGTAAAAATTCTATGTGAAAATTTAAAAATTTTTTGAAAATCGTAAAAAATTTAAGCACATTTGTATGAAATTAACTGCAAAACGTATAAGAAAAAAAATGGATAGGGGAAAGTTTAATGGATAAATACAATCTAGCAATTCTTTAATGGCTAGATAACAATAAAATGGCTAGATCTAGCAGGGAAATGGGTAAAATGGCAATCTTAAGTACAACAGAGGCCAACGTGTAATAATTCATAATATTTTTAGAAATAATGATGACATTTTTACATAAAATGGGGGTCTCTCGATGGGTTCCTTCCGATCTTAATGACATTTGTATATGTGATAAAGAAAGAAAAAGGTTTCGTATTTTTTCTAACAGCCTAATCTAATGTTTAGCTATTAAAAAGTCAAAAATACCAAATTTATAAATTTTTCGGCTTATTTCGAACCATTTCAAAAAATGGGGTACCAACTGAAAGAGGTTCTGGAGACACATTACCTGGTATACGAAACGTGTCCCATAACTGTAAAATATTTTTTTATTAAAACAAGTGTGTTTTCAGTGATATGAAAGCTGGTGTTTTGTTAAAGAATTATAGCTAGATTAAGCTACAAAATATGTATGTATTAATGCATTAATGCCTATTAAATATAATGTAGGGGTGTACGAGCTTCTCCAGATATTTGGAACTGTTCGGCTTTTATACAACTTTTCCCGAAGAGCTTTTTAACCTATATTTTAAATAAATGGAAACCCTAGCACTATATAGGCAACATTGGTATCAAAACTTTAGTTTTCGCGAATACAGCAAAGCTGCGTTCAAAAAAAATCTGAATTTCATAAGTTTAATGCCCATTTCCATATAACAATTTAATAACCTTTTAACGTGAGATTGGGCCACTAAACAAAATACGTGTTCCTTACTGACGCACAGTGGAGTAAATCAAAAAAAAAAGTGGTAATAAATATAGAACTTCTTAACTACTGGACCGATTAAGACCAAATGTATATGTAATCGTTAAGGAGGAGTATAGCTTTCAGAAAATTAATTTTGAAGTCACCCTGTGTCACAGGGTGAGCACTAAGGTGCCAAAGTAGACCACCTCGAGTACCAAAAACTTTTAAAATGCTGTAACTTCTACAATTATGAACCGATTTGAATGATTTTAGACTTTTTTGATATAGTTTAAAAGTTGTGTGATGTTGAACATTAAAATTTAAATTTTTTGACAAGTTTTTTTAGGTTTTAAGTTAATAACTCCTTTATGATAAGTGGTAAGACATTAAAAAAATGTTGTGTATTGCCACTTTTATCATTAACGTTGAGCTTAAAGTTTCATTTAATTATCTGTAACCGTTGAGTAAAGAAAAATCTGCAAAGTCAATTTTTTGAAATAGGTCAAAAAAATTGTAAAATTTTTGAGAAAAAGTAGCTTCTCTCATACGATTTTTTTTATAATCTAATAGAAGAAAAAGTAAATATTTTTTTCAATATTCGAAAAGAACAGGCTTTGATAATAGTTTTAAATGAAAGTATTATTAATTTTGGACATGCACCCTACACCCAGCATTGATCGAAAATGACCAATTTTCAAACAAAATTTCAAGTTTACACACGTGAGCAAAAAATGGCACGCCCATTTCTTAACTTTTTAAAACACAATATTATAGACTAATAAAATGTTAATTATTCTTTATCAAGTTTGCCGCCGGGAAATGAAAAGTGGGGTCGTGGGAATAGTTTTTTTAAAGAAAGTCAAATTTTGAAATTAGATTTTTTCGCTTTTAAAAAAATCATTTTTATATCCAATTTTTTTACTTTCATTTATTTTTTGTTAATTAACGACAATATAATCTTTAATTCATATTAAAATTGTTTACATAGCATAAACACCTATTTAGATATTATTTATCAAAGTTAAGTTGTTATAATACAAAAAACACTATTATATATATATTTTTTTGTTTTTTTACTTATTTGTTCTATAAATTTTTTAAAATTTACAAGAAATAATTTTTTTTTTAAAGCAGAGGCTTTCACCTGTTCAACGATGTATAACATGTCTGGTGAATACGTTTATAAACGTCTAAAAACTTTTTTAAATGTGTCAACTCGACCAAAAATTTTATTTATATGAAAATTCCTTTGTATGAAAATCATTGTAAATAGTGTATGAGTAATTAACAGGGCAGCGACTTTCATACACTAAAAAATCGAAAATATGCGCTTAAAACATGCAGTAAAAAGTTAAAAATATGCGCTTAAAACATGCAATTTTAAACTTTAAGAGATAACATATTACCGTAAGCACGGTTTTTATTAATCCCATCAAGCGGATTCAAAAAAGCGGATTCATAATTGTAAAAGCATTTTAAAAGTTTTTTGTACTCGAGGTGGTCTACTTTGGCACCTTAGTGCTCACCCTGTGTTAACACAGGGTGACTTAAAAATTAATTTTCTGAAAGCTATGCTCCTCCTTAACGATTACATATACATTTGATCTTCATCGGTCCAGTAGTTAAGAAGTTCTATATTTATTACCACTTTTTTTTTATTCACTCCACTGTGTGACGTAATATGGATCTTATATACGGAAATTATGACATTTTTTAAAAGGAATCCCATATACCACTTTTAGTAGAACAAATACTTGGGAGATCTTTATAAGAGGATACCAATAGTGTTTTTTTTCTTTACTGAAAATTTTCACTGTTCAATTAAATATTTATTAATAGACATAATCAAATCATTTTTTGTAATAGAATGATCGTTAAACGGTTTAATGGGTTTGCCGCGTATGTAATAGCTAACTTTACACAAGATGTATATTTAAGTGAAAATAATTGATATGTGATGCTTTTAGCACACTGATGCATAAAAATACGAAAAAATGTCAACATAACAAAAACGTTTGTAAAATACACAACAATTTGTTTATTTTAAGATTTTTTTTTGTTGTTTTGACCTTTTTTTGTATTTTTTGCATGGATTATTTCACTTAGAGTATTACGTAGGTAAAGATAACCGCAATGACGTCAATATTATGGCCACCTAAAGGCAATCCTAGCAAAAATACTGGAAAGTTTTTAGACCGAATATAGAACGAAAGCCAAAATATGAAGTTATTTTTGAACTCACTGTTTAACCAATGAACCTGATATTGGGCAGCTTAAAAAAATACGTATACTAAAAAAATGTCAGTAAAGTCTGCAACCTTTTTGCTGGCCATATATTTACTGAATATTTTTATTTAATTTTTTTTTATATTATTATTTTCTAACACGGTGGGTGTTGCCAGTATTATCTTTTGTACGGTTGTCAATTTCTGCCCAGGTTGGTAAAAAGTTGTATGGTCGTTTACTAGTGAAACCAAAATTTTTCGATTTTTAAACTTTCGCGGTATTTTTCTTACGGATTTTTCGCCGTTTAATGGAATTGATTTCTTAAAATAACTTTAAATAACGGTATTCCAAATTGAATTCAGCGCACCAATAACCGGATACGAACATCACAAACATATAAGTTTGGCGTACATTTTCAAAAAATTTATGGTTTTCTCGATAGAAACTGCCAACCGTACCAAAAAAAAAAAATAGTCCTGGCAAACCGCTGCTATTTTTGTAAACTCCACCGTGTTAAAAATTGCCAAAGGTACAACTAATATTTTACTAGGAAAACACTATTTTGTTTGAATATGTTTTGCTACTACCATCCTCAAAACTCTTTGCCGATATTGGTTTTACCAATTTAAATGTGTTTTATCACACATATTTTTAAAAAATTAGTTTAATAAAAGCCATATTAAAAGCCCCAAATTTGTTTAATTACCAACGTTATTCCAATAGTGGCAAGTTCGCTTAAACCAACGGTTGGCCACTGTTACCAATCGAGTAATAGAACAACGTTGTCAATTTTGTTAAAGCCACGTTCTGCCACCGCATAACCGAACATCGTCGACGCTTTGCCAACACTGTGCTGATTGTATTTTGCTGTCTGTGTTTTTTCTTTTGCTTCAGATATCAAAATTATGTATATTTGAAATTATCTAGCGTGAAATTTTGCAAAATTAAATTATTTTTTTCGCTTTTTTTTATAAAAAACATGACTAGAGAATGTTTACGATGGATCAAATTGATAAAGTGACAAGAAATTTTGTTCACTCCTAGCGAGTGCAGCGGTAGTTTTTGAAAACGCATTTCGCTTTATGACAACTAAGTCGCTATATCAAGTCCGCCGAAATGTACATCTAGTAAAATATTTTAATTAGCTAAATACTAAAACCAATTTTAAGAAGCAAACAAAATTTTCATAGCCTCAAAAAGCATCCTTATATAAACTTTTTAATTTCGCATATTTAAAAGTATTTAATGTGATTTCCTGAAAATAAGTAAAACTTAAATACATAAAATCGGCTAAAAGTTCGTTTTTCCCAAATCAAACCCGATTTTCTTTTTGTTTTTAATGCATGACAACATTTTTTTTGGAGTATTTTGATATAAGTATTTTGATAGATGATAAATAGAATAAGATCTATAAATTAATGTAATTTTAACTAAAACCACCATAACCCGCAATGATGGAATAATATTAACAAATGAATTGTTATGCAAACTCTGCTTAGACCAATAAAAATCGTGAAGATCTCTAAACTGTGATTCCTTACTATGGAAATATCACCCACTTAGGCGTATGATTAATATTATTTTGAATGGACTTCAAAGCGTATGATTAATTTAAATTGTATAGTATAAGTAATATGAAAAACTTTTTTCGGAAAATTTAAATTCATTGTTCAGATTGTAGCACTTGTCTAAAAGTTATGTGGTGCGAATTTGAGAATAATCGGAAAGTTTTAACCCGTGGAAGCAATAACAAAAGTTTTTAAAGTTTGAAAATTTTTCTTAAATTACATAAATTAAAATATGTCTTGCGACTTATCAAATATTAACGTAATCGGATTATTAGATTGTTTACAAATGAATTTTGAACAAAAATTAGGGAAAAAAGTAACATTTGTAAAAAAATTCTTCAATTTCTCACAATAAAAATTGACTTAATTGTCCAGATATAAGAACAATCAAATGATATTAAGATTATTTTTTAAGTATTGATGAAGGCTACAAAACAAGTTCACAATACTCACACGTTTTTGGAAATGGTCTACTGCTAGGAATTAAGCAAATTAAATCTCTTTTACTCATTTTTTGTGCAGATTCCATTTTTAAGCGAAATAACGAGTCGCTCGGTTAAATATTTCGCACACATAATCTGACAACATTAATAAAGGCAACTTAATAAGAAAAGAAGTTCAGTGTTGTATACAAAAGCAGTTGTAAGTGAAAGTGTGTGTCGGATTTTTATCGACCTCGCTCTTTAATAATTATACGATGATATAATTAAAAAACAATTGTAAACTAAATAAATAATCCCATCTCTGTTATGTACGAACTCAAATTAATATTATAATAATAATAATAATAAGCCATGCGCTAAAATATTTTAGAGCTACCTCATTGTGGGCATAGGCTCTCAATAAGAAATCTCCATCTGGAGCGTCTATTTGCAAAACTTCTTAGTTCTAATAAGCTATTTATCTTTCTATTACAAAAATCTGGCAGGTTATTAATTTCACTCAATGTTGAACGACGACAAGAGTTGCACGGTCTTCCTAGCTTTCTTGCACCTTGGGGGTTGTACGTTAGGGCTCTTTGGCATATATTATCGTCTTCTCTTTTAAGTGTGTGCCCTATCCAGCCCAGTTTTCTTCTTCGGATTTCGCAGTTTATATCAGTCATATTTGCTATGGCGAGTAGTTGGACATTACTTATTGTGTTGGGCCAAAATATTCTGAATATTATACGAAGGCAACTGTTGGTAAACACTTGCATTTTTCGCTTAATTTCTTTTGTTACCAGCCATGTAAAGCGTTTTTTACAAACATTTTAAGAGTTTTCCTACGCTAACAATTGACAACACAGTCCAGTCTCTCCCTTAAATGTGTGTCAAACAGATGCAAACAAAATTGAACCAAGAAAATTAAATTTGAACTGATTTTGATATTTCGTCGTTTTTTTTTAAATAATCCTTACATACGTACCACATATTACATGATTTCACATCTTCACAAAAAAGAAATTCAATTTTTTTTCTTTTTTATCAATACAAAAAGCCTTTGTTACATTAACAGCCTTTTTAGATTTTATGCTAATTACCTCCAAAAATAAAGTAGTTTCTTTCTTTCTGTTACAAATTCGAATCCATTTTCGAATTTCTTTTATATATTTATTCATGCATAATGTGTACATTTCTCTACTTCAACTTGCAGTGTAAGAAATGTTGTCATCACTTTAGTATTTAATAAAAAAAAGAAATTTCTTCAATTTCCGGTTGGGTGAGAGCAGTGAGTGCATTTGTTAGAGTTTTTGTATCTTTGTAATTTTTGTGTGTTTTATTTTCGATAATGCTGTTGTTACGGAAGTGATTTTATTACTTTTTGTTTTCAGAATTTGCATAAATTTTAAATGATTTTCTTTTGAGTCTATTAAATGGTTGGATAATGTGTGTACTATCAAAAGGTAATTAACTACTTTTTGATTAACATAATTTCATTCCGGTTGATATATAAACGAATTTCAAAAATTATCTACACCGAGGTAAAATATTAATTTTTTTTTTCATGAAATGAATAATCTTTGTGTATATCCTCGATAATAACTTATCTCTAACGGCGCAACAATTATGGTGGTTTTAAGTTTCAAGCAAAATAATGAAATTATAGTTTTTACTTGAATTAATTTAAAACTACATTAATTTATAAATCTCATTATACTTCACATTTCAAAATATATCCAAATAATATAAATATACCAAATAATATAAAAATACAATCATAGAATTTTTTTGTCCTATATTAGATCTTTAAAAGAAACCCGTGAATAGTTTAGGTTTACCTATTTGCAGGAAATAATATTAAATACTTTTAAGTTTGCAAAATAAAAAATTTTATATGCTTTTTGGGGCTACGAAAATTTAGTTTGCTTCATAAAATTCTAAGTCCTTAAAATTTTATAATGTCTTTTCAATTTCAGTATAAAGCTCATTAAAATCTTTCATTTGATGAACGTTCTGAGGAATTAATGCGGCGCTTTAGTTGTCACAAAGCAAAATGTGTTTGGAACAAACTGCTGTTGCCCAGTGAGAAATGTTTTCCATTTTCTGATCATAAACCTGCAACTTTAGTGCTTTTGTTTCTCTACTTATACTTTATTATATACCTAGAATTCCTAAACTTTACGCGAGTGATCTTTAATGCATTTTAAGTTAAATGTCTGAATTTGAGCGAAATAAAGCCAACGATCATTGAGATAAATCATTTAAAATTATGCATTTCAATTTCTTTTTTATTTACGAGCTTTTTGGTTACGAGTTTAAGTTGCTGAAGTGGCTCAATTAGTTTGTTTGTATATTATGTTTTCATATAGTCAGTTTTATATGTGTATATCAAATAAAAGCTCTTCAATTTGATTGCAAGGCAAGCAATAAAAATGTGCTCTATAACGATGATTTTTAATAACACAAACAGTTTTCTATATTAGTTGCGCTTAACTATGTTATTTAAATATATGAATGCAAACAAAATCAAATTAAAAAAAAAAATATTGGTGTACACTTTACATACACTCATAATAATCCATGCTAAAAATACGAAAATATTGTCAAAACAACAAAAATATTGGTTTATTTTACGAAAGTTTTTGTTATTTTGACATTTATTGGTAATTTTATTAATGGATTATTATCAGTGTATCAAATCATGAAATAGGATTATTTATAAAATTTTTCATGAGAGAAATCCATGATAAATTTTTATAAGAGAAATTAATGAGCGCGTACCTCATAATTAAATTCAGTGCCAAGGTTTTGACATGCTGCTTTAAAACATTAAATGTTTCAGATGAACAAATTGCATGTGTGCTAACTGACACCAGAAAACTAGTAAGAGAATTAGAATCTGTATTTTCTTTCCAAAAAGGTATAACACTCTTAAATTGTAAAGTAAAATTTATTAAATATATTCCTATGAATATATTGTATTTTCATTTCCAAAATAACTGTAGTCGAAACAAATGAATTCGTTCGTTATTTCCGAACATTTCTATAAAACTGAAAACACTTTCTGATTTCAACCAAATGTACGGCCGCTAATCCCTGCGGATCTTGAAATATCGCGTTTCAAAATATAAATAATATTCGAAAATTTTAAGAAAGTAGTCGTACATAATATTCCATATCTTTTCAATGACTTAAGGTACGAGAGTCATTGATAAATTGTGGCTACACTAATGCACACAAATTAATCACTTCTCCACGATACATTGTTTTCAAAAACCGCGGTTCAAAAAGCTGTATAACACAAATCTGGTTTTTCAAATTTTTTTAAAAAATATATGTTAATTATGAATTATTTCCCTATGCCGTACCCAAATCCCAATGTGGAGATCATACAGTACAGTAAATGTAAAAAAATTTAACTCCAAAACTGATCACTCAGAGACATGCAGCAGTACCACATAGGGATTTGGTAACGGTTTAGAAGAATAATTTATAATAAACATATATTTTTTTGAAAATTTTAGAAAGTCAGCTTTTTGCAATCCAGCGGTTTGAACCACGGAATTCAAACATACATTTTATCGTCATGAAATGCATTATTTTTGTGAAACAGTAAAACCACGATTCAAGTATATTTAAAATGAGATATCAATAGCTCTTATATACATAGAGAAAAATTTCGTCATTTGCCAACTGAAATTTGATTACTACGACAGAAATCGGTTGGAACAACTTAATGTTCGTTGCCACAACAAAATTCGGTTAATACAACAGAATTCGAGTTGCACCAAACAAATATTCTGAAATAACATTTTAATATGGTTGTACCAACCGAAATTGTTGGTTGTTTCCACCAAAATACACTTTTTAATTCGGTTGGCACTTTATTTTTCTGTGTGTAGCTTAAACCGTTAAAACGATATGGGCAATTATTTGTTTAATTTAATTTTTTTTTTTGGAAATTTTTTTTTATATGAATCCCTTTTTCTACTATATTTAATATCTTATTTTAGAGTTGTATCCATCCATAACTTTGAATTCCGTAAGGGCCACACATATTAATTTGGCAACGGCGTAATGGAATAAATTATAATTAACATATATTTTTTTTGAAAATTTAAAAAAGAGTTTTTAGATATACAGCGGTTTAAACCGCGGATTTTGAAACAAATTCTTTTTTACTTATTTTATTTAAAGCTTTCAAACGAGTTATCAATGAATTACGCAGTTTCAATCGTTAAAAAGATATGGACGATTATATAGGACTACTTTTCTTAAATTTTTGATTTTTTTTTACATTTTAAAAGATGAAATTTCCAATACCGTTAGAGCTAACATCTCAAAACTTGTACGATGGCATATTTCTATGACATTTACCTTCCATACCAAGTGTGGTTAAAATCTAAGGGAGTAAAGGTCAAAATTGGATATTATTTGATGCTTTTATATGAAATGAGCCATTAACAAAATATTCAACATTTTTTCAATAATTATATTTTGCCATTTTTGTTTTATAATTAATTTTTTCCCAAAATTTAAACATTTGTAAAAACTAATTATGAGGTGGTCTTACACTAAGATAATCCACAGGGCTCGATCCCATAACCTTCTGCTTACAAAGTAAGCGCGCCTCAACCTATTCTGCTTCTGCGTAGTTATTGACAAACAAGCAAGTAATCGTTTATGTGTGAATGTGTGTGAATTCAAACAACAAACAAAAATATTATGTAAAACTATAGATAATTATATTGGGTTTGATTTTTTTCCAAATTTAATTTAAATGCTACAATTTACTTCTTTAAGCAACGTATACGCTTTTATTTTCGACTCCTTCATACTAAAACTGAAATATTCTTATAGACTTATCATTATATTTAATTGGTACAAGCTAGGATTATCTTCCCTTGAAGAAAATTCCAAGTTTCAAAATAGGTTTCAGCTTAAAAATTGGTAGGACTTAACTCATTGCGATTTTCAATTATGTCAGAGATAAAATAACATTCTACGAAACTTGATATGTTTTTTTTTGTTTTAGATAGCTAAATGTAGTATACAAAAGTAGAGATTAGCATAAAAAAGTCATATTTTAAATCTATATGAAGCTGTTTTATAATGTTTTTTAACATTTCGGTTAGCAAAAGCACTTTTTCTAAAATATGTATTATGCACTTTTATGTATTTGGAGAAATAAAGACATTTTCATTTTTAAAAACTGGATATCATTTATAAAAATTGAAGACAAATATATTATAAATCTTCATGATTTCATAAGTATCGCAAAATACTTATTTGCTACAAATCATTCCTGGCATTTTTTCAGACTCTTTTTAAAATATTCAAAAATATAACAAAGACACTTTATTTTGTACTCATATTTTGAATAAAAAAAAAAAATGCAAGACTTTACCTCTGTGTTAAAAATTTTATATATTATCAAAATCTGATCGATCAAAACATGTGTTTTAAAATTACATAAAATCGAAAATATGCTGAGATTTGTTACGTTTTCACTGAAAACAAAATCGTGGCAAAAACAACTCTTTGAAGCATACTATCAGAGAACTTCTGCTCTAAATATTTGTGTTGTTACTACTGTATCTTTATTTTTAAATGAAAAAGCAGTGATTTGTCGAATAAAAAACAAACCTCATCAAATACTCTACTATGAATTTCTATTCATTTAATCAGTTTCTTTGTTTTTATTATAGAATAAAAATATAAACGTTAAGGCAGAATTAGTTTGTACGTTCTGTTCTGTTACGAATCAGCTGTTTTGTTTCTGTTCAATTGAAAGTCTGTATGTGTGGTTAGTTTTCACTTTGTCGTTCTGTTCTGTTGCGGACAATTCTATTGAAAATAGAATTCAACGTTAAGTGACAGCCTAAAGTGCATATGTATTGGTTTGTTGTGAAATTTTTTTTTTCAATATTTGAATCAGGAATGATAAAGTTGGTACTATAGTACTTTTATTGTACTATTTGAACCTCAAATGTACCATGATAATTCTATGACTCATTTAGTTCGATTTACAAATTTTTCTATGTATGAATTTCTTGGTCCCTTTAAAATTCAATAATTAATAATTCGATTTGCAGTCCCATATGAACAATGAATTAATTTGGAACCAAACGCTGTGAATTCACTGAGTGCGACTGATTACAGATGATTATATTAAAGTTTTAGTAATCGATTAAACCAATTATTGAATTCAATTACTAAGGGTTATAATTATTATTAACTAATTTTGATTTTCAAATAAATAAATAATAAAAATCTTATAACAATGTGAAATTGACTATTAGCTGCGTGTTTTTAAAATCGAATGAGTTCACGAACAAATTTGTTTGCTACCAATCACAAGAATTGAATTCGCAAAAAAACTGTGAGAAACGTAATTCAATACAGCAAAAATTAATAGGACGTTCAAAAAATATTAAAAATTTGGTGAATTTAAGAAAAAATCTCAAAATTTTAATTTTTTAAATCAAAATCAGCTAATTTTCTTAGTACGCACTGCTCGTTTTTTCATAGCTTTATGTACATTTTTTCCGAAAAGTTTGGTATTGAAAATGAGCAAAATCGGTCCAGCGGTTCAAAAGTAATGAGTGACAATGTGAAAGTACCTCTAAATTTTCGATTCAAATTGGTGTATAATGCACTGTATATTATTAGAATTCATTGTAGTGTCTGATGTATAAAATATAACGTCATATTTTTCCACCAGACGCTAAGAGGTGAATAATATTTAAAATTCACCGCAAATTTTTTTTTCTCCACAAAAAAAATCTTTTTTTCACCTCAAAAATAGTTTTGTTACCTCAAAAATGTTTTTCACGACACAATTTATTTTTTTACAGCCAAAAAAGTTTTTCACCTCAAAATTTTGTTTTCACATCTTAACATATTTTTTTTTTTAATATATTTTTGTTGTTTCATTTGTAATTGTTCATTTTGGAGGGTACAAAGATTTGTTTGTTAATTTATATTTAAATTTTTTTTTACTTTTGATGCCGAAAAAGTACTATTTTATATGCAGGTTGGTACTATTTTAAAATCTCATTTATCATCCCTGATTTAAATGTTTTTGGTTGGAGTTTCTTTTACTTTTGAAACAGCTGATTCCTTTCACAGAAAAAGTAATTACAAAATATTACCTACAGAACAGAACGACACAGAACGGCAACAGAAAGTAAAAACTAATGAGGCCTTCAGTCAAGTTTTTAATACATTTGTGATTAATTGTTACACTCAAATAAAAAAGTTAGAAAAGTCAGCAAAAAATTTTGCTGAGTCAGCAAAATTTTAGTCAGGAGGGTGCTTGCAAAAAAATTGCTAATGTCAGCAAAATCTTTTGCTGAAAATCAGCGAGCTGATTTTTAGCAACAAAATTAGTAGATTCAGCAAAAGTCTTGCTAACACTTAGTAGATTAGAAATTAAAAAATCCTTGCTAAAAATTAATAAAATGTTTGCTAAAAAATTTGAAGAAAAATTATAGTTAAATTATTTGCTGAAAATCATAAAACATATTTTTGTGATTCTGTTTAAACTAATTTACAATACGTTACAAAATATAAAAATCTACCTAAGATGTATGGTTTGCCTTTCGCTTTAGTCTATCTACCTGTTCTATATTTGTTTGCAATTTGATCACACTAGATTATTAATTTTTATAAACATTTAGTTTACTTTAGTTTATAGATACAGATATTTTGTCTTTTATTTAATTAATAGACAATTACTTTCACAAGCCGGTGACGACGCAAAATTTAATTTGTTTTAATCCACAATTTTGTTTTATGTATGAAAAACAGATACAAAAATCTTCCATGGTTGATTTTTGATATGTCTTACTGGAGTTGTACTTTATAGTATAATTTTCCATACATCGTGACATGTCGCGACATCTAATTCATTCTGCGTATATCTTTCTGTCTGGTTGTCATTCACACGATTGATGTGCTAATAAACACAATTTTTTTAGCAAAATAAATTAGTAAAACATTAGTAAAATATTAGGAAGACATTAGTTCAAAACAGTTAAGTGCTGAATAAGTATAACTAAAATTTCAGTTTAAAACATAATTTTAGCAAAAAATTTGCTGAAAAATGTATACCTGATTAACAAGATGTTTTACTAACTTTTCTACTAACTTATTTTTTTTGAGTTTACTATATTTGTGGTTCATTTTATCAATAGTCAAAAACAATATAGTTGAATTTAATGAAATGTTACAGCCATACCTAAACAAGAGCGGCAAGCGGAACGTTTTTTACCGCCTAGCGTTAACGCTGAAATGCCATCCCTAAACAAGAGCGGCAACGCTACGTCAAATCGATATAAACAGGGTTATCAAAATAAAAAATATAACAACCCTGAATATTTTGACAATAAAGTACATTACAATATTGGTGTTTCTGATTTATGTTTTGTGTTTTGTATAATAACAAATATATATAAATAATAATATAATAATATAATAATAATATAATACATAAATAACAAATATATTTTTTTCTGTCTTATTTTTTTGTTTACATCAGGGATGAGAAATGAGAATTTCTTTTCGGTACCAATAAAATTTTCAAATAGTACTTTTTCGACTCTCAGAGTACTAAAATTATTTTTTATTTTATTTTTCTTAAAATTCGTACAAAATGCATTAAAATAACATTAAATGTTATTGAACATAAATTTATGTTTATATGAATTTATAAAAAAATAAAGTTTTACTTTAAAAAAGTATATTTTTTAAATTAATGTACAGGAACAAAGAACTCCAAATGAGATCCAAATTAAATTAATCAATACAGCTAAAAAAGAATTTTATAAATTAGTTGATAATAACTTGTTAGATTTTAAAATTGTAACAACAAGAATTTGTTGCATTTAATAAATCTTTTGTTTGTATTAGATTTGATACTGTTGGAACATGTCTGTTTCTGCCTTTGGTTTTAATCAGATTTTGGTATAAAAAAATTCTCTCAACGTTTGCAGAAGAATGTGGTATGGATAAAATACCTGTAGCAATTCTTAAAATATCGGGAAACAAATATTTGTTTAACTCATTTTGAATTTTAGATACTTTCGACCAGAAACTACATATATTTTCCTTTCTAGAAAGTTTTAGTTCTTGCCAATCTGCCAACGCTCTGTATTGGATATTAATGGCGTCAAAATTATTTTCTTCGTTTGGAAAATTTTTTATCCAAAATTTCACGATACTATTGGTTCTTCCGCAAACAACGTTTTCAGGTGAAAGCTTACTGAACCAAATTAAAATTTCATTATCAAAATTTACTCTGGTCTTCAAATCCTCACAAAATTTAATATAACATTTTTTGGAATTTTCTTTTATACGATTTACAGTGCCGGATTCAATCTGATTTGTATTTATATACAAATCCACTTCCTTACCACAAAAAACGTCGTTTAGCGGAACATAGTTATCGTGGATATTTAATTGTAAAGGTGTGCAATTATCTAACACATCTTTATTTATAAAGTTGCGAGCAATATATTAATAAAATTTATATATTAATAAAAATTAAAAAAATAAAATGAATTAAAAACTTTAAATCGTCCAATAGTATCAAATGAGTCGCGGGGAGTACTTTGGAACATCGAATAGTATCAAAAAAGTACTATAGTATCAACTTTGCCATCCCTGGTTTACTTTTGTTGTCTTTTGCAACTAACTTCACTATGAAACGCTCTGTCAAAATCGGATTTTCCAATTGCAAAGAGTTGCCGCCGCGTTGCCGCCGCGTTATTTCGGGATGCTACATACAAATTGTATGGGCATGAGAATTTTTGACAGCTAGAAAACGCTTGCCGCTCTTGTTTAGGTATGGCTGTTAGTCGTCCTTTCTTCAAGTGGCATTTCATTTGTTTTTGACTACAATTTCTGTCGTCCTTAGTGTACTATTTGATGTGTCTTATAGGTAAACGAAATCTGAGATTTTGATTTATTAACATAAATTGTCAGAACTTTTGGTATTTATCCATTTATTTTATTTGAAAATTTCTTATTTTCTTTGATAACTACTACGTTAACGAAATTTTTAGTTTTTGTCGAAGAAAAAAAATGATGAGTGTGTAAAATTAAACAAATGAAAATATTAGTTGAATTTAATGATAATATTTCCAAGTGAAATTTCATTTATTTTTAAATACATTTACGGCGGTCTCTGCCTAAATAATATTCTGAGTGTTCATCACAACTTTGCTTTGTCAACAGGTTTTTTATTCCCTAAATATGACCTTAGATTTAAGGATAGTCTTTATACCATGTCTAACCAGTAAATAATAACAAAATTAACGTCAACGTACAGTTTGTATACGTTACTATTAGGAAAAATATCAAATTTTAATCTTTAAAATACTAAACTTCATATTAAGATCAATAAAGCGACTACTAAATTAAATATCTCTACAACGAAATCTATGCTGTAACAGTCTAAAAGATAGAGTACAACAAGTAGTATTAGCTAATAATATTTAGTAGTATTTATTTGGATATAAAACTTAGTGTATAATACTCTAATGATGCCCTACATCAAGGAATAATGGAAATTATGGGCAGTATTTTAATTGGCCTAACAAAAATCCGTTCTTTGCAACTGAGTTATTCTATAAAACGAGTTCTTCAAAAAATAACCCCGTGCATATAAAAATGGAACCTCAACCAATTCGAATTTTAAAGATTTTTTTAAAAGTAGTTTGTTTAATAGTCTGCTTGGATTTAAAAATTTGAATTTTCTTTTTGCGTATGCAAAACTCTTAACAAATCAAAAAAAAAAAAAATAGAGTTAAATTACATAGCAATAAACATATGGAGAGGACTGCTGTAAAACTATATCGTTGTAAACAACTTGACTATAACAGATCGTATGTAATGTTTGTAGTTATATGTGGCTGCTCTACAATTGTCTTTATCGCGATCTTACGAAATATCAGTTCAAAATTTGTTTAAGTTCAATTCACTTAAAAGATTAATGTTGATGTTTTTTCAATTACACATTTTCTTATAAAGTGGATTTGTTGAATTGTTAAATTGGAGTTATTCCAAAGAGTGGAGCTAAAGCTGCCTGCATTATACAAATTTGGCATTAAAACTTTGTAATCCTAAATGGTTTTTTTGAGGTTTCATCCAAAATAATACAAAAAAAAACTCTATATAGAATTTGTGTAACATTACATGGAAAACAAAAAAATGAAAAGAGTTTTCGTATGTAGATTGATATAAACGAATTCGATTGTATGTTTGTTGTTCCTTTTTTTTATACATCCAAGTTTAGATATTGAATTTCCTAATGCTTGTTGTTAGTATGTTCATTTGTATCTTTAAAAGTTTTAAGTGACATGCTCGTTGTTGTTGTATCAAAAGAGGGGGGCTCCTTTACTACATTCTCTCCATCCAAAGTAGTTTTTATTATCGTTACCATCGATTTTTACAGTGATTTTATATCGATCGTTTTACAAATTTGATCGCATCTTGTTCCCAAATCGTTTTAATAGCTTGACTTGCTTGTCAATTGCAATTTGTTATAATGTTAGCCTGTTGGTTGTTGTTAGGAGTCCCACAGTGGGTAAGCATTGCCATATTTTGGCCAAAAGTACCTATTAGGTAAATCGAAAATGTTAATATATTTTTTGAATATAGAAATGCTGAATATTATATGAACAAAATTTTTAATCATTGTGGCTAATAGTTTTTTCTTGATATTAGTTCAAAGTCAAAATTTCACGTTTTTGTAAAATTGTTGAATTTAAACAAAATGTTAATATCAGAACTACAAAGGTAGCAATGGCCAACCGTACCAACAAAATAGTACTGGCAAAGCATTGAAAATTTTGTAAAAACCATTGTACTAGGATAACACTATTATGGGTGTAAAGCCTGTGTTTTGCCAGTACAGTCAGGGAACTTCTGTTTTAAATGAATGTAGTTGTTTGGGTTGTAATACAGTTTCTTTATTTTCAATGTAAATGTCAGTCATTTGTAGAACAAATTAAATTTTTTCATTAAAAAAAACAAACCCCATCAAATGACTGTTTTATGATTTTACATTTGTTTTTAATTACAAATAGTATTCTTAACGTACCACCTGAAAACTTGACAATCTAGTTTTTTACCACTATCACAATCAATTATGAGTATTTTTTTAATTTTTTATTATATTTCACACATTTAAATATGATGTATAAGACTTAGAACGAGCTGTATTGCTGCTTCTCAAATGTGTTTGTTTTATTATGTACATTGCTCAAAATTAAATTAATTGAAGCTATTTTTAAAGTATTTTTTTGAATTACCAACATTATAAAAACGGTGGCGAATTTGCTTAAACCAACGTTTGGCCACTGTTATCAATCGGACAACAGGACAATCCTGATAGATTGTTAATCTAATGTTAATGGTTACGCATAACTTTGCCAACACATTGTCGATTGTATTTTTCTGCCTGGGTAGTTATTTGGAACTAGTTCATAAACCAAAAATACAAAACTGCTAAATATTTATAAGAAAACTTATGATGTTTATATTTAGTGCTCAGAATTGTGCGTTTTGTTGAAAAACCTTCTTTTCAAAAAAAAAACCAACACAGAAAAAAGTGAAAACGGGTTTCAATTAAACAATTTGTTACATCAATTAATATTTTAATTGATTTTGAACCTATTACGGCAATGATATTATCAATTAAAACTTTTATTAAAAATTAAGAAGGAAAAAAAGTTATAAATAACTTCTACACAAAAAAAATTATACTCACAAAAAATGTGTGTGACCGATACGTTGGTATGTGTGTTTTTGGTAATGCTACGTCTGTTTGTATGTTTGTGTTTCTGCTTGTTTTGTTTGTAAACTTCAAATTCATTTGGTACTTAATGCTAAAAATTATCTATTTAAGCATCAGTGTATGATAAAATAATTTGAGAATTAAGTCTAAAATAAAATATTTATTTATATATTTAAAAGTCAATTAAAATATTAATTGATTCAATTAAAAATTTGTTTAGAAACAAATTTAATTTAATTCAAATCAAATCTTTAATTAGACATTTTAGGATGATAATTTTTTCTGTGTACAGAAGATATTAAAAAACTGTGAACTCCAATTTGTTCTCTGAGATGTCCCCAGCATAAACGACCGTTCAAAAATTTTCAAGCAATAACTGGAAAAGAACTCGTCCATTTAGATCTTACTATTTTCCAGCATTTCAGAGTTTTTGACAAACTAAAGTAATGGGACTAAAACTTTTGTTAAATTAAGGCTCTGGAAGCTGGTAATCACAAAAATAATATTCTAATTTTCCAAATGGCAGGTCCAATATGGCGGACATACTTATTTTTTAAACTATTTTGCTTAAACTAATCAATGATTAAGGCTTTGGGAACGCTCATCACGAATCTGAAATAAAAAAAATCAATTTAAATTAGTAAATCTAATCTTTCTATGCGATTTTCTTTTTAAGTTCAAATTTTGTTTGATTTGGTTGAAATGCATCATAGGATGTTTTAAAGTTGTTTAACGCGAATCTAAAATTAAAATTGAATAATATTAATAATAGTTCTTTATTTTCAAAATATCCAAATACAAAGTTTACAATTGCAAAGTAAAGTATTTTTATGACTGTGACGTAAAAGTCGCATGCCATTCATAAATTTGAATTTAAAATAAATTTTTATTTAAATTTTAAATTTGATATAATTTTAAATACAATTCAATATCGAACTTCACGCAAAACAAATTAAAATTTTGAAATGGTGAATCCAATATGGTGTGTGTTGGCGTATTTCAAAATAATAATAGAACTAAACTAATTTTTTAATGTTTTATTTTGCCCTTCCAAAAAATATGAAAAAATTAAACAATTTTAAAAATTTGAAGTAAATTCTTAAATAATTTTTGAATGGTCACGCCCATTAAAAGGGGCATACATTGCTGAATTTTAATATTTTATAAATGATTTAAGGCGTACGTTCAAAAGCGTGCGTAGCTACTTTTTAATCTACACTTAGACAACTATGTAGGTAAAGACTACTGAAGATGTAGTTAAAAACAAATGAAATTTTACTTGAAGCAAGGACGACTTACATTTCAGTAAATTTAACTAACATTATGATTTGTTTTTTACAGTTCAAAAAATTAACCACAACTGTTGTAAAAATGAACCACATACGCAGTAAAAAATAAGCAAACATTTATATGTTTTGTTTTTTAAATAAAGAACAAACTACTGTATAAAATGTATGTAAAATCATACAGTGATTTGATGTGTTTTTTTTTTTTGTAAATGAACTACAATTGTTGTCAAACTGAAATTTCTTCTACAAATGACTCTTTTTTCACTTAACAACAAAGTTTACTGTATTACAACTCAAACAACTACACGAATTTACAGCAGAAGTTCCCAGAGTGTATATATTCGATATGGAATAACAACTCTCTTAAGTGTACGCAGATTTGTAAGTTATATTTCTAAGAATGATATATTTAAATTATAATGTCTATTTTATGACCTCTATTTGCGATCCGCCATTTTGATAATCTAAATTTTAATTTCACATTTCTGAATAGCAAAAAAACAATATTGTCCTAACAAATAATCTATAGAGTTTTTGTTTTCAAATTTATTCTTTGCAAAATTAAAGGTCGAAAAACCATAGTTTTTATTTTTAATAATAATTATATTAAACTTGTATAAAAGACAAAGTATGGTCTTATTTACTACTTCCCCTGTACATTTTGTTTTTAACAAATGTGCATATCAAAGGAAAAGAAACAAAAACGTGTATTGAATATTTACCAAAGGTAGACATACACCTAAACAAGTTTTCAATTTATTTTTTGATCAATGGTGATAATCTTTTTTACTTCGAGCTCATATAATATATATTAGTTCTCATGTAGTGAGGTAAACTAGTTTATATGAATGTTTGATGTTTGGCATAGGATTGTTACTGCTTTCAAAACGTCTTCTGATGATGGAAACCTAGAAAATTCCCGAAATAGATCTATCAACACATTGCTGAAAGGGTCAAAGAATAAATTTGAAAACAAAAACTCTAAAGATTATTTGTTAGGACAATATCCTAATAAAGAAATATAGAGTATGGCGTCGAACTTGAATAATTTTCATTTTCATTGCAAATTAAAGGTCGAAAAAACATAATTTTTATATTTAATAAAAATTATATTAAACTTGAAAAAAAAAACAATCTCTAAAGTGGCAATTTTAATTAATCTAGACTATACGGTAATATTATGAAAATCAAATAATTCCGAAATATTGGAGCCGCCATTTTAAATTTAAAAATTTTGATGGCATATTCACTATTAGCGAATTCTTCTTAATCCTTCATAAAAAGGTATTAATTATTAATATAAATACCTTCAACATATTAATATTCTAAATTTATGATCGCCATTTTGGATCCGCCATTTTGAGTTTTAAATTTCTGATATCAGATTCGTGATAACCAACCGTGAAATATTAGTGAAAATTTCAATCCAATCTATGAAAATAATTAAATCTTCATATTTAATCCGCCAATAAACAGCTACCCCAAATACTTTAAACACAATTGATTAAAATTAAATATATCCATATTTTCAAAATTATGGCCACCATATTGGATCCGTAGTTCTGAAATTCGGATTCCAAATTCATGATCAGAAGATGTCTTAACTATCCATAGGATTCTTTTGAAATACCTATCATATTATTGTTTTGCCAAAATTTAGGCTTTCATTCAGGCCCACTGTGGAGTCTAGTATATGTACTTGCTAACTTCTTCTTCTGCAACATGAGGGGCATATTATCATCAATTGTGATAAACTGTTGGTACACTCATAAAAAACTTAATACAAAAGTTTGTTAAACGGGTTAGTTTTCAGTTGAACTAATTTTTTTTTGTTGCTTTATTTTAAATCAGTTATTAGTTATCTTATTTCACCATAAGAAAAAATTTCATCCGTATTTGAACTAATATTTCAAGCTAATATTTAGTAATTCGTGATTGTCAAATTTACAAATTAAACCACAATTGCTTTCAAAAAATATTTTTTTCACCGCTTTCAATCTCATTTGTAGACGACGTTATTTTCTCATATTTTTTTTCTTTAATCATGAAAGGCTATATCTCGAAAACTAAGCGAGATATATTAAAATGGACCAAAAATCGTTACTCCGTAGCTATAGTTTTTATAGCTATTTATGCATAAGTATTTAAAAAACTTAAAAATAACCAAATCTAAAGTAATGAAACGAAAATTTGTTCATTTTATTAAAGTATTTGTTGTTTTGACAATAATTTCGTATTTTTATGCATGAATTTAGCAGAATACGATTCACAACTTCATTAAAAACTCTGCTGTAGCAAATTTATGTTTTTTTTGCAGTCTTTGCTGAATTTTTAACTATTTGTACGGTCTTTTTTTATGAGTGTAGTGTTGTTGCTGTTGCTGGTATGTTTGTATGTAGGTACTGTGTGCTAAAAATGATCATGACAAGTATTTAATGATTTTTAATGGTTACTAATAGTGGGGCAAATACATATTGAGGTGTTGGTTATGTGTGTTTTTAATTTGTTATAATTTGTTTTGTTAAACATATTATATTATTTTTTGTGCTGCAAAAAGCGGATATTATTTCTAACTAATGTTATAGAAGGGTCAAGCAGCATTCAAAGTTTTTTAAATGTAAATGCAAGAAAACATAAATATGGTTGTATTTCAGAATTCTGATAAATTGGCATTATTGTACTTTTTGTTCTACTATAAGAAACTAAAAAGTATTCTGTTGCCTTTTTGACTCAGTTGGTACTTTGTGTTCCTACCCGTAGTAATTTCCTGAAGTCCTGTCTAACAATAAGCAAATGTTTATGCGTGAGAAAGAACCCAAACATCAACAATTCCATATACCAAATTTCAAGTTCCCATGTTTTGTGGTTTGGCATTGACGCCAGGAGGGAAACTTTCTCCCATTTGTTACTGCTTTTTATAACAACATCGGGTAGTTCCCAAAGAATAAACCAAAAAGTATCGATTTGAGCAATAATATAAAATATATGGTGCAGTAATAATCCAGTACAGGTGGCTATATGTGCTGCACAATCGGGCCCACAGCCGTCGTTATCAATTGACTGATACACCTTATGGAGGCGAGTAACTTGACATTCACTACAAGTAACATCAGAAACAAAGAATGTGCCTATAACAAACCATCACAGGACATCGAATACTCCAATCCAAAAGGAAGTTTAAGGCGAACTCTATAAAACATTATTGAGCGACATTCCATATGAAGATTAACCTTCTGAAAACAATCAATTTAGAAATTGTGCTAAGACATTTGAATTTTGATCGCCTCAACAGAAATTCGATGATAATTACCAACAAATTCGGTAGCTACAACCGAACCATTCGATTTGCTACATATACGATGTAAGGGTGTAAGGAAATTCTCCTACAATGAAAGAATTATTCTTCATGATATTAATGAAACAATTTCATAGAATTTTTTCGTAAATTCAATGAAGAATTTCATTGTATCCAAGAAATTTGCTTAATATTAAGAAATTTATCATAAAATCTCTTAGTTTCATAATAAAAATTCATTGGATTTCATAAATTATCTTTTCATAGATTTAATGAAAATTTTCTTAAGAGCTATGAAATCATTTTAGACTTAATTTTTTTATTTAAAATTTATAAAATTTCATATTTGCATTAATTTTCATATATTTCAAACTTTAATTTTAAGATTTATTTCTCATTCGTTCAACATATTTTGGACTTCAATGAAATTGTTTAAAAAATCATATGAAGCGATTCATTAGGTTAGTTTCAAGACATTCGTGAAGAGTTGGATTATTATTAATTCCGGGAAATTCTTAATATTAAAATTTTTTCGAAAACTGACAAATTTTAATAAACGCTATTGCCTTTTAAACTTCACAATTTTTAAACAAAGTTTTTAATTATATTTTATTGAAAGCAAAATGTGTAATTTTTATTAACTTTAGTTAACACATTACCGCTCGCAATGCCACACTCGATTTTTACAATTTTAAGTAAAATAATTTTCTGACAGATAACCAAATTTAAAAACTCTTATAACTTTTTTTTACAGCTTAAATCCACGTCATTTGACAGCAAATGAAAAAAACAATATTTGTGCAACATTTTTCGCAAAAAAAAAAAATTGAATTTTTAATTTTTTTTACAAAAGTATTATGCATTATTTATACAGGGATAAACTAAAAATATTAAATCAATACGGTTCGATTAGAGTAGCTGTTTTTCAGTTTTTTCTCTTTGGCAATTTACAAGAATATCTTACAACTTTAATTTGGTAAGCGGTATTTTTTGCTGGGTATGATATCCCAGCAAAAAATAACTTCGATTTGGTATGAAGTAACTACATTTGTACACACAGAAAAAACAAAGTGTCAACCGAATTGTTGGTGGCGACAGCAAATAAATTTGTTTAGTACAACCATATTTAAATGTGATTTCAGAATATTTTTGGTGTTTGAACTACAACTCAGTTTAATTAACAAAATTCTGTTGTTAAAACCAAAATTCAATTCAACCAACGAATTTCAGTAGTAGAAACAGAATTTTAGTTGGCAAATGGCTAAATTTTTTTCTCTATGTATGCTTTCAAAACAGCGCACAGTGGGTTCGATTATTCATAAAATGGAGATTAATTCAAGGAAGGGTGCAATTAACGAGATAATATTTTTTTTTGTATTAACAATAACCTAATTAGGCAAAAAACCAAAACTTCTAACGTTTTTTAATGGATTTTTATTTTTTTTATTTAATTAAAGTAATTTATTTGAATATTCTCTATTTCTTATTCATCACTTGAACTATCATAGTCTTTATCATCATTACAATTACTGTCATCTGTATCATCATCATCATTATTATCATCATTATCATCATTTTCATCATCATCATCACTATCATCATCATCACCATCATCATTATTATTACTCTCATTGTTGTCACCATCACGATTTTCTTGAGAAATTTTTGGTAATATTAATAGATCTAATTCTGAATTCGATAAATTTTCTTTTTTTTTTTTGGTTCATATTGCCTGCTAATGCTCCATATAAATGGGTCTGAACTTAATAGAAATCTATTAAAATATCTTCATTCGACTTTTCCCGGCTGCATTTTCGAGCAAAGTGCTCTCTGTAGTTTTTAAAGTCCTCATCTGATCGTGCTTGCCATTTTTTAATTGGAATTTTATACGATAAGTGGAGAAGGCACTCAAAAAATCGAATCCACCCGTGTAGTATTGATAGCCCAAACTCTATTTTGGTAAATTATTAGAAAGTCCTATTTTTTCGCTGGAATTGAGTGTTAATTTTTATTCTTTTCTGGTAAATTGGTCATCCTTGTGAACATAGGTGATCAAACGCCACTCACGCAGCCATATCTATTAAATATCAAAATATATTGACAATAATATCAACAACAACAAATATAGCTAATATTGAGAGTAAGATAATAGTAACAGCAAAAACACTGTGGGTATTGTAAATAAAGGAATTTTGAAAACAAGACTTTTTACATAAAATTATTAATATCTTAAAACGGGGGCAACAAAAAGGCAAACTTTTTTGTTTGTAATATCAAGTAGGAATCCCATACTTTTCAAAAAACACAACTTCAAAGCCGGCACTTTACTACTTTGTTACTTCTGGTCCATCATATATGGAAAATACCCCGATTTTAGAGCTTTTTTAAAAAAAAATATTACAAATATTTTCACACATATTTTGTACACTTAAATATCTGAAGTTGAAGATTCCATCATAAAAGTTTAACTTTATTAATTTTAAATTTAAAAAAATTTATCAAATTTCAATTTTTTCACTTTTTAAGAAAACAGCAATAATTAGCTAACTTTGACAGCTCACTACGGATGAAGTAAACAACTTAGATAGTTCAAATTTTAAATAGTGATGTCGAATTTTATCTAGTTTTATTCGATACCAATCATTATGGCAAAAACTTAATTATAAAATTTCAATTAAGCGCCACCTTGGACCCATTTCAACCCAATGTGCATTTCAACGCCTTGCATACAATTTGGTAAGCAGTAACTACATTTGCATGCTTCAAAAATAGCGCTTCATCGCCTTGCATACAATAAAGCAATTAGGGAAGGCATTCTGTTGTGCTTCCCTAAATAAATTATTTGAAGCAGTGAGTAATGCTTACAATGAAGCAGTAATGAATGCATACCATTAAGCATTAATGTTGTCATCACACAAAAAAAGCGCTGTTTATTGCCTACTAAAGGCATGCATTTATTGCTTCTTAGAGCACATGAAAGTAGCGCTTTTCACCTGTTTAAAAGAGACTTACAAAGAGGGACATCGCGAATAAAAATCATGCCTTTTAAATTGTTTCGGAAGCGCTCGGTAATTAAATAAAGACTTCAAGAGCTGGTGCTGGGTAAGCACTAGTTGTTGCTGGGATTAGTTAATGTGGATATTTGTAACTCCAGATATGCCAAACTAATATAATACCTATCAAATCCCAAATATAATGGGTGTTTTTTTTCATGGAGGTATATAACTTTGAAATGGAATAAGACAATGAGGAATTTTTTTAATTGAAATAAAATTTACTCTATTCGGACGTAGTCTAATCTGGAGGTCCAATTTTCGATGACTTTTTCCAACATTTGTGGCCGTATATTGGCAATAACGCGGCGCATGTTGTCCTCCAAGTGGTCAATTGTTTCGGGCTTATCTGCGTAGACTAGCGACTTCACATATCCCCACAGAAAATAGTCCTGGGGCGTTAAGTCGCACGGTCTTGGAGGACAATCCACGGGTCCGAAACGTGAAACTATGCGGTTACCAAACGTTTCCTTCAATAAATTAATTGTGGCACGTGCTGTGTGACATGTTGCGCCGTCTTGTTGAAACCACAGCTCCTGCACATCATGGTTGTT
The DNA here is from genome assembly GCA_021234595.1 of Delia radicum. Classification (NCBI taxonomy): domain Eukaryota; kingdom Metazoa; phylum Arthropoda; class Insecta; order Diptera; family Anthomyiidae; genus Delia; species Delia radicum. The sequence continues at coordinate 89,383,419 of CM037854.1, read as the reverse complement.
CAATTGAACAACAAAAAAGCCAGTAATCATGGCTCTATAGCGGTCACCAATGACTGTAACGTTCTGACCAGCATCGATTTTAAAGAAGTACGGACCAATGAGTCCACCAGCCCATAAAGCACACCAAACAGTCAGTTTTTCTGGATGTAACGGTGTCTCAACAGACACTTGAGGATTATTATCACTTCAAATACGGCAGTTTTGTTTATTGATGTATCCATTTAACCAAAAGTGAGCTTCATCGTTAAACAAAATTCGCTTAAGAAAATTTCGAACAGAATCATGATTTTCAAAATAAATTTGGACAATTTGGAAGCGATGTTCAGGCGTCAGTCTATTCATGTTGAAATGCCAAACCAAATTAAACATAAGTCACTTGAAAGCTGACAAAATGGCCGCCAGCTAAAAAAAGGTTGCCAGCTTAAATTTCTATCTATATAAAAAACACCCTTTATATAATACACCCTTTATATAATAGGGTTACTTATTTTCTTTATTGACCAAAATTATTAAAATATTTCAATTATAGCAAAGACTATTGAAGGCGAAGTTACTATCGTATTTTACTGCATAAAATATACTAAAAATTCAATTTAATACTATGTTCCCACTTACATATTTTGAGCAAAACATGTGTTTTGGTGAAAACATTTACAAAACATGTTTTATTTCAAAACACGTTCAGTGGAAACGTAGTATAAATTTCCCTCATATGTTTTTCTTTTAACCGTATACTTTAACCTTTTTATTTACAAATTAGACAAAAAAAAAACACGACCACCACCGCCATCAACTTACTTAACTCCTACACACAATTACAAGAGAGAAAACTACTTTTTTAAAACACGCATATTAACATATGTAATAATATATAAAATGCATATAAGTTCATTCTACGACGTATTGCTATATGGACATCAAAACAAATGAGCCCAGCAGAAAAAGCCCATTAGTATAACCAAGAGGCGCCTTTTGATGTTTCTGCTTGGAAACGGCGGCGAGCAAGCTAACATTAATTAATCTTTTACACAACAACTGTCAGTTTAACAAAAACAAAAAATAAAACAACAATATAAATGCAACAACATGCATACATCCAACCAAGGATAATATAAACCAGGATTAGCAGATCTGTTTACACCGCGCTAGTGATCAAGCAAGAACGCCAACGAGCCATCGTAGCATCGCCCAAAAATGTTTCCGCTTGGCGGTAGAATTTCAAGATAGTGTTTTTTTTTTCAACCGCACATAAATATAATTTATTTAATTATTTATTTTTTATAAATTTTTAAGGTATTTTCATTTAGAATATATAATTGACAAACATTATTTTTTTAATGTTTTAAAAGTACTTAAGCGACCTACGTGTAGATTGAAACTTTTTGTAATTTTCAATACATGTCAAAAATATTTTATTTCTATTATATTTATATTCTCAATAGAAATACCCTAAAAATTCATAAAAATAAATAATTAAATAAATTGTATTAATATGCGGTTGAATAAAAAAAACTGTGTTAAAAGGACACATTTTTACGCGACGCCACGCTGGCTCATTGGCGGACTTGATCGTTCAAAATTTTTTTTGATCATTACTTTATATTTAAATTAATGATAAAAATAAGTACTTGTGGGGAACACATTATTTTTTGTATTGAAATAATGGGAACATTAACTAGTTATTAGTAAGTCCTTATTATTTGTGTTAAAGTAATGCTGAGAGTAAGCAAATGTCATTACTGATAGTGAGAAAAGTAATGATATGTCATTTCCGTTTCCACACTGGGTTATTTATGCTCAAAAAACAAAAGTAAAAACTAAATATTATTTTTGCTCAAAAAAATAAAAGTCAAACTATAACATTTATTGGGCTTGAAAAAATATAAGTAAAAATAATTTTTGTTTTTGCTCTTAAAAATTAAATTAAAAACATTAGATTAGATTAGATTAGATCAGAAGGCACTATGCACCGCGACCAATGTAGGTCTTTTGTGCTGCCTAACGTTACCTACAGATTCAAGCTACCTATAAAGCCAATTATCCTATTAGGCAAAATGTTCGCGATGTCGGAAGGCGAAATGAAGCGATCACCTATAAACCTAAGTCTCCTATCACAAAGCCTGGGACATTCGCAAGAGAACATGCTCCGAGGTCTCAGATACCATCTCACAAAACCTACACATATCCTTGTCGATTGACCCTTCTTGTGCAGATGGTATCTGAGATTACAGTGTCCAGTTAAGTACGACGCCAGGGTCCTCAAAACCCACCCCCCCCCCCTTTCAAGCGACAAGAGTCGCCTCGACCCCCTACTGGAAAAAGAGATCAATCTTTTAGCCTGGCGCTGACCTGGAGAGTTTTCCCAGTAACCAGAGAATTTAGACTCTCTCCATGCCCTGAGCCTTTCCCTAACATACCCCGCAGGTATTCCACAGAATGGTTCAGGACCAATAAAGGGCCTTTAGGCACCGCGGTTGGCAAGACAATCTGCCCTCTCGTTGCCCTCATGGCCCTCATGACCAGGAATCCACCCCAAGGTTAGAGAGTTGCCCCTACCGAGCCTATTGAGAGTCTGAATGCATTCCATGACCAACCCGGACGACACCTTATAAGCCATTAAGGCCATCAGTGCAGCCTGACTGTCAGAAAGAATGTAGATGCGAGTTCCCCTTCGCAAAACATTACTTTTAGTTTTGCTCTTAAACTTAAAAGTAAAAAATATACGGTCCCTGATTTTTGAATGCCTACACAGCTATGTCATGTAATATTTGATATTTGCAAAAAATGCAAAAAGTTATAACTCTAGTGTCCATATAATTGGTCTCCTCTAAAAATCTTCCTTTTTGCTTATCCGGAAGCTGGAGGCCACAAGTATTAAGATATTGCCATGAAATAAGGTACACTGACCTATTGTGGGTCTAATCGGTAAATGTAATGACCTAGTGCCATCTAAATGCCCTCACCAAAAATGACGTTTATGCTTCTCCGCAAACTGTGGATCAAAAATATTAAGATATGTTTATAAAATTTAGCACATCCACCTATATTGGCCCAGGTACAACTCTTTCTGATTTTGGTTAGAGTCAGTCAATGGTTACAACTTGTTAGTAGACATATAAATAATGTAATGTAATAATGTAAATAATGTGCTATAAAGAATGTAAAAAAAACAAGTGAAGACGTTAAAGTTAGGCATTCCGACTGTAGGATAACATAGACCAGTCTGGTTAAATATCGAAGAGAACATGGTACCGAACTTTTGTCAATATTTGTCTGCAAAGCAAGTAAAAAATCAATACCAAATTTTGATTTTGGCTAATGGTAAGTGTATTTATGAAAAATACTTAAATAAATACTTGGGAGCCTATATGGGCATTAAGTCTAAACATGGACCGAAAATATCAAAAATTAAAAGTATTCGATCCGATATGATCGAATGCATAATTTCATCAACAAACCTTTTAAAATTTGTGAACTGTATTGTGCGAACCAACATAGTCAATTTATGGGGACCAAAAAAAAGGTTGAGAAATTATATCAAAATATCTTAATATTTGCGACCTGCAGGTCGGATAAGCATGCAAGCAAATTTTTTTGGATAGGACCGTCACTGCATATAACCACCCAGGTAGAAAAATTCAATCTTTAAAACGTTTTAAAAGCATTTTTCATGATGGTACAAGCGTTTTCAGAACATACCAAATTACAAATTTAAAGCGTTTTGAGAATGGTCAAAATGATAACCCAAATTTACGGTCTGAGGATTATATTTTATAACGTTCTCAAAACATTGCAAAACAAAATTTTTGAAATGCTTTTTCAATCGTTAAATAAGTATTTGCAGAACATTTTGGCTTACAGTTATTAAGCGTTATGAAAACGACCAAATGATAACCGCTTTGAGGGTTGTAATTTTGAACATTGTCAAAACGCTCGAAAGACAAATTTTAAAGATCTTTATGAATTGTTCATAAATACAAATTTACAGTTTTAACGTTCTCTAAGCGTTAAAAAAGCTACAATTAAAGTACTTTGTCATTGTTTTCAACACAAATATCAGAATAATAATTTTAAACAATTTATATATTTACATTTTGAAAAATAATATTTTTATTGAATTTAATTAAAATATATTTTAAAGTAACAAAATATAAATTAATAAGCTTGAAACATAAAAGTATTACTTCAGGGTTTTAAATTAAGGGAAATGTGATTTAGTATAAAAAATATAAACATAAAACATAATTTTGACGAAACGATATTGTGACAACCACAAAAGAAAAAATAGATTTAAATTTGATATATAAAAACATATCAATAAAATCAATGAAATTAAAAATCGAATATTCAAATATGAAAATAAAAAGCCCTCTATTGGAAAATAGATATATTTCATTTAAAAACGTTTTCAATTAAATTGTGATTTGTTAAATGGAATAATGTAAATTAAAATAGCGATTTTCTAAAGTACTATTGGCAAATGTTAGAAAAACGCTTTAACGCAATGGTTTTACATTGGTTTTATTTTATAAACCGTTGTAAATTTTGTACGATAAGAACTTCTAAAGTACTTTTTACAAACGTTGGAAAAACGCTTTGAACCAATGTTTTTACAGTGTTTTTATTTCACAAATATTTGTAAGTTTTGTATAAAAGTATTCCTAAAATACTTTGTCCGAACGTTCGAATAGCAATCCAAAATAATGTTTTTTAAATGCTTTTTTTCGTATTATTTGCAATTATCGCTTTGGAAACGCTTTTATTTTAGTACCATCAAAAACAAACGTTTTGAAAACTCTTCGTTTTTTGTACCATCCCAAATTTCTACCTGGGCATGGACGGGTTTTACTTAAGATTATCAGGTTTTTACCAGTGCGCCAAATTGCATTACATTATCTTAATAGTTGCGACATCTTCAATGCTAACACAAACAATATCTTGGGGTAAATGTATAATTCCATTCCCATTCCATTTATTTGTTAACAAAAATCCTATTTCACATTGTCCTTCGATGTGAGATAGGTTTTTTGTTAACAAATAAATTCCACAGAAATATTTTTATAAAAAATGAAATTTTCGCAGCGGTAAATATATAAAAGCTGAATAAATGTTTTAAAAGCCCTTGATCATAGTTTAAAAATTAGCACGCTAATTCGCGAAATTTGCATTGAATATAAATCGTAATATACGTCAAACTTGAGAATTTTTCATTGCCATTGAAATTTTATAGGCATTTCTTGTGGCCGATGTCGATGCCAAAAAATTTCATTACAATTCCAATGCCAATGAAATATTTTTAATTGACATTGACTATGGCAATGAAATGCCTCCAATGCCTAAAACAAAAAATTGCAATTGGAGAAAAAATAATTGTTTATAAAAAGTGTTTTGTTTTGGAAAAAAAACGATACAAATTTGAAAATCTCGAATATTAATAAAATTAGTACATAAATAAACGACATATTCTACATTTGGAAATACATTTTGTTGTTAACAATTCTAACAAACAATTATAATGATCTCACAAAATTCCAATGTTATTGTTTTAGGCAATTGTAATGCCAAAAAATGTAATTACCATTGACATGAAGCAATGCCAATTAAATCTTCAATTAATTGGTACATTCAATCAGCTAGTCCCAAGTATGATGTATGTACAAAAATATATTAGATTTGATGTGTCGCTATCATAATAAAGGGTGTTTTTTATACAGGTATAGAACTTTAAGTTGTCAACACTTTTTTAACTGGCGGACATTTTGTCAGCTGTCAAGTGATTTATGTTTAGTTTGGTTTGGCATTTCAACATGAATAGATTGACGCATGAACAACGCTTCCAAATTGTGCAAAATTTGTTTCGAAAATCATGGTTCTGTTTGAATTACGTATCGCACACTACTAAGCGAATTTTGTTTAACCCATTAATGCCTGCTCATAGATCGGCTCGTACGATCTTAATCAAATTTGGATATATGTGTCCAGGAGAATACAGAAGTTGATAGGAACAAAAAAAATTTTTTACCTGTACACACACCTGAGATATGACATGAGTATTTAAATACCCAACAGTCGTTGGTGTAATAGTTTCACTTTCACTTTGCCATCTCTGCCAAAAAATCAACATGTTATTGTTAGTCATGGTTCACACACGGCAATTATAATTGCGAAATTCTTCTTCAATTCTCCTTTGAAATTGGTTTTGTGTTCACACAGGAAAAGTTTGTTTCAGCAATTTTCGTATATCAACCTGCAGTGTTGAAAATTGCGGATGACAAAACAAAACGGAATTGGAGTACGGGCAAGTCTGTACCCCCTTCCATTCTCTTTTCCTCCCTCTTCTATAAACTCAAGAATTGCGCAAGTATAATTGCCGTGTGTGAACCTAGTCTTATGACATTTTGTATACTGTTTTTATTCGCTTAGTGTCATTTTTATGCATTATCATCCCACATGTTAAAAAAAATTCACAGTAATAAGAAAAAGGTGTAATAAAATAGAAAAAAAGTTATAAGCTTGCTGCCTATAAACAGTTGTAAGTACAATAATTTTTTATATTATATTTGACAAATAATTTCATCGTTTAATTATGAATATATTCATCCATTTTCAGATTGTAGTTATCTAAAGGGAATATTTGGATTTAAAATGATTCGTCGACAGAAAGTTCTGACTGCTATCGAAATGCAAGCTATTTTTGATAGTTGGTCTGATGAAGATAGTGATGGAGGAGAGAATTTTGTAGAACACGCAGACACCGTTGACGTCATAATAACGACACCCGATGTTGTCGACAATCTTAGTGATAATGAGGAATTGGACGACAATGTTCAATTGTTGCGCGATGAACAGGCGTTGCCTCGGTAGATTGCCGAATTGGACGACAATGTTCAATTGTTGCGCGATGAACAGGAGTTGCCTCGGTAGATTGCCGGACAGTTTTAAATTCAATGTGTTTACGATGACAGCAATGAGCACACGCCATCGGGTGGTGATAATGATATGGATAACGTAAATGAACCCGAAATTGAAGAAGAAAATGATGCGCCGGTGGCCTCAACATCTAGTGGCGGTGGTCGTAAATCAACTCTGAAATCAAGAAATGCACCGAAGCGACCCAGAATTGATCAAGAAATGAAACCAAGATGGTCTCGGTCGCAAAATTATCAATTCGATAAAATTCCATTTGATGATACAGATTTGGGAAAAATTCATTGATGAGGAGGTCTTGAACCTCTTGGTCACTTCCACCAAACAATATGCTGTGACCAACAATTGCCCATCATTTATTACGTCAAGTAGTGAAATGAAAACGTTTTTGGGTGTATTGTATATCACTGGTTAGCACACCTTGCCACAAATACATAGTTATTGGTCAAATCGAGAATCTTTGGGATGCGCACTTATAAAAAATATATTTCGAGAGACAGATTCAAACGAATCAAACAGTTTTTTCACGTTTGCGACAACTCAGCATTGGACACGAAAAATAAATTTGCAAAAGTCGGACCATTGAATGATTTAATGAACAAAAAATTCCTATAATTTGGTGTATTCTCTCACAAACTTTCGATCGATGAGCAAATGATTGCATACTACGGCCGTCATTCTTGTAAAATGTTCATTAAAGGCAAGCCCATTCGTTTCGGGTACAAGTGTTGGTGTCTGGCTTCGGCGGAAGGCTATTTGTATCAGCTCATTCCATATGCTTGAAGTGCCAGGTGAACTTGCATTCTGCTCCCTGCTTCCTGGATTACCACAATGGCGTTGAGCCAGATGAGAAGAAAATTGCTAAAGCTAAATAATTTATTTTTAACAAATATCACGTTTTCTAAATAAAACACAAACGTTTTGATTTAAATGTGAGTTTTATTCAAAATAAAATAAATATTTCCTTATTGCAAAAAATATTTATTTTTAGTACACACCATGGACTGTTGGGTATTTAAATACCCAATTTCGTTAGAACTGAACTCGCGGCCAGGTGTGTAAACTTATTTCTGTTCGGCTTTCTCTATTAAATAGAGGATACCAATAGCTATCCGGTAAGGGTACACGTTTTTCGTAATTGCCATTTTTCTATGTTTGGAGGCACTTTTCCTCTCCATTTTCCGACAGTGAAAAACCGCTATTTTGACCTGTAAAAATATAAAGGTAAGACCCAAAAAAATATTCGGTTACATTTTTTTATTTAAGGCGCATCTTTCTTCTTTGTTATAAAAAAAAATTACCGTGATATCTCTCACCTGGTCCGCTCTAAAATTTTTTTAATGTCAACATTTTCTTGGGTATTTAAATACCCATTAGGCAGGAATGGGTTAACGATGAAGCTCACTTTTGGTTAAATGGATACGTCAATAAACAAAACTGCCGTATTTGGTGTGATGATAATCCTCAAGTGTATATTGAGACACCGATACATGCAGAGAAACTGACTGTTTGGTGTGCTTTATGGGCTGGTGGAATAACTGGTCCATACTTCTTTAAAAACGATGCTGGTCAGAACGTTACAGTCAATGGTGACCGCTATAGAGTCATGACTACTGACTTAATAGTTCATTAATTGAAAAAACATGATGAACAGGAGCTGTGGTTTCAACAAGACGGCGCAACATGTCACACAGCTCGTGCCACAATTGATTTATTGAAGGAAATGTTTGGTAACCGCATAGTTTCACGTTATGGACCCGTGAATTGGCCTCCAAGATCGTGCGATTTAACGCCGCTGGACTATTTTCTGTGGGGATATGTGAACTTGCTAGTCTACGCCTATAAACCCGAAACGATTGACCACTTGGAGGACAACATTCGTCGCGTTATTGCCAATATACGGTCACAAATGTTGGAAAAAGTCATCGAAAATTGGACCTCCAGATTAGACTACGTCCGAGATAGCCGTGGCCGTCATATGCCAGAAGTCGTATTTAAATTATAATGCCAGAAGATTATCTCTCGAATAAAGTAAATTTCATGTCAATTTAAAAAATTCATCTTTGTTTTATTCCATTTCAATGTTCTATACCTCTATAAAAAAACACCCTCTAATTATTCTTAACTTTTCTCCATTATTTCTTAATAAAATAAAATAATTGAACAAGCACAACTTTGGAACTTCAATTTCGATCTGCGACCTCTAAGCCAAACTTTTTTGAAAAGTAGAACAAAAGTAATGTAATGAGTAAATAGTCTTGTAATGAGTTGAAACTTTGTTTTTTCTGAAATCTTCCAGATAATCCCTATAAAAGACGAGCAATCTAGAAATATAAAATAGAAATATTTCTACAAAATTTCTAGTTCTTTAATGTCCAATTTAGTCCAAAATCCCTAAAAAATATAAATTGTAGTTTAATAATGCTAAGAACGCAAACATATGGTCACTTGTTAATAAAATAGTTCTAATCTTTACACGATCAAAAAATCTTAAAATCCTTAAAAAAAACGTGAACAATGCTCCACTATTCAACCCTTTTTAAAACACTGGACACACCTCATAAATTTCAATAGAATTTTAGAATTTTTTTTAATAATTACATACACAAAGTCATACAAAAAACAACACTTGCTCATCAAAAAACCCACAATGTTTGCAGGACTAAAACTTTAAAAACCATAAAAATGCATCTAAAAAAAACAAGATAATGACCTTATAGAAAATAAACCATTAAATAAAAAAAAAAACGAGAAAATTTTTTTAATTAATTCATTTGGGAACAACTAAATGTCAAAATTAATAAATTTATTTTTTGCTTTTATAAAAAAGAAAGTCAAAATGCATATAGAAAATACCACCCTTAAAGTAAGTAGTAGATTTTGAATAACCAAAAGATGACCATGTGTTGTGTTCTTTCATTGGTTGTATGTTTAATTGAGAGGGGGTTACATTTATATGAAACCTATAATTTACAAATTTTTCAATTTATTAAAATCCTTAAATAGTTTGAGAACCCGTATATCCAAGAAAATTAAGAAAAACTCGTGGCCAACACACTTTATAACAAGCGTAGCGTGCTAATTGCCTTTATTTAAGACCTGCCGCTGAAGTTTATCAAGATCTTTTTTTTTTTTTTTGTTTTTAACTCTAATAGCCAGAGCCAGTCTGACACCATATGTTGCTGAAAAAGCCAAAATAAAAATTATCCTTTTAGTTTATACAGAGTTTTCAAAATGCAGAAGAAAAATAGAATTTTTGTTTGAAAATTAGTGGTCAGTTAGTGGATGGAAAATTAAGGCCCAGAAAAACTAACAAACTAATTCATTAAAATGAAAATCCTTAAATAAATTGTAATGCTGACAGACCAACCGTTAGCACAAGACCCTTTTTCGTTGTTGCTGAATTTCTTATCTTGCCGACACCTGATGGTTGATATGTTAGGATCATCATCATCATCGATTACAATTTTAATGTCTTGTTTTCTTATAGTTTCACTTTCTATGCTCAAATCACAACAGGTACTTAAGGATGGTAGTATTTTTGTTTTAAGGATATGCTATCCATTTATCTATGACCATTTTTTTTGAAGATCCTTTCCACCAAGTGTTGTTTGTGTGCGATGTATAGCATTAATTGTATTTTACGTTTTTAGTTTAACGATCTGTTAGTTTATGACGTGCGTTAGAGTAACACTTATGATCGGCCCATATCATTAAAATGGGGAAAACAATTCGTTATGCGGCTGTTGTCCGTCTTGTCTGTATCTACATACTCGCCTTATAAGCAACTGAATAGTATCTGTTAAACTTATAAACAACATTTGTTGTTTTATCTATTTCTTGTCCTCTTTTGTAACGTATGTTACTTACTTTAAGATTGTTTTGTCATTTGGCGTTTATGACTGTAGTAAAGTTGGCACATCATAACACATCACTTTATTGCTTCTACCCCATGTTATCGTAAACATACTTTTTTAGACCCTACAATACAAATTTCTTTCGAATACTCCATTTGTATGAGAAATTGTAGTTGCTTTAAGTTCAAATAAAAATAAACATGATTATGTTTATTTAATTTTATTAAGGTAGATTCTGGACATTTTTCGATTTTCGTAATCGTTCGAGACGACTTTTCCCAAAGAGCATTTATAACCCTTATTTTGAATATTTTAAATAAGTGGCAACCCAGTGTTCAAAGCATAGGCAAAATCGGTAATAAAAGTTTACAAAAATTCATTTTGCAATATTATAGCTGTCAATATCAAACCTATTTTACTTTATGTATAAATAAGATTGACCAAAAGACTTCAACATTGTCGGTCACGCCCCCGTTAAGAGGGTCTTCTATTTAGGAAAAATTGCTTTTCGATCTTTTTTTGGAATATTTTTTAGCTTAGATATTCAATATTACTCCAAAACGATTTTTCGAAATTCGAAATAGGTTTGGAGATACAGCCATTTTTGTGAAGCCAGCCCGTTTTCAGGTTTGCTTTCAGATAACCGTGAGTCTCGTAAAGCAGAGTACCAATAACACACCTTTTTTGATAAACCCTAATTTGGAGTCCGATAAGTTTTCAAACAGCCCAACAACAGACTGGTTGTTAATTTTGTATTTTTTTTTGATGAACTGTGCAACCAAATAGAAAAAGCGGAATTAAAAAATTGTTTGCCCTTTTCCTTTCAAAAGTTTTTGAAAAACAACTAAAATTGAGCCTTCTAAACAAGAAGACCCCCTCAAAGTGGTGGGGTCTTTAACATTACAACGGTTTTATACGATTACCTGATTCGGATAACATGTCTCTCAGTGAAAAGCATGCTTAAGTACCTTTAAAGTGAAATGTAATGTTGTAACCAGTGGCAGATCCAGGATTCACTCAAGGGAAAGGATACCCAGTGCAGAAACGGTAATGACATGCCATTATTTTTCCTACTACCAGTAATGACACCCGCTTACTCTCTGCATTAATTTTCAAGGACTTATTCGATAATTTTCTTATTATTTTAATACAAAAAATAATGTGGTACTCATAAGGACTTATTTGTATCATTATGTAAAATATAAAGTTATGATTTACAAAATTTTCTATTTTTCGACTCATTATTTTTCAATTCTAGTAAGTACATATATAACTACTTATTTTTGATATTTTGTAAGCGGTAAAATAATGACATTTTGTGCAAGCAAGTCATTTATGTTATTATCTATTAAATATAACATGTCTTTATAGCTCAGATGGTAACAACCTGGATTTCTCGGTTCAAATCTAGTGTGGGCACATTTTATTTAGAAAAAAATATTTTTAGATTAAATTCAGTTTTTTTTTTAATTTATTTTTAGACTCATTTTTTTTTGTCCATACTGGTAAGCATATGCGTAATCACATATTTTTCCATTTTTCGTAAGGTGTTCACTAATAAAATTTCATTATGTTGTATCTCGAAATAATGACATATTCAATGATACCAGTATGGATAAAAATACCGATTGTACAAATAAATTTTCAAAAAAAATTAAAATTTAATAAGAATATATTTTTTTTGAAATTTAGATAAAAACATAAATGGCTTGCTAAACAAAATGTTCTTACTTTCCACCTTACTAAAAAGAGATTTTCAAATTGTTTTTAAAATAATGATAAAAATAATTACTTTTGGGTAACGCCTTATTTGTTGTATTTAAATAATGGACATATTAACCAATTATTCGTAAGTAATAATTATTTGCGTTAAAGTAATGCAGAGTGGAAGCTGGTGTCATTACCGTTTCTTATTACTATATAAATTATATAAACCCAGTGTAGAAAAGCATTACCATATAAGTGGCTATATAAGTACATATGTACAAGCAATTGTTATTACATATCTCGACGGTATTACCATGTAAGTAATTATATAAGCACATATTTGGTAATGGCAATTACTTGCAATTGTCAATATAAATCTCATTACTTTTGTATGGGGATGTCGCGCAAAGTAATGACATAACCACTTTATAAAAAAAAACAAATATGTGGTTAATATGTACATATATAATACATAAATAAGAAGAATAAAAAAATTTTCAAAAAAAAAAACTAAATTTAATAAAAGAGGATGCGGAAGGGGAAGTTTATTTATATATGGGCCATTGTCAAAAATATTGAAATCCTTTGAAACTGATTGTATTTTTCAATAACTTTCGCAATTTTTTTATTTAAGAATAGCCGGTAATATATTTGGATAACTCTATATTTCTAATTGTTATCGTTACGCAAAAAAAAAAATTAAACCAATTTTTTTGAGCTCTTAAATTTTTGGTGTTTTTTGTACCGGGCACTGACGCCCCTTTATGGAATACAAATTTGAAAACAATGCTTCGTTACTGATGTAATTCTGCGCAGATAGAGGTTATGGTTCGTTGATGTGCCCTTAACAAATTAAAAAAACGACCATCACAAAAATTGAAGCACATAAGCATTATGTTAAAAAACTTCACATAGCAGGAATTAATTTTAATTATAATTTTTAAATATTGCGTAAGCCGCGATTTTAAGTCAAAAATAAAATTTTTTCAAACACCACAAAAATTGACAAAAACTTTTTGGAAAGCACAATATAATTTCAATGAAATCGCAAAAAAAATATTAAGCAATGGCATACATGTGCGAATTTTTTTTTAAACAAAAAAAAAATTTAATTTCTATTATTTTTTTAAATTTTAAATTTAAACCACCATAACTTTTGCGGCCCTTGTAGAAAGTGATTTACGCAAACGGATTTGAAGTCCCTAAATAGTTTTTTTTATCGTGTAAATTGCTACTAATTTGTCATGAAGTATACCAAATTAAAATTTTAACCATTATTTTAAATACTTTTGAAATTAGCCCATATACACATAAAATAATAACGTTACTCACTCATTGACTGACTGAATTAACATCGCCCAGTCTATACAGCTGGAGCTAGGAACTTAAAATTTTGCATGGAGGTACATCATCCAATGTAGACGTCCTCAAATATGGAAGTTTTGTAAATTTCTAAGGGGAGGGGTGAAAAGAAAAAAGTACTCCCCCTTGGCGGCCTGTCCAAACTTTGGCTAGAATGTGAAATATTCTTTATGCGTTAATTCAAATATATTCTAGCGCCCTGTTGGGTAAAATAGGGGCTAGAAAGTGGCAAAAGTCTCCGATTTGGAGGCCTGGCGAAGGTGCTGAAGCATGGAACTTGGAATTTGGTATGTGGGTTCATAATCAGGAGTTGTCATCTATATAGCTCGAATTTTTGGAAAATTCTACGGGGAGGGGCAAAAAAGGGAAACGTAGTGCGAATTTTTATTAGGGTGTCAAAAATGGGAAAGCGTCCCATTGGTAGTTTTTGGGATTTCTGTCCAGAAACTTGATTAAAGTAGGTGTTAACATAGGGAAAAACCCTCCCCTTGTCGCCCAGGCCAAACCAATAAAGCAAGCAACTTTTTTTTGTTCTTAAATCAAATTGGACGGGACTTTCGAAAATTCCTATTGAAAGTATGTGAAAGTATCGACATTAACTGCATTTCTTAACTCACATAAGAATTCTAAACTTTCATCTAACCGAATTGATTCGGTTGCTGCAATGTCGTAAATTCGGTTGTCATAACCGAATTTGGTTGCCACAATCCGCAATTCGGTTACAACAATCGAATTTAGTTGTGACAACCGAACTTACGATTTTGCAGCAACCGAATCAGTTTGGTTGGATGCAATTCTGTTGTGACAACCGAATTTGTTACGTGAGTGTTTACACTTTTAATTAGAAATCTTAAATTTTTAATATTTTTTAAAACAAGGGCGGAAAATTCGAGTTTATATGGGGAAAAACTTTTCCCTAAACGGCTTGTGAAGGCCGTTGATGTAATATCTTAAAATTTGTTTTGCAGATTGCTCAGCCAGCGTAGAGGTATGCGAACAAAAAGCGAAAAAGTCTCCGGCTTATGCACACAGCATACACTATTGAACAGTGGGATATTTCACAACATTTTTGGAAATAATTCGGCCATAATTTTTGCATATAAAATTTTGAGTGCTCGCCATTTTTTTGTTTCCTGTCAGATTTTCGAAACATTAACACACTTGTAAATTGCCTCAAGAGACTAACAGAAAACATGCTAATATGTGTGGGTTATCTTCAATAGTTCCCGAGATATTCGCATTTGAACATGTGAAATTCCATATTGGGTCCGAATTTGGTCCAATTTTTTGCGAATACCGGAACGAAATCGGGGCCAATTTCTTTTTGAAAATATTGGTGATTTAGCTAAATAAATTCCAGATTAAAAAAAAAAAAAAATTAATACAATATCTTGTTCCACTCAAAAACTACATTCCTTTAAAAAAGAAATTAAAAAAATCAAGTTTTTGCGATTTGTTCCCCAAAAAGCACCTGCAGTTTTACCTCCAGATAAATATTTTCTATCTGAACATATAATAAGTGCATACTTTCTGAAAGCTCATTTTATATATACTTTAAACCCCAGCCGCTTCCAAAGTTGCCATATTTTTTAATTACAGCAAATCATAGCACCACTGCGTGTAATCTACTGTGACCACCTCTTAATAAAACTGTTTTCATTAATGAGTTAATCAAAAATATTAACGATGACAACCTGATACTCAGTTATAGTCCAAGAATCGTGGGAGTCGAATCCGATCCAATATTTGCCAAAGAGTTGGTCTTCTCATTGGAATGCCCGCGTGACTCAGAACAAACAAATGACAGATCGCATTAGAAGCCCTAAAACCCTGTTTAGTACGCGCCTGAACTCTTGAACAATTTTTGGTTGAAGTGAACAGAGACAGAGACACAAGTGTCTTAAGCGCAGCGTGGCAGTTTAGGAATTCATGAAATACATAGTAGTGTGGAATGAAAATGTTGTATTATTAATATCAAATAAAGATTTTCTTCCCTCCAGATACGGATATCCCTGTTTCTTTACCCGTTTTCGGTTATCCAATTCCCACACCCAAAATAGCAAACATTTTACAAGGAAACTACACAATGGTGAATGCGTAGATTTGAATGATGCTTGGACATATTTGACATTTTTTAAATATATTTCTTATATAAGTTGTTAAACTAAATGCAAATTGGCTAATTTAAAGACGAATCCACTGGTATTAAAAAAAACATATTTTTGAATAGCACATTTGTATGGGAAATTGTTTTGGCTTGAGTTCAAATTAACATATAATAATGCTTAATAATTTTAGCGGGAGGGTGTCTGGACTTTTTCAATTTTCATAATCTTTTGACACGACTTTTCGGTAAAGCTTTTATAACCAATATTTTAAGTATTCCAAATAAGTGGCAGCCCTGGGTCCGAAGCAGATGCAATATGGGTATAAAAATATTTTTTTTATCAAGTACTTTAAAGCTGCCTTCAAAAAATTATAATTTCTTAAATTTTAAATATGTTTTCATATAAAAATTTTTAAATATTAATTTTCTTGAACTAAATAATCTAAATTTATGCAAATACAGAAATTATTCGGATACTGGTTTTCGAGAACTAAACTCAATATTTTGAGTATTATAACGGCCAAATTGAACTATAACATATTTTTACAAGATATCAGAATTGTGCAGTTTTGACTTGAAATTGTGTGATATTATTAACCTTATTACTATTTATTTAAACTTACAAATTTAGACCCACATGCATTTATTTTCTCAATAAAATCCAAATCAGCATAAATGACTTACATTTAAGGTTTGGTCACTTGTTTTGCATTAAATTTGAATTTTAATTGAGAAATCTTTTTTAACAGCAAACATACAAACATTTACATTTTGATCAAAACGACAGCAATAAAAAATAAAAATTAACCCATTTTCCATGACCAATTTTCAAACAGCTATCTTAAAAACGACATTTATGCACACTGAGAAAAATTTACTAATTGCTAACTGAAGTTTGGGTACTCAGATTCGGTTAACACGAATTTCAGTCGGTTGGTACAACTTAACAGTATTCAGAACAAAGTCCGGTTAATTCATCTGAATTTTAGTTGTAACACCAAAAAAATATTCATACATAGAATGTAAATATCGTTGTACTAACTGCATTTATAAGTTGTTACAATTAAAATACACTTTTCAAATCGATTTGCACTTTATTTCTGTGTGTGTGTGGACTGAAGGACTATAAAAAACTTTACTCCGTAAGCTTTATGCATAAAGACAATAATTTTTTCAGTTACAACTACACTCACAATATTTTTTCCGTAAAGACTATTGAATATACAGATTAAATTAACTGAAAATCAGTTAAAATCAGGACTACTTACTTTTCGTTTAAAACAATTGTATTTTTGAGTTTATTTTCAACTGTTGAAAAATTAATTCACAAAATCCATAAAAAGAATAGAACATTAGATCGTTTATTTCAATACTCAATATAATATAACAACTTTTTGTTTTGAATAGAAAATTTTAACTGAATATTTTAACTACTACGGAAAGTCCGTTTTTTTTTGTTTATTTTGTTTATTGAATAACAGACAGGAAGTTAATTTAAATTTGAAACAACTTTACCGATTAAACTTTTAAATAACTGTTGGTTTTTTATGGAAAAGTTCTTGTTAGTGTATCCTTCGAATTGCACACTAGATACGTTCCGGAAAAAATCGTGTGAACCGAGTTCGAAATTTTTTTATGAAAAATCGTGAAAACAAATATATATTTTTTTTAAAATATTTTTGAAAACTTAAACACTATCTCAGAACTCAATGGTTTTTTCTTAGTGAACAAATTAAAGACTGCGTTAGTACACACAGAAAACAGTTTCGTAGTTGCAGCCGAATTTTTTGCCAACCGAATTTTTGTGGTTCCACGTACTATCCTATTATTAACTTTTAATATAGGGTCCGCCAAATAACTTTTTTTTTTGAAAATGCTATAAAAAAACTACTGAATATTTTCTCAAATTTCTTTTTTTTAGTTGAAAGTACAATCCTTCCGGTTAATAATGGAAAATAATTTCATTCAAATGGCTGCCTCGGCTGGCCATGCAATAGCCTACAGCTTCGGCTGTGTGGCACGTGGCGCCGTCCTGTTGAAACCAAATGTTGCCAATATCCCCCTCTTCAAATTTTGTGAACAAAAATTCGTTCAACATGGCCCGATAACGATTGCCATTGACCCCATTGATCGCCGTACGCAATTTTCGCACACATTCTGCAACATTACCATGATTTTCAAAGTAATGTCGCAATATTTCCCAGCGTTGTTCAAGCGTATACACAACCATATTCGTTCAGCGGAAGGATAAAACTAATTATCTGTCAAATCAGACATGAGCTAAGTGTTACCATTCACTAAATAAGAACTAGTTGAAAAAAAGAAACGTTAAATGGTGGACCCTTTACTATTGTAACAACCGATATTTATTTACAAATTTCGATTTTTATTGTAACAATTGAATATTTTATGTTTATGGACTTTAGTAACTATAAATAGATTCACATACTTCAGCATTTTATTTTATTTATTTTATTAATAAAAAAATTGTATGCATCGAACTGGGATCGACAGAACTTCGGTTGCTGATCTCAATATTTATTGGAGTTACCAAAACTATAAAAAATTTATATTATTTTAAAATTATTTTATTAATAAAAAATTCGTATACCGCGAACTGGGCTCGAATCATCGAGCTCCTGATTGTCTGTATTTTCAAATTTCTACCTTGAATATTTTTTTTCCTTCAAGTTTAAATATTTGTCTAAAAATATATATTTTTGATAGAGTGATTGCTTTTTTTTGCAGGCGAAACTAATATTCGATTTTAACTTCAAATATTTTATTCAAGGTATAAAATCTCCGAAAAGTTGTTGGTATTAGAGGCAATCTAGAGGATAATATTCTTTCAATATTAATTAGGAAAACAAATATTTTGAATGATGTGACTGTGTTTTGGTTAATTTTATATATTTTCTGTTTACAATATAGTTTAATTATAATGATGATGAATTTTAAGTACTTACAATTAAAATTATTGAATAATAAATTACAATGGAATTCCAACCAATTTATTCTCTGTGTGAAAAATATCTGTTTAACCATTATTTAAAATCACAGCAATTCTTAAAAAAACTTGTGGCGAACTTTATACGACTATCTTCAGTTTCACTTTTATTTTTAATGGTAGTGTTCTTTCGTTTTCAAGTAATGTTGTGATTATATATTAGAACCAAAAATGGTATTTAGGTTTGAAATGTACAGAGTTATTGACTTTCACTGAGATGTAAAAAATTTCAGAAATGAGCAATACTCTTCGCTATATCAGAAAAGTTCAAAAGTTTTAAATCACGCTCAAAATCCTTCTAAATGGAGTACTTTACTTCGAATAACAACAAATTTAAAAAAATCTGAAAAGCTTTAGAAATAAAATTTAATTGAATTCATATTTTATTGAAGCATACCTGTAGCGGTACATAGATGGCACTGTAAGACAATATAATATTCGTAAATTTTTATTATCAAGCAACTATCCATACATACTTCTACAGAGTGATTTTGTTATAAATGGGTTAAAAAAACATACTAAAAACATATGTTAAGTCATTCTATATTTTTCTCGCGATCTCTCTTTGTATCGCAAAAAGGCGCCACTACACACTATAGTACAACAATACAATACTTAAGCATTATAGTTTTTATGAGTTTTTAAATATATAATTTTTTTTAAGTTAACAATATTTTGCATCAGGTGTGGGTGTTGTTGCTGGTGTTTATTGTCTTGTTGTTTGGTTTTAACGGATTTTGTATATTTGTAATATTCTTTAGGTGTTAATATGTGTTTTTGTCAATTGTTTCGGTGTTTAATGAATATTTTTTATATATTTAGAAAAAAAAATACTACAAATACTCGTAGTTTGTAGAACAAAAATGTTTATATGAGTAGTACATAGATATTTTTTTAAATTACATTGAATAACTTGTTTCTTTAAATTGTGGTAATGACATTTTATTTAATGTGAAATTTATAGAGTGAGAAAAAAACTATTAACACTAAATTTTAATTAATTTTAACTGTAATTGTCGCTTCCGTAAGATTTTCTTAAAGTTTTTTTTTTTTATTATTAAATTGTGCTATTAAAAAATTTCTTTTCTTACTAAATTATCGAATTCCGGCGCTTTTAAACATTATCCGCAATATTTAATTCGCAATTTTGAGTTCCGAAATTGTTATGCCAGATTTGTGTTTAGAGACCTTAAAAAATCCCAAATACCAAACTGTAGTCGAAGCCTTGTACTAGTTTAACTAATTAGACTCTCTGCTGAGGTTTTTTCAAAACTCTATCCTGGTGCGTAAGCCGTATATATACGTCCACTTTACATAAGTGCATCATTTGTTTTTTTTTTCGTTTCTACGCAACCAGAGATGTTTTTTTTTCAATCAAACTTTACGCATATTTGGAATGATGCTACACTTAAAAAAAAAAATTGGTAGAAAAATTAGTAAAAAAAAGCCCGATACCTCTTTACCTTTAGTTTTATATATCGGTACATATTTAGAAGAAAATTTAATTGCTTTTCACAAAAAAATTCTCCTTTAATAAATCTGATTAATCTCTCATGGTGGAGTTTTCAGTTTCAAGTTTTAGATTTGCACCTTGTACCTCATTTATACTACAACCAAACACTAGTAGTTTTTGAAAACTTTTAGTTTGTGAGTAAAAATTCGTATAGAATTTGACAATTAAATTCAAGTAGTTTAAAGTTAGTAGAGTCAGCAAAATTTTTGCTAATAGGATTCTTGCGGAAAAATTGCCAATATCTGCAAATCTGCTTTGCTGAATATCAGTGAGCTCATTTTAAGCAAAAAATTAGTAAAGTCAGCAAATAGTTTTGCTGACACTTAGCTTATTGCAAATGAAAATCGACTAGTTGAAATCAACAAAAATTTTTGATAGAGCTTATTAGAGTGAAAAACAACTAAAAAAAAACTTTCTCTAAAATTTTTATTTTACTTAATTTACGAGGTCGGTACAAAAACTAGCCGACCTGTAGTATAGATGGCGGCATTAGCATGAAAAAGAAATATTTTTGCGAATAGTGTAAACCTTATAATACATATGTTTAAAGTTTCAATGGATCCAATGGACTAAGGATCCATCAGAAATAAACCATCTCAGTGAATTTGTAAACATGGAAAAAATTTGTCACCGTTATGTAATTCCATACTTTCATTTGAAAGGTCTCAGTCCCATCAATATTAAAGCTCAGCTAGATTACACTCTGAGGGAGTCTTCTCCTTCGTTTACGACTATAACATATTGGGTGGCAGAGTTTAAGCGTGGCCATAGCGGTCGACCAATTGAGGTGTCCACGCCAGAAACGGTTAAGAAAATCCACAAAATGGTATTGCATAATCGTTAACTTAAGGTGCGTGAGCTGGCTGAAATGATAGGCATTTAAAAAAGTTTTATACATCGCATATTGACCGAAAATTTAAAAATGAGGAAGCTGTGCGCAAGATGGATGCCGCGTTTGCTCACAATAAAACAAAAACAGCGTCGTGAAGATGTTGTAAAGATGATGGCCAAAATCAGTGAATTAAACTTCGAGTTGCTTCATCACGCACCTTATTCGCGTTATTAACAAAATATTTTATTAATGAAAATACAAAACATAATAGTTTCCAATTACTTACATGAATGTATCGTATGTCGTAATTCTACATTTTTCAAATCACGATAATTCTAAAATACAAAAGAAAAATATAATTATCATTAAAACTACTTATTCTTAAGAAGAAAGGGTATATTCAAATATTTACTTTTCATTTTTACTACCTGCTTAAGCGGCAAAAATTTCTAAAAATCCATTACAAGTCGATGTCCATGTAATAAGGAACTCACCTCACAAACTGCGGGTCCCTCGCATTACCGGTTTGGCCAGGCCTCCAGGAGGATGACATTTTCGCTTTTTGCCCATATTAATATCAAAAATACACGTCTAAGCGGATGTCTATGCGAAATTTCTTCGCTTCATAGTTTTTACCATGCCTACAAGTCAGAGAATTTTCCAAGTCACATCGAAATTGCAAGTTCGTCGCTTTGGTGACTTTGGGAAGAGTATTCCCAACCCCTATTTTTACTGGTTTCCTGGCCAGAGATAAAAAGTATCAAAGAAGCTACTAAAATTAGTTAAAAATTACGTTGCAGAATAAAACTATTAAAGTAGCAAGATAAGAATGCCGATAAATAATCTGTTGAATTTACAAATATTTAGTTATATTTGAGCTTAATTTTAGTAAATAGAAAGAAACAAATTTATATGCTGAAGTCAGCCAAACAAATTTAGTAAATATTAGTAGAGAAAAAAAAACTAAAAAATATGCAATTTTTAAAGCTTATTTTTATTGCGAATAAAAATCTGTCGTTCTAAAATCAATTTTTAAACATAAATATCTGTAGATTTTAGCCTTGTTCATCTTTTCTCTCAATTCAAAAAACCTGGAGAAATAATCGGAACTCAGCTTTAATAGGTGTCGAACATTTCTGAAATCACTCATATAAACATATATTGTCACATATAATAACATCAAACAAAACATCAGCATATAAACACTTTTTTAATCGGGGAGTTAAAAGTTTCGAGCGCATCCTATGGTAGTTCCTTACACATTTGCTCCGACGTCGTTAATAAAAAAAAAAAACACTTTTTCTTTAAGTGACCTTATGCGTACTTCGTTGGTTTATTTAGTGTTAATTATTTTATGTTTATTATGTCTTATGATAATGCGTTGAGTTAAATATGATTAAACCTATTTGTTATAAACTAAAACTAAGCAAAAAATTTCAATACAAACTTTATCATTGTCATTTTAATGCAAATTTCTTGTTACCTTGATTAACATTTTATTAAATAAATTTGCAATTAATGATTTATGTTTTTTAATTTATTTGATAATGGTTTATGTTAATTTTCATGTTCTTATTAATGTTATTAACAGTTTTCCATTGGCATGTTGCAGGTCCAACAGTTGAGAAAAAAAATCATAAAAAATTAAGCTTAACTTAATGGGCAGGTAATTTAAGCAAAAAAAAATATTTTAATCTTGGACTTAAGTTTATAATTTTTTGTTTAAATAATATTAACATCTCGCATAATATTAATTTTAAAAAACGTCACCTACGCAGTTAGTGAGCAACGTATAATTTAAATCTATTAAAGTGTTACTAATTCTAAAAGTGATATTCATTACTTTGTTTCCTTAAACCAAAAAAAAAAAACGAAAACACCTTTTTAACATGCATTCATTTATCACATTTGAACAGTTGAGTGGTACTTATGCATGATTCAACTTAACTCATTAACGGCACGTCATATATCTGTTGGATATACACTGTTGGACAAAATAAAGTGCAACTAGAGGTATTTTTGGTTGCGATGGACAAATAACTATATTTAATTTTAATGTTTAAAACTTAAATGAATTCATTTATTTAATTTATTATATGATACAGAAAACAAAAACAGATAATTATAAGACTCCAATTTTTTCATTACTAAGAAAAAATTTTATATACACTCAAAAAAATAATTTAGTAGAAAAGTTAGTAAAACATCTTGTAAATCAGGTATACTATTTTTCATCAAATTTTTTGCTAAAGTATGTTTTAAACTAAAATTTTAGTTATACTTATTCAGCACTTAACTGTTTTATTTTTTACTAATATTTTACTAATGTTTTACTAATTTATTTGCTAAAAAAATTGTGTTGATTAGCACATCAATAGTATCAACGACTACCAGACTGAAAGATATACTCAGAATTAATTAGATGTCGCGGCATGCCACGATGTAGTAGTGACGAGGAAAATTATACTAAAAAGTGCAACTCTAGTAAGACATAATATAAAAAAATCAACATGGAATATTTTTTTTATCTGTTTTTAATACATAAAACAAAATTGTGGATAAAAACAACTTAAATTTTGCGTTGTCACCGGCTTGTGAAAGTAATTGTCTATTAATTAAATAAAAGACAAAATAAAATATCTTCATTTAATAAAGATTAAATGTGTATTTGCAAACTAAATGTTTATATATATTAATAATCTTGTGCGGTCAAATTGCAAACAAATATGCAATAGGTAGACAGACTAAAGCGATATACAAAGGCATACATCCTAGGTAGATTTTTCTGTTTCCTTTTTCTTATTGCAAAAAGGCGTAGTATATGATATATTTTGTTACTTTTTCGTCTCGTTTTTATAATTCTCTGCGGCATTTGCGTTCCTTTAAAAATTTAGACAATAATTGATGTAAGTAGTTCAAAGATAATTTCGTTTATGTATAATATATAATTATTTCTATTGTTTTTAGATATTACATTAATTCATATCGTCAATTTGGGAGTATGAACATTTTTATGTTTTGTAACGTATTGTAAATTATTTTAAAAAGAATCACATAAATATGTTTTATGATTTACAGCAAATAAATTAACTAAAGTATAATTTTTCTACAAATTTGTTGAGTTTTTTTTCAGTCTACTAATAATCAGCAAAAACTTTATTAATTTTTAGCAAGGGTTTTTTAAATTCTAATCTACTAAGTATTAGCAAAACTTTTGCTGAATCTACTAATTTTGTTGCTAAAAATCAGCTCGCTGATTTTCAGCAAAAGATTTTGCTGACATTAGCAATTTTTTTGCAAGCACCCTCCTGACTAAAATTTTGCTGACTCAGCAAAATTTTTTGCTGACTTTACTAACTTTTTTATTTGAGTGTAGTATAAAATTTTCTTGGACAAAATAAAGTGCAAACTCAAAATATTTTTATAAAAAACCTAAAATTAATGGATTGTCAATACTTTTCTAATACTTTGTTGCTCCTCCCTTATTATTAATGGCCTCTCTTAGTCTTTTGGGCATACTTGAAGCCAGGTTTTCAATAATATTTGCAGGAATCACCCTCCACTCGGATTGTATTTTTTCCCAAACTGCTGGAATATTGGTACGTGATTCCATTGTAATTTTATCATTGAGAATGGTCCATAGGTGCTCAATGTGATTCAAATCAGGGCCCTGTGTTATTATCCATGAGATAATTATTTGCAACCTTACTCGTGTGCTTGGGTTCCTTATCCTGCTGAAATATAAAGTCCCCCAAGCACTTTTCCTCAGCACTACTATTAAGATTTTCTTGCAAAATGTTAAAGTACAGTCATTTTGGAGTCGATTATGACACCTGCTGAAGAGAAACACCCCGATATCATTAGACTGCCTCCACCATGCGTAACAGTACGTTTTTCATTTTTTAACTCAAATTTTGACTCGTCTGAGCAGATAACTTTATCCCAAAATGATTAAATTAGAATAGAGTGGCACTATGCACCGCGACCAGAAGTTGGTATTTTGTGCTGCCAACGGATACACCCTATATGTTCAGGCTCCCTACGAAGCCAACTATTCTACCAGGTAAACAGTTCCAAACGTCCGATGCCGTCACTATTCGACCACCAAAATAATGCACCCTCCTGTCGGAGAGCATCGGAAAATGATTTTGGCATGTTAACATACTTTTCGGCAAAGTCCAATAGCTTTCTAATATTTGCACGACGTAACTGTGGCTTTTTCTTAGCAATGAAGCTATTTAAACCGGCTTCATTCAGTCTTCTGCGTATGGTTCATGATGAAACGCTTAATTATAATTCCTCTTTTATGATTCTAGATGAAATAAATGGTTGTTTCTTAGCCAAAAGTTCGATATGATGGTCATCGCGCTTCGAAGTTTTGCATTTTTTAGCATAGAGTCTCTTAAAACTTTAGTTCGACTTTCGTATTTTGTATATCTTACCAATTTTTCTTGCTCCTCACCAAGAAATCCCATATTTTTCGGCCAAATTCTTGTATATAAGACCATTTTCACGGTCTTTAATTAATAAATCTTTCACTTCATTTTGTACTATGTGAAGTAATTGGAACTTTAAGGTTATAGTTCTGTACTTTAAACTAAAGAAAAGGAAAAAATATTCAAGGGAGTTATTATGTAATTCGATTCGAAAATTTTTGTTCTAATTCGAAAATCTTAAAACTCTTGTAAGATGATATCTGTATTTAAAGGTCCAACTTTTTTTTACTTTTCGAATTTACAAGAACATTGTCTACACGTTTTTAAAATTTGAACCCATTAAATGTACTTTTTATGACATTATTTTCAATGTGAAAATTCTGTTCGAATCGAATTTCTATTCGAATCGAATTACATAATAACCCCCCAGATATTATGAACGTATTCTCATTTTAAAAGAACTTACCTTCAATTTTCAATTAAATATTTGAAAAATATAAATGATAACGGTACACAAATGAATATTGCACTTTTTTTTGACCAACTGCAATATAGAGGTAACCATTGATATTGTCTCCATCATAGCAAGAAAAGACTAATTAGTTTTTTTTTTATTGCACAGTAAACAATATGTATCTATTAATAAGAATTTTTTTTAAACATTCTTTTTACACTGTTGTGAATTGCACTTTTAATTGTCCAACAATGTAGATGCTTCGTTAAGACACTTTTGTAATTTGTTTCGATTTAAAGCGCCCTCTAGTGGAATATTAGAACCCAAAATTAAAATTTCACCATACTATAAATCGTAAAAGTTTGAATATAATTCAGAAATTTAAATTTTGTATAGTTCGCGAATATTTTTTTTTTTAAATATAATAAATTCGTTCCCAGTAATGGTAACAATAGCAAGTAGACAGGCATCACTGCCAAATAAAAGCTTTACGACTTAAAGCTGATGGCTAAACTTGACGAAAATAACTCAAGTTGTTCGGGTAATTAATAAACATCACAGATTTTCTGTGGGTGGTTAGGCTGAAAATTACTTAGTTGCTTAAGTCGAAAGTGTGGCACTCCTTCTAGCGCCGATCCGCACAAGATTTTTTTCATCTTCTCTTACATTTATTATTTGTAATAGAAAAATGAAATATAATATAAATTATTTTTTATTATTTTTTATTTTACTTATTATTACTTTTTTTTTAATTTTTTGGAAAAATATCGTTAACCATTCTTTAAAATTGCTAAATGGTAACCCTGACGTTACAATTTAGTAGCATTTTTATTAATTTCGTCCATGTTTTGAGTGAAAACGAAATAACTTATGGAATATTTTAGACTTTCTGCATTTGAAATTTCATTGGCCGATCGGACAGATTTTTAAAAATTGAATTATATTCATATTTTGTAATTAATAAAATAATCAAAAATATAACAGATCAAGTTTTTTACATTTTTAAATAGTTTATTAAAAAAGTTCAAATGTTCAAAAATAGATTTTTTCAAATAATTATTTGGCAACTCTAGATAAAAATTTTCAACACTTTTTTATTGACGATTGTTGTAAAAATGTTAACCTTTAGCATTAGTTTCTACAATAAAGTTCTGTTAACTCAATTAAATTGTAGTTGCATCACATAAGATATTCAGAATTATAATTTAAATATCTTTGTACTAACTGAATTTATAAGTTGTTACCATCAATATACACTTTTAATTTCGGTTGGCACTTTATTTCTCTGTGTGTTGCATACAAATTATTTTTTTTAAATTGTAGCTGTTTTTTTATTCGACCTTTCCAATTTAATTATAAAAATAAAATGTTTTAGCCAGGATTTTTCTTTAATTAAAATTCTTCTTTATTATTTTCCAATATTTCGAAACTCTTCGAGTTTCATCCTCAGGGAGTATAATGGATTTTAAATAAAAACATCGTCATCATCTATTGCAAGAGTTTCGAAATATTGAAAAATAATAAAGAAGAATTTTAATTAAAGACAAATTCAGGCCTCGAGCTCAAACATTTTATTTTTATAATTATTTTTTTTTTAAATAAGAAAATTTATGTTAGAAAGTGTTTTGCAACCGTCAGATAATGACAATCGTAATTAATTTTTTTTTATATTAATTACTGTAGAATATTTCTTTAGTTAGTCTCTTTACAGGAAGAAGAGGAAGAAAACATTTTTATTGAAAAATTTTACGGACACAAGGGATACACCAGACTGCCGCAGTTTCGTCCCCTCCTGGGACTCGTCAGTGGTTAATTTATGTGTCAATTGAACAAAGTATTTTATATTGTTAATTTTGCTCTATATGAAAAACATTTTATTTTTTGGTGTCGTACTGTGATTTGAACTCACAGTCTTATCATCAAAGCTATGCATCGTAATCTCACCTCTTAACCAGTTGAGCCACGGTCGACACAGCGTTGACTGCGACTAAATTGGAGTTTGGTCACACTACGTACACACAAGTATTGTTTTGATCAGAAGAGACAGAATTAGCTAATACCAATGCACAATTCATTTCTCAACTAGAATGCTTTTTCTTCTTAATCCTATCTCTTTTTCACAAGTAATTATCACGTTTTTATGATGCGCTTTATTCACATACAATAGTTGGATACCAAGTGTAGGTTAGAGATTGAGTCGCCGTTAAGCAAGTTTATTCAAATTCTATGTTAGAAAGTGTTTTGCAACCGTCAGATAATGACAATCGTAATTAATTTTTTTTTTATATTAATTACTGTAGAATATTTCTTTAGTTAGTCTCTTTACAGGAAGAAGAAGAAGAAAACATTTTTATTGAAAAATTTTACGGACACAAGGGATACACCAGACTGCCGCAGTTTCGTCCCCCTCCTGGGACTCGTCAGTGGTTAATTTATGTGTCAATTGAACAAAGTATTTTATATTGTTAATTTTGCTCTATATGAAAAACATTTCATTTTCAAGCCTAATATTTAGAAATTTGTGGAAAATGCAGTTAAAAACAACGTTTTAAAATAATTCCAACCCTAATATAAAAATCATTTTCCTTATTTTCCATTTCTCTTAAAATTTGACGTTAAAATCAATTTAAAAACTATTACTTTAAACTTTGTTACAATGTTTCTTTGATTTTTAACAAACTATTAAACGTTTGATTTGTTTTTCCAACGCACTTGGTCCATTTCATAAATCTTATATGAAATTTTCTTCTTTTTATATTTTGCCGCCTTAAAGGAAAACTCCAACAAGATGGAATGATGTCTTGCAGGCTAAGAAAAAGTTATGGGTATCAGGTTACTTGCTTATTGGACAAAAAAAATATATACCGTCACTCTTGCATAAAAAAACTAATAAGAGGAGGTAAAATGTGTATAAGAAATTACTACAAATGAAATTAACGAGTTATCGATGGATTAAGTGAATTTATGAACAGTGTTTGAATAGATAAAAAATGTGTAAATTAATTTAAAATAATTGAAAAAGGATTTTATTATTGGGGTATTACCATTTTCTTCATTGAAATTCTAATTGATTACTAGAAATATCTTGCTTTTGGTTAAAGATTCTACTCACAAGGAAACTACACAGTGGTGAACCTGCAGAATTTAATGAAACTTGGATATCTGATAAAGGACTAGGAACTATTACACACGTATTTTTTACGATTCGCAATATCACGTTTAGAGATTATAAAGTGGGATAAAAAATTACCAAGTTTTACATCTAATTTGACTTAGGGTTACTTATTTACAGAGAACCATAAAAAAATGTGAAAAAATACTTGAATGTCGCAAAATTTTTAAAAAGTTCATCAAATTTTAAATAAACTCACTTAACGCATTACGCTAGCCAATGTGAACAATAATTGTAAATCCTAGACGCAAAGAATAAACATTTTCAAAAAATTTGAGCTGATTTCTTTTAAGTTTGTGATGTTCGCATCCCGTTATTATTTTGCTGACATCAACTTGGTATATCTCAAACTGTATAAAATTACACGGAAAGTATATAAATTTCAAACATTTTTTTAACACAACTCTCAGAATAGTATGCACACTTTATATGTTCACAAATAAAGTATTTATCTGAAGGTAAAAGACGGCTGGTGCCTTTTTTGGGAAAAAATCGCAAAAATTTGATTTTTTTTTTTAATTTATACTTTAAACTAATGTTGTTTTTGAGTAGAACAATGTATTGCATTCATTTTTTTTTTATTTAATCAAGAATTTATTTAGTTAAATAACTATTATTTCGAAAATAAATTGGCCCCGATTTTGTCCCGCTATGCGAAAAAAACTGGACCTGAGTCGGACAAAATTTGAAATATCACATTTTCAAATATGAATATCTCTGGAACTATTAGAGCTACCTCACACAAGTATCCATATTTTGATTTGATAGTCTCTACTAGCAGATTACAAATATGTTAATTTTTTGAAAATTGGATTAGAATAAAAAAAAAAATGGCAAAAAACTCAAAATTTTATGAGCAAACACTTTCTGATTTTGGGTGGCCATATTGCCGAAGGTTCAAAATCGCACCTTAAACTCAATTTAATCGAACCACCACCATTTTATCGAACCACTAAGTAAGAAATGACAGATTTATTTCCAAAAAGTTTGTGACATATCCCACTGTGCGACGTGACTCTACCCGAAAAGTACTGTATATAAAAGAATAACGTCGCACTTAACATCGCCCTGCCTATACCGCTGGAGGGAAAACTTGAAAATTGGCGAAGGTTCATCCTCCAGCGTAGACGTACGCTAACAGGGGATTTTGGAAATTCGTATGGGGCAATTAGGCGGCTTGGCCAAACCTCTTTGGTTTTGAAGCTGAAACTTTCAATATGTGTTAATTTGGATATGGCCTAACTTTTTGGATTTCTGGCCAGGAACGTGGAAAATAGGGGCTAAGCAAGGAAAAAGGGTTTCCTTGGCGGCATATCCAAACCGCTGAAGCTAGGAACTTGAAATTTGGTATGGGGTTCCTAATCATTAGTAGACATCTTTATTGATGGGGGTTTTGGGAAATCCCTAATTTTTTAATTTTTTTATATTATACGTGGAAGAAATAAAGGAAAAAAGTCTTAGAAGCAATAATCTGTTAATTCGGTTTGAAGATTGCTCTACGGACAGTGGTAAAAAGAGGATAGCTTCCCTTAACTTCATGCACAAGCGATTTGGGCTGAAATTTAAAATATGCCTTGTTGATGTTTTTATAAAAACTTGTTACAAATGGGGTTAAAAGGGGTTAACGTGGTACAAATAGGTTTACCTTTAAGGTAGAAATGTAAAACACGAAATCACAAAAAGTATAAACAAATTTACTAAAAGAAGAAATTCGGTAAAAATTATTTAATTAATTTTCCATTGTAATATATTCCAAAATATTAAACTACCGGTAACGAAGTATCGGGTACTTAAGGTCGTTTATTTAGAAATTTAATAAAATTTTCCACAATAAATCACTGAATTAAAATGAAATTCCTATTTATTGTATTTGATTATTTAAAAAATTTGAGAATATAGATCGTTTTGTACAAAAAATTTAGAATCAAATTTCTAAATATTTTTTTTTTTTACTTTCAAACAAAATTTAAAATAAAATATTATTCAAAGCTAGAATAACCAACAAGCCTGTTAATGATTTGGACTATACAATTTTGAATAAGGAAGGAAATCATTCACAATCAACACACATATTTAATTTCTATTTTGCACGGTTGTGCATGTATCATTTAGAAGTTTGTAGCTCAACTGCTGCAGTGGCGTACTCATTGTCATACTTATTTTGTTTAAATTCCCAAAAACTACCTTTGGCCCAAATATATTACTTGCCAGGCCCACTGTGCAGTGGGCCTTTTAGATAACATCAAGTCAATACATTGAACAGGAGGCCCTATGCTCCTTATAGGAACGACGGGAATATATATATATAATACATTGAACATAAATCGGTCTTACGTTAAACTCTATCAATTCTTATACACATTCAAAATTCTTGTTAATTTGACCATATACTAAGCCTTTCAAAGGATTGTGATATAAAGAGGAATACGAATATTAAATCATTATTTTTTCAGTTTTATGTCCTTTGGAGTTAGTAGTGCGTATTTGATGTGTGAAAAGAAACGTTAAAGCTGTTTAGAGCGGCTTAAGTTTAACGTCAACAACTATTTCGCTTTATCACCTTCGTAAATCCTATTTCCCTATCCCTAATTGAATTTATAGGGGACAATCCCCTAAGTGTTGGTCTATTGTAAAAAACGGATATTTTACGATACACAAGCATTGCATTGCATGTTTCTCATAATAACCACTGTTTTCTCCATATAATTGATGAATGAACATTGTGGCACATGGAAAATATGTTTGTTGTTAGCAGAAAATATGCGTGAGTGTGATGCCTACTGTGGCAAAAAATCACAAAAATTATTGTAAATCAAACTAAATATAAACCTACAAATTTCGAAATAGAAAAAACAACAAAACCAACAGCCTGGAAGAAAGAAAAAAAAATCACAAACAACTTGTGGGTTCATAAAAGTAACATGTAATGAAAGCAGAGATTTAGTTTTTTTCGGTTTGTTTTATGGGCAACTTCTTGGAATAGCAAACTACTAACTATGGATGTCATATGAGGCCAAATGTCTTTAATAATAAATTGTGGCAAATCAGGCGCATTGGCACAAGAAAAGAAAATTGCAAGAGCAACAACAATATCATAAGACATCATTAGAGAGGAAGAGAAGAAAACAAAAAAAAAAATCAAATTAAAGCAAATGACAACAACATGCAGAGTTGTGTGGTGCAACTAGCAACATACAACTGAACAATATACACTCACAAAAATTATAATAGTACAACCAACATATAGATAAATACGCAATTAACAAGTTGTTGTTGTTGTTGGTAATATATTTTTTGTTTGTTTGCAAAAATCGAAAAAGACAAATACCGGAAAGTTAAACATATTGTAAGTGGGATGTGATGCGTGGCCTGCCATGCCACATAGCATGCTACATATTGTTGCAACAACAACAACACAGCAACAACATTAAAGAGTAAAGTGCAAAAAATAGTTTAACAAAATTGTTTGGTTTATAATAAAAATCCAGGCGGTTTATAAGCTTTTGAAGTAACAACTAAAAATAATAATATCAACTGCAATAACAGCGACAACAACAACAACAACAGCAACAACAACACATTGAAGGCTCCACTCAACTCAAGTTTGAAGAAAATTGACGACGACCGCCCGCTCTGTCAATTAGATGATGTGTGCAACCAAACGAGGTAACAAGTGGGTCTATAACTTTTCATTTTGCAACAACATACAATAGCAACAACAGCAACAACATACAACAAATAAACGACACACAATACAATAGTTAGGTGTATGCATTAGATGAAGAAACACTTGCAAGGAACTTTTGGTTTGTCGTACCATGCTCTACTCTCTATGCTCTAATAATAAATATTTTAAAAAGTTGTTAAAGTACCGCCATAGTCGCCACCACCGCCACCTTTGCACTATGGGTTGGAATAGTAGAAATTTCGTTGGAATTTTAGTTCTATACTAAAAGAACTTTTGCATTCAATCTATATTACATACAGAGAAGAATTTTGCTATTTGCCAACTGAGATTAAGTTACTAGGACTCAAATTCGGTTATTACGAATTTCAGACAGTTGGCAGAACTTAATATTAGTTTCCTCAACAAAGTTTGGTTAGTTAAACTGAATTTTAGTTGCAACACACAAAATATTCAGAAATCTAATGCAAATATCGTTGTACCAACTGAATTTATTAGTTGTTACCATTAATATAAACTTTTCAATTCGGGTCTTATTTAAAGCAATAACACCTACAAGTAGGTGTTATTGCTTTAAAAATAGAAGCGTAGGGGACTTTTTTTAAGTAATTCAAATCTTATTAAACTATTGTTATTTCTTTTTCTGTAAAATATGGATATTTTGAGGGGCAATATTTCCTTGTAAAAATTGTACTTTGTCTTTTATACAACGTGTATTGAATATCCACCAGAGGTGGACCTTGCACATAACAAACAAATTTTCACTTTATTTTTTGATCAATGGTTATAATCTTTAACTTCAAGCTCATATATTAGTTCTCATGTAGTGACTAAACTAGTTTATATGAATGTTTGATGTTTCACATGGGATTGTTACCGCTCTCAAAACGTGTTCTGATGATGGGAACCTAGAAAATTCCCGAAATAGCTCTATCAACACATCCCTGAAATTTTCAAATAATAAATTTGAAAACAAAAAACTCTATAGATAATTTGTTAGGACAATATCCTAATAAAGAACTATAGAGTATGGCCTCGAACTTGAATAATTTATATTTTCATTGCACATTAAAGGTCGAAAAAAACATAATTTTTATTTTTTAATAAAAACTATATCAAACTTATATAAATTTAGTTTATATTATAACAAATGCATTCATAAAAGGCGTAGGGATTTTTGTAGAGGAAAATAATTCGATGATGTAGGGTGAAAGGGGATTTTATTGCTAATCTGTCATCACTGATTCGGTTGGCATTTTATTTCTCTGTGTGTAGTTGTTTAACCCTGCAGTTCTATCGTTATTCAACTTACACCATTACTATCGTTGGGTGTAATCCACCACTACTTATTAGTATCTGTCATATTTTCAATTATGCAAATAATATTTTTTTTTTTCAATAATGAACTCCAAAATACAGAAAAAAAATTTAATTTTATAAGCTCGGCTATTCATTTATTTGAAATAATATTTTGTTAATGTACATCTCTCTTGAAAAAAAAACAAAAATTCAGCCTTATGGGTGGATTCCACCCAGACGATAGTACTGCAGGTTTAAGAAGTTATTCAGTTTTACATATTTTAAGTTCGAAAGACATGTATGAAGTTGTAATGTAACGTGTTTATAATAATAATGCGCCATCTAGTGGAAGCTTTGACAAAATATTACTCCGGGTGAAGATATTTCTAAAATTTTAATTTTGTATAGTCTTATAATATAGTTAGTGTAAATTTACCGGTTTTTAAATTTTAGGAAAAATAACGTGCGTTTTATCATTTATTCGATATTGTGTTATATTATTACCAAAAATTGATTATTGAATTGGAATTATAGTATTGGAAATTAAAAAGATAATAAAGGAACTATTATCCAATTACGCGGCTTGCCATCAAAGAAATTAATTATGTCCTGACCATCAATTCTTTGTATTTTGAGCATGCTGATTTCAATGGCGTACTTTATTTTTTTGACTTATGGTACTGTTTTTCCGAAAAATTATAAGACCAGTAATAATATTTATGGTACATATTTGATTCCTAAAGCTTAAAATCGAATTCGATGTTAAGCGTTTTTTTTTGTTAATTTTTTTCAGTTTTCGCAAATTCCATCTTTTTTTTTAAGAGAAGCAACACCCAGGTAATTTTTAGTAATTTTTAGTAATTCTTAGTTATTTATGTGTTGCTTTCTTTGGAAAGCGGATAGTGGATAGATTAAATGTGGGGAAATATGACGGGCTTCAAACATGGCAACACTGTAATTGCGCCAGATGATAAGTCTTAGAAAAGTTGTTTCTCGCCACCTAATGGAGAATTGTCGAGCTTATTGAAGCTTTTTGGTTCATAGCCTTGATTCACTATTTTACGTCGATGGGAACACCGAAGGTGAACGCTGCGATACATATGAGGGATGGACAAACTAATACATAATATTTTTCTAAATTGATGTTGCCGTCACCGGAAATCGAACCCGGAACGATCTGTGTAACAGTCCAACGCGCTAACCATTATACCACAGCGCCACAAATTCTTTTTTGCAATTATGCAAAATTCGCCATTTGTCAAACATTTTACATGCTACCTTTTCAGGATTACCCCAAGGTCCAGTTTTTAGTATCCAAATTTTTAGCTATACAAAAGTCTTCCTAACAAAAACCTCCGTTTTAGTTCATATTTGTCACAAAAGTAGGCTTTTTCTTAGAAAAACTTTTTCAAATATAAACATGTTTGGCTGATTTTTTGCACATATACTTTCCAAAGGTACATATACACATAATAATCCAAAAGTAGGACTATGGCTTCTTCTCGGAAAACTATGCTGCCATATAAAATATTTGACAAAAAAAGCAACACCCAGGTAAAAATCTCGGAATTCTGGTATATGTTTATGTTAACAAAAAAATTCAGCAATCGCACCACAACGAATATGTTTTCTTTGTGCACCTTCCGCAGACGAATTTCGATAATATTGATGGTAAAAATGTTATGAAAACAGTACTTGTTATGTTCTGTAATCTAACATCTAAAATTTCTGTACATCTAAGTGTTTTCAAGCATATTTAAAGCATTTTATACATAAATTTACGCATTAAAAATTTAAGTTTACACACAATGTGTGTACGAATATTACACAGATATATATAATTTTAAATTTACACACCTTTAGTAATTTTACTGACATTATTGTAGTTAAAATATTTTAGTATAAATACGGTAAAATTAAAAAAAATTTATTAGAGTGTTGTTCTCCATGCTATTAATGTCTGCATTAGCACAATTTTGGTAGCAACGTAAATTAGTTAAACATTAGTTCAAAATTAGTTTTTTGCTAAAAGCGTTTAACAAACATTTTAACGTGATGTCAGCAAAAAAATTGCTGAAAGTTAGTTAAATATTTTAAATAGTTTTTTAAAAAAATTTTCAACTAACTTTTGTTTTTAAGTGCATGCAATATTTTAAATACGTTCTTAAAAATTCTGGCAAGGAAGTTCAAATTTCGAGCGCTGTATTGGGTGTTTGTTTTGAAGTGTGATATGATAGTCCCAGATATGGCGTTTCTTTATTTTAGTTTTACCGTTTTTGCGAATTCTCATGAGAATTTTCTTAACTTTTGAAAGTTTTTCTATTTTGAAACATTTTCTTTTTAATTTTGACGAAAAAAATATTGATGACAATTTTCAATGAAAAAATGAAAAATTATTGACATATTTTTCGTAAAAATTTATCAAATATTTAACCATATTTAAGAAAACTTCATACATATGACAATTTTTAATGAATTTCCGTCCAATGAAACTGTTTCATAAATATGATGAAGCAGTTTCATTTCATGTAAAATATCGTTTAATTTATTAAAACTTTAATTTAATCAATGAAGAAGTTTCATCAAAAAACTATTTTCATAAAAAGTTTGATGCTTTTCATTAATAGTAGAAAATTTTCCGATGAAAAATTTCATTAGTTTACTAAATATTTTCTTTATTTTCGTTCACTTTAATACTCTCTATCGTAAACTGATGGGCAAGCTAACAACGTCTCAGGTAATTAGGTGACAACTGTCGCTGAAACTCAACTGTTTTCATGCCGCTTTTTTCGGCTAGGCTGCCTAGAGATTGTTGGCAGCTCCAAAACTAGGATCGGACAAGGTGGCCCAATCAGTCGCTTTGTCCTAAACAACAATTATTACTGAAACCACAACTAATGTGGCCCTTTGTTCCTCTTAAGGAACCATAGGACATTATTTATATATTTATATATTAATACTCTCTATACAGGTCCAAAACATTATCCTGACAGACCCAATGTGCGCCATCATCACCTATAAAATATGAATGTTGTTCAAAATTTTTATTTTTTCAAATTGACTTCGTTAATAGTGATGTTGTCAATTTGTTGTTTGTTAATGTTGTTGTTAATTTTATTGTTGCTGTTATTTGCTATTTTGGTCAGTGTTTAATAAAAATAATGAACTCATAACTAGTTGCTGGTTGTTGTTAAAGATTTTGCTTGGCATATCGTCGTTTTTCCAATAACATGTCATGTTGCATTATGATCATTAAGTTCATATTAAAATTATCGACAATTAATAGTTTACTACATAAAATATATTCATACAAACATATTCGTATTTTAATAATGTTGCATGTGTGTGCTTTACTGTTGTTGTTAAAAGTTTTCATCGTCATATTCATAAATATTGCATGTTGTTTAAAATTGAAATGATGCACTTGTGTTTCCGTCGTTTGCGGTTTTTATTATAGCCGCAAAATAAGGGTCTGATTAGACATGCAGCCACTTTTTTTATAAATTGTTTTGCGAAGTTTATAAAAGCGGGTGTTTATAAAAATGTTAACGGAGACTAATAGATGATTATTAAGTATTATATAAATAAAGCACTTATTTCGAAGGAAACACAATAAACATTGGATTCAATTTTTAATTTAAATATTGTAACTAAAAATCTTCTTTTATATGTTGATAAAATTTCTTTATAACAACTGTTTTGAATAAATATTTCTAACATATATACAACTCATTTTATATGTAATTTTCTATCTATAAATCAAAAGACTTAGCACACAAACTTCATATAATATATTCTATGTTTGACAGAAAATCAAGATAAATTTAAATAAAAATAGCTGCAAAATAAAAAATTTAAGTATTTTAACCGCTTAAGAACCGAAAATATAATTTTTAGTAACAAATTGTTAAAATATGTAACAAAAGGGTATTTGCATTTGATTTCAAATCCTTTTTTTCGATGGTCTCCGGTTTTTAAAAAATTAGATAGTGGATGTATATTTCAAAAACGATTTTTTAATTTTTTATTTTAAAATCTGTGGCAACTCTGAAGATTTTAAATATAGGAAAATGATATTTATTTATTTGTATGAAATATATTGAAAAAAAATCATTTTGTATTGGAATAGTGTGATATGACATGCAACCATTTTTTTCTGAATTGCTTGTGAAGTTTATAAAATCGGGTGTTAATAAAAACGTCAACGAAAATTTTCGATAATTGGTAAATAATGTAGAAATAAACTTACTAAAGCACTTGTTTCGTAGGAAACACAATAAAGGTTGGATTAAGTTGTAATTTAAATAGGTTAACTAAAAATCTTCTTAAATAGTTGATAAATTATTTTTTATACACTCAGAGAAACAAAGTGCCAACTGAATTGAAAAGTATACATTAATGATAACAACTTATAAATTCTGTTAGTACAACGACATTAACATTAGGTTTCTGAGTATTTTGAGTGTTGCAACTAAAATTCCGTTGAATTAGCCGACCTTTGGTGTTCAGTTTCACCAGCCGACTGAAATTCGTAATAGCCGAATTTAGGTCGTAGTAACCGAATTTCAGTTAGCAAATAATTAAAATTTTTTCTGTGTGTAACAACTGATTTTGTTAAAAAAATTTATAATGTCTACAACTACTTTTATATTTAATTTTCTATTTATAAAACAAAAGATTTAATACACAAACTTCATATACTCTATTCTACATTTGAAAGAAAATCAAGACC
Source organism: Delia radicum (assembly GCA_021234595.1). Lineage (NCBI taxonomy): Eukaryota > Metazoa > Arthropoda > Insecta > Diptera > Anthomyiidae > Delia > Delia radicum. Next base: position 89,344,329 of record CM037854.1, on the reverse strand, counting down.
AATATAAATAAAAATAACAGAAAATGAAAAAATATATAAGAGAAAGTTAAAAAATTTTAAAAAATTTAAATTAAGGAACTAAAATAGTTTTTGTAGTAACAAATTATTAAAATATGTAGCAAAATGACATTTCTACAATTGAAGGGCTTATTGTAAAAACTTGATAAACCACATTTAAATTTTAGTTTGTTTTTTTTCATTTTAAAGATTAAAAAGATGCAGAAAATATGACGTTTACAGGACTTTTGTACTCTAGCCACTTGCAATAAGTATTTAAGCAATACTTCTATTAAATATTAATTAATGTATGTCTAGAAATTAGCAAAAATCCATAGAACAATAAATGTGGCTTATCAATTTTTTACAATAAGCCCTTCAATTATAACTTTTAAAAATTAATACGGTTATTTTTTTATTTTTATTTATTTTATTTTGAGTCTATGGAATGACATCCTTACAGACTATAATATTAAATAATAAAAAAGTATAATAATAATAATAATAAATTTAATTCTTAGTATTTAAAAACAATATTATATTACGCTTCATAAGACTAATGTTGGCAGAATATTCAAAAAAATCGTACATATCAATAAACTGCAGACATAGTCTTCTTTAACGATCGGCATTAGTGTAGTTCGTTTGTACAGCTTGAAAGTTATTGGGGTATAATTACGAGTCGGTCGTTGGGGAACGCTAAAGTTGATATTGCCCAGCAGAAAGTCAGAGGTAGTACTTCCCTTAAGCAGATTGGCTAAGAATACAACATTAAGCATTATTCTACGGCTATTAAGTGTTTGCAGTTTAATTATTGACAATCTAATGGTGAAAGACGGAAGATCTTCAACACGATTAGGAAAAGAACTCCTTAAGCAAAACAGAAGAAATTGTTTGTGAATAGATTCAATGCGGCTGTTGTAAATTTCAGCGTCAGGACCCCAGATAATTGATCCGTATTCTATAATTGGTCTAACTAGAGATGTATATAATTGTTTTGTTATAATTGGATCATGACCGTCAAATTTTTATACTTCAGGCACGCCGATTTCAAAGACGTACTTTATTTTTCGATCTACGCTACACGTTTTCCATAAAATTACTTTATGTTATGTTTTAAAATGTTATCAATCTGATTCATTTCTGTTGAAATGTGAAGACATTGGAATTATCTGATTAGATATGCAAGAACTTTTTTTTATAAATTGCTTGCGAAGTTTATAAAATCGAGTGTTATTAAAAACGTTAACGAAAATTATCGATGATTGGTAAGTAATGTAGAAATAAACTTATTAAAGCACTTGTTTCGTAGGAAACACAATAAAGGTTGGTCTAAGTTGTAATTTAAAGATGTTAACTAAACATCTTCTTAAATAAGTTGATACATTTTTTTTTATAACAACTGTTGTTATTAAAAATACAACTAACTTCACATGTAATTCTTTATCTATAAAACAAAAGACTTAAGAAACAAACTTCATATACTCTATTCTACATTCGATAGAAAATCAAGACAAATTTACATAAAAATAACTGAAAATTAAAATCCCTTAACCGCTAAAGGAACTAAAATAAATTTTTTTAGTTACAAATTATTAAAATATGTCGCATTTCATTTTATTTCAACGACTAATTTTTTGATGATCTCTGATTTTGATAAATGCGGGGTAAGGAGACCATTTAAAAGGTAATAACTATTTTTGTATGAAAGATATTAAACAAACTGGAATAGTCTGATTAGACGTGTAACAAATTTCGTTATGTATTGTTTTGAGAAGTTTATAGAAGAAAGTGTTTCTAAAAACGGAGATTACGGAGTTAACGGATATTACGGAGTTAACGGAGATTACACAGTAGGACGAAATCATAACTTTTAAAAATTAATACGGTTATGACCATCAATTTTATATACTTCAGGCACCCTGATTTCAAAGGCGTACTTTATTTTTCGATCCATGCTATAGTTTATCCGCAAATATGTAGTTTTTTTGCAGTATTTTACATAGAACGTTTTTGAAATGCTATCAATATGATGTAAAGCATGAGGTACATATTTGATTCACAAAACTTTAGATTAAACTTGCTATTTTGTAGCTTTTGTTATTAATCCATATTTTTACGGTTTAAAAGAATAAGCAAACGGAAAACTGAAAACTGGAAAATTAATCTTAATTACACTCATCAACTGTTTTCAGAGCTTGTCTTTGAAATACATACTTTTTAATAGACTTAAGTATGCTGAATCCGAATCTGTCAAAAATTGTGTTTTCTCTTCTGCAGTTTGTAAATATATCGATTTTGATATCTACTTCATTCGCCACATTCTTTTGTATAAGTCATGAAATTTTTATTTTCAACATTTAAAACAGGTGAAGTTATAACATTCATTTAAACAAAATGATTGTTTGATTTTCTAAACTTTTTTATTTGCCCTATACAATTTGTAGATTTAAAATCATTATTTTTATTTTTTCAAAAATAGTTACATTTTTTTAGTGATTTTTTAGAATGTCAGTGATAAATGATCATAAAAAAAATTAAAAGCTCGTTAACACCTAAGTATCCTCCTATTTTCAGTTAGTGATTAGCTTTGTTTGCTGTTGACTACATGCAAATTACCCCACATATTTCAAGTATGGACCACAATGTAGGAACTTTTTAATTTTTATTCACAATTGTCAGAAATTTTTTAATCTTCTTGATGTCGCACAGTGGGGTATATAACACTCTTTTTGGAAATAATTCGTCCATTTCTTACTAAGTAGTCCGATTGCAATGACATTTGGAACAGGCATAAGTGACGTAGTATCGAGTTTAAGTTTTGATGTTGAATTTCCCGGACCCCCCGGGGGCGGCAATATGAATCCTCAAATTAGGGTACTTTTTGCATAAAAAATTTGGCGTGCTCGCCATTTTTTTTTCTGATCCGATTTTCAAAAAATTAACATATATGCATGTATGGGTTATCTCCAATAATTCCTGAGATATTCCTATTTGAAAATGTGAAATGCGAAATTGGGTCGCCTAAGGTCCAGTGATTTGCGAATAGCGGGACAAAATCGGGACCAATTTCTTTTTTAAAATATTGGTTATTTAACAAAATAAATTCTTGATGAAATAAAAAATAAATGAATGCAATATCTTGTTCCACTCAAAAACTACATTTGCGGTAGCGGTCGTAGATAAACCAATATATATCTAATTTATTGGGTAAGGCTCTTCCAATCCTCGCTTTAAATGAAGATATGGCCGCTAAAATGTTAAAAGTCGAATTTTTGGATTTTTTTATTTTGTTTTTGTGAATTGTTGGATTGCTTTCAGAAAATCATAAATTTGGACATAAATTTCTATTTAAGTCAAAAAATTCATTGGATTATGTGTATTAGTAAATATTTTATTTAATAGTGAAAATTAAAATTTTAACTAAAACTGAAATTTTTGCATTCCTATTAGGATTATCCAAGTTTTTGTGCTATCATGAGCGCTAATTGCAATTAATTTTCTTTCCAATGGTACCAAATTCTTGTATGATGTGCTAGTAAGTTCTTAACAAGAAATCTTCAAAGTTACCACCTATGAAAATATTTATTATTATGAGTGTTTGTATTAATTTTTAGACTGTCTTCAATGATGCAATATATGAAAACAAAAACTCATAATAAGAAATATTTGCATAAGAAGTAACTTTTGAAGATTTTCTGTCAAGGAGTTATAAACACGCCATATACTTGGTTTTTTGGATTGAAAAAGACTTTTAAGTCAGCAATGCAAAATTTGTGTCCGAATATACGATTTTCTGAAAGCAATCCCACAATTCCGTAAAATAAAAAAATAATTCCAAAAATGGGATTTTTAATTTTTTTACTGCCACACACAGATAAAAATTTTGATATTTGCCAACCGAAATTCGGTTACTATGAATTTCAGACGGTTGGGACAACTTAACAATAGATTTCGCAACAAAATTCGGTTAAATTAACTGAGGTTTAGGTGCAAAACCAAAAATATTGTGAAATCGAATGTAAATATCGTTGTACTAACAGAATTTATAAGTTGTTAACATTAATATACACTTTTTATTTCGGTTGGCACTTTATTTCTCTGTGTTGGAGTATCTACAACCGCTCACACTGCCTTATCGGAGAGGTTGATATTTTCTTTAAAATGTGACAAATTTAGAATGCGGCTGGGGGAAAAATATATACAAATCAAACATTTTTTTAGCCCAACTCGCTTTTGTATAAAAATTTACATTTTCAAATGTGAATATCTCGGGAACTATTGGAGACAACCCACATATGCAAACATGTTTTTTGTTGGTCACTACTAGCAGATTACAAAAATATTAATTTTTTGAAAATCGAATAAGAATCAAAAAATGGCGAGCACTCAAAATTTTTTTTTGCAAAAAGTATACCAATTTGGGTAGCTATTGTTGCTCCCCTGGAGGTTCTGTGAGGTTTAACATCAAAACTTAGAATTATGATTACGTCACTTATGCCTGCTAAATATTTTATTGCATACCACTAAAAAGAAATGGCCGAATTATTTTCTAACATTTTGTGATATATCCCACTGTGGACCGTGTTATTAGATGATTTCTTCGGAAACACAATAAAATTTGAATTAAGTTTTAATTTAAATATTTTAAACAAAAATATTTTTAAATATGTTGATAAATTCTAATTTTATGACAACTGCTTTTATTAAAAATTTATATCTTGGCTGCAATTGGTTTTATATGTAATTTTATATTTATAAATAAATCAAAAGACTTAATATACAAACTTCATATACTCTATACTATTGTTGACAGAAAATCAACACAGTCACATGAATTAGATTTAAACTACTGTTCCAGAAATAAAAATTGTAAAGGGTCCGCCATCTAACGTTTTCTGTTTAAACTAGTGCTTATTTCGTGAATGGTAACACTTAGCTCATGTCTGATTTAACAGATAATTAGTTTTATCCTTCCGCTGAACGAATATGGTTGTGTATAGGCTTGAACAACGCTGGGAAATATTGCGACATTACTTTGAAAATCAAGGTAATGTTGCAGAATGTGTGCGAAAATTGCGTACGGATTTTGGAAGAAGAGAAGCACCGTCAGCTCCGTATGTTCGTTATCTTGTGAAAAAAGTGAAAGAAACTGGCATCCTCATCGATAAACCAAAGCGTGAAAAGCCAAAAAGCAGTGCGTACACCCGAGAATATTTCTGCTGTGGCAGAAAGTGTGCGTGAAGCGCCATCAACATCAATTCACCGGCGTTCTCAACAATTGAACATTTCGGAGACATCATTGAGACGAATTTTGCATAAAGACATTGGTATGACGCCATACAAAGTCCAATTGGTTCAGGAGTTGAAGCCAACTGACCATCCAATGCGTTTTCGCTTCGCTAAGTGGGCCTGCGATCGACTTACAGAAGATTGGTGAAATACAGCTGCACACAATCGATAATGTGCTTAAAAATTGGACCGATCGTGTAAGCTACTGCATGGCCAGCCGAGGCAGCCATTTGAATGAAATTATTTTCCATTATTAACCGGAAGGACTGTACTTTCAAATAAAAAAAGAAATTTGAGAAAATATTCAGTAGTTTTTTTTTATAGCATTTACAAAAAAAAAGTTATTTGGCGGACCCTTTATATTCCCAGTGCACTATGGGCATTTTTTTTTTTGACTCACAAGGAAACTACAGAATGGTGAATCCGCAGATTTGAAACGTGGATATGTTGTAAATGGCAAAAAATACTAGATACCTTTTTTTTTTTGCGCAATCCCATGTTTAGGTGTTGAAAATATTAAGTTTGTTTTTAATATTTTTCGTATCTAGGGCAAAATTGTGTATAAAATGATATATCTTAGAGACTGGTATATAGAATCTGTCGGTGTATTTCCGAACATTTTTGTTATTCAAAAAAATATTTTTTCGCACTAAAGAATTGTATGGTCGTGTCATCGTGCCAAAACGCCATCGTGCACAAATGTGGCCATTTGGACGGTATAATTTTAAGACTGAGACTGAATAAACCGCTAATATTATTATTTATTTATTTTTATGAGTTTTTAAGCTATTTCAATTTATATTAGAAATATAATAGAAAAAATGATTTTTCAACTAATTTGAAAATTACTTGACCGATCTAGATGTAGTTTAAAAATTTGGTAATTTTTTCGACTTTTTAAATCAAAATTTTACTAATATTTTCAAGGCAGGACGTCTGTTTTTTTTTGCAACCCTTTTATGAAATGAAAGTATCAATAGTATCAATGGAAATGGTTCTGCCACACACAAACACAACTCCACCTGCTGACACATCTTTTCAAGGTTTTGTGTATCTTGAGCCAAGGCAAATAGGTCCAGAATATGAACTTATTTCAATTCAAGAAATCAGCAAAATATTGCTGAATGTTTCTCTCAACAAACCCAAACACTAATACACAATTATATTTAGTTCAATAAAGGGTCCGCCAAATAACTTTTTTTTGTTGAACTCCTGAACCAATTGGACTTTGTATGGCGTCATACCAAGGTCTTTATGCAAAATTCGTCTCAATGATGTCTCCGAAATGTTCAATTGTTGAGAACGACGGTGAATTGATGTTGATGGCGCTTCACGCACACTTTCTGCCACAGCAGCAATATTCTTGGGTGTACGCACTGTTTTTGGCTTTTCAGGCTTTGGTTTATCGATGAGGATGCCATTTTGTGGTGTAATGGTTAACGCGTTAGACTTTTACACAGAAGGTGCCGGGTTCGATCCCCGGTGCCGGCAACATCAAATTAATATGTATGAGTTTTTTCTATCCCTCATACGTATCGCAATGTCCACCTTCGGTGTTCCCATAGCAATTAACCCCACCGAAGTAAAATAATGAATCAGGGCTATGAACCAAAAAGCTTCAATAAGTTCGCCATCTCTCCATCAGGTGGCGAGCAACAACTGTTCTAAGACTTATCATCTCGCGCAATTACAGTGTTGCCATGTCTGAAGCCCTTCATCTTTCCCCACCTTTCATCTCTATACTATCCCTTTCCAAAGAAAGCAACACACTAAATATAGGAAGTATTTCCTGAGTGTTGCCTCTCTTTTTAAAAAAATTTGGGACTCAAAATTATGCGCGTCCAAAAGGCACATATTTTGGAGTCTTTTAAGACTGTAATTATGAGTGCTCAGAATATTGTGGGCTTGATTTTAATAACAAATTATTAAATATTGAACAATAAAAAACTATGTATTAAAATAATCCTTTTTTATTACCATTTCTCATAAGCTCCTAATAGCATTTATACATATGGCAATACAGGGATGGCAGGCAATACTGCTAAAATAACGTTATCGATTCATAACCCTATTGTTATCGCTCAAATACCGTTACCGAAATAATTAAAACACCGTTATCCATAAAATACCGTTACCGATATAACTAAAATATCAATATCCTTAAAATACCGTTACCAAAATAACTAAAATACTGTTATCGCTATATTACCGCTACCGAAATAATTGTAATACCGATATCGTTAAAATACCGTTACCGAAATAATCTAGAAAGAAAACTCGTTGTAAATAGATATATTTCCCCAAAGTTTGATCATTGGAACTCGGACATAATGGAGCTAAATATATCGGTGTGTATACATTACCTGAATAACTAAAATAACGTTACCATTAAAATAGCGTTACCGAAATAACTGAAACCCCGTTATCACTGAAATAACGTTACCAAAATAACTAAAATACCGTTACCGCTAAAATACCGTTAACGAAATATGTAAAATATCGTTAGCGCTAAAAACACGTTACCGGAATAGCGGAAATATCGTTACCACCTAAAATACCGTTACCGAAATATAAGAAAAATTGCGTTACATTTACTGATACCCTCATCGAATCGGCAACCATCCATGCAATAAACTCAAAATTTAAATCCAGTTATTTTATATTAAAATCCTCTTAAATTACTTAATTTTCAAGCAAATGAAAAAAAAAAATATTGTACAAGTCAGTGTTGCCACAATTATAGCCAACAGCAAAAATGTTAGTCATATTAATTGCAATTACAATGCAATTATTCAAGTCACTTTATAACACACTTACTTACACACACATGTATAAATTTAAATGGCTTAATTGACCAAAAATAAAATCAACTTTAATTTTTTCTTTTTTGCAAAAAACTCTTATAAAACTTTACATTAGACTTTAGAAGGAGTGAAATATATTTGTCTCGTATAAAAAAAAAATACATTGATACTGTCATGTCAAGCAACATGTTTGGAGTTTAATTTTTTTAAATCAAAATTTATGTGATAATTTTTGATTTTGATCAAAAATAATGTGGAGTTTTTAACAAAAAAAAAATTGTAGCTGAAAATTACAAACATAAAAGTTATTCAACAAATTTTTTTATATAAAATTATTTGGATGGTGTTATCTAAGATTTTATTTGTAAAGTTTATTTTTTTTCGATTTTAAACTGTTGCCATTAACTAATAAGGACGACAATTGTAATACGAAATTAAAATTTGAATGTTTCAAGATTAATCAAAACGTTCTAATGAGGGGAGTCTCATTATGGGTTCTGTCCGATCTTAATGAAATTCGAATATATTTAGAGAAAAAAAAATTATAGGACAAGTATTTTTTTAGGAGCCTACTCTCATATTCAGAGGTTAAAAAAACACTTCGCTTTGGTTTTTACGATTTATTTTTATATTCCAATGATATTTTAGACAAATATAGTACCAAAATGAAAGAGTTTTTAGAGATGCGTTACTGGTATATTAAAAGCATCCTAATTGGTTCAAAATACACTGCCTTGCAGAACTATAATTCAACATTAATTTCACCAAATTTCGCAAGTTGAGAAAAGGTAGAAGAGCTTAAAAGTGAAACCAATGGAAAATAAATAATATGAAACAAAAAAAGAAAAAAAAACTATTTATCTCATTTTTATTTTACCATCAATTAATGTTTCATATCTATAAATAAAGGCTGATTTTTTAGCAACTTTCTTTTCGGCAACACTGTTTTTGGCAGCTCAGATGTTTTTGTGAAACATTTTACTGTTAATCATGTTCAGTTTGGTCTATAATTTAACCATGAATCGACTTACAAATAAACAACGCTTGCAGATTATTTAATTTTACTATCAAAATTCATGCTCGATTAAAAAAGTGCATCGTGCACTTCTTCCAATTTATGGTCAGATTGGGCGACCTTCTGAGGCGGCTATTAGGAATCTTGTGAATAAATTTCGCACCAAATTTATATTATTGGACATTAAACCACCAACACGCATACGTAGAGTGCGGACAGAGGAAAATATTGTAGCTGTATCCGCCAGTATAGTTGATGACCGAGAGTTATCGATTCGGCGCCGTTCGCAGCAATTGGGCCTCTGAAAATTTTGCGGAAGAATTTGGGTGTAAATCCTTTTAAAATACAGCTAATACAAGAATTGAAGCCACACGAACTATGGTTAATTTGAAGATCCACTTTTTTTATCGGAAAATTCTGTTCAGCGACGCATTGCCGCATTTGGTGTGAAGAGCAGCCAGAAGAATTGCAAGAACTGCCAATGCATCCCCAAAAGAGCACTGTTTGGTGTGGATTATGGGCCGGTGGCATCATTGGACCGTACTTTTTCACAACAATAGAGCAAGCTAAAGCAAAAATGGCATTTTTACAATATAATTTAAAAAATGGCAAAAAAAGTTAAATTTTTATGACTTTTAAATCACAATTAAAAATATAGTCGTTAAAAGTACTGGATTCAAAATGGAACAATGTTCATAATAAGTAAATGTGTCCCTATAAATGATGTAATATCGCTCAAAAGTTAATCAACTTTGAAAAAATAAGCAAGTAATATTAAGACCCGTTCTTTAGCTCCCTTCTAGCGACTAAAAATGCCGATTAAATTGTATAGAGCATTTATTTACATAAAATTTTTAGTATTACACAGTATCTTAGAAATAAAAATATTAAGTGACAACTCTGCAGTGTTCCTTAATCCGTTTTTATAAAAATGTTACAAAAATTCAAGTGATACTTTAATAAATTTGAACGATATGCTCATATAAGTTAATTAAGTCTTCCACAAATAAAATGACCACGATTTAATAAATATAATCTTATCATCAGGGACCGAAAGTTCATGCAATTGTATGTTTTTACATTAATGTCATCGATTCGTTTTGCATATTTTGCTATAAATGCATATTTTTGCATATAGATTTTATTTGACTGGAAGATATGCTGCAGTTTCTGTGGATGGAATTTACTCAAATTTTTTTACTGCCACCTCTGGTGACATTTCTCATTGTTTCAAAAATTCTCAGCACCTCATGTATGCTGATGATCTCAAGATTTTTAAATCAATTTCTTCTTTTAGAGACATTTCTGACCTTCAGGAGGATTTGTCTAGAGTCGTTTTATGGTCTGACCGTAATGGTTTACCTTTTAATATTGCGAAATGTTTTTATATGAAATATCATCGATGCCTTCATACTTTACATTCGCAATATAGTATTAAAGGTCATATTATCTCATCTGTTGATGAAATATTGGATCTTGGTGTAGTCTTTGACTACAAATTATCGTTTTGTAGCCATTTGAACTTCATTATACCTAAAGCTTATTCATTATTAGCATTTATACGTCGTAATTCTGCTAATCTTTTTGATTGTTCCACAAAAAAAGTTCTGTTTTGTTCTTTTGTACGATCTAGGCTAGAATATGCATCATTTATTTGGAGCCCTGTAGCGGATATCCATATTAATCGTATTGAGAAAATTCAAATTATATTTGTAAAATTTGCTCTCCCATTCCTAAATGTTAATGTTAATCAATCTCCTTTTGATCCTACATTTTCTGTTCCATCCTATGAGGATAAAAGTGAATTTATTTGCATTAAAACTTTGGAAACACGTAGGACCATTTTTGCCTTAAATTTTTTACATGGTATTATTTGTGGTGTAGTTGATTGCACAGAATTATTGCATTTAATCAAATTATATGTTCCTTCTAGATCGTTAATAGTTAGAGATAAGTTCTTTTATATTGATGTACATAGAACTAATTATGCGTTAAATGAACCTCTTACTAGAGTTTTGAGATTGTTTAATAAATATTGTAATCAATTAGATATAAGTGTTTACCACTATCAATTTAAAACTGTATTAAATAATATATTTTAAGTTTTTTTTTAATATTGTCATAATTTTGCTAGTCTGTAAGGTTTTTTGTATCCATAGACGAAATAAATAAATAAATAAAATTATATTCTTTTAAATGCATATTTAAAGGAATTTTATTTTATGTCTAAATTTTATATGCAGATTGGAATTAAGAGAAACAGTTTATATCAATATGAGTAATTAAAATGATTTGTTAGTTAAATTTAGAGAGTATATTAATCAATGCAAATTATCTTTAAAATATAATTAAAGCTGCTGATAAATATGAGAAATAATTAATTTAAAGTGCTTCCCTTTCCACGTTTTTCTTTGTTATTTTTTTTATAAAACTCGAGATTCCAGTTCAACTTTTTAGAAGAGAGATGAAAAATCAATACACATCAAAATACACAGATCACAAACTTCGATATTAAGCTGTCATTTTCTATATTCAAAAATATGCAAATATACAAAAAGAAAGAAAAGAAAAAAGATTTTAATTATATTTATGTTTTTGTTTTGAATATATATCATTATTGTTATAGGCGCCTAAAACAAACTTTTTAAGTGTATGAAGTTCCTGTCCCTGCTTATCATTTACAATAATCTTTAATTTTTTTAAGTTTACAATTTAGATATTTCGTAAAGTTTTTTACTTTACCAAAAGAACAAATTATACCATATATCAAAACTTTGACCGCCATGATTGTTCTTATATGTTAAAATATCAACTCTGCGATAGTTTAATGTGTCGGTCGATACTACAATTGAAATGGGTATTAAAGCACGTGCTAAATTTGAAAAAAAAATATATATATATAAAATTTATGAGCATTTATGCGATCAATTCATTTATTTTTAGTAAATATTTTACAAAAAAAAAAAAACATTTTTAAAAATGTATCTAAAATATATTTATGCATACATTGTTATTGATATTTTCAACACATAGATGGTGGTCCAGGAACTTGAAATGCATGCAAATTCATGAAAATGATAAAATATAGACAAATAAAAAGAATTATCTTAAATATGAATTTGCATTAGGGGGGAATTTTTTTTTATTAGGAAATTTCTCAATAAATTTTTCACAGCAAAACTATCAAGAAAAATATATAATTTGTTTGCCAAATTATAGCCAAATATTAAATTCGCCAGAAGATTCTTTCAATCAAGTTTCTTGCAAATCAGTATAGTTAAAGTTGAAAGAGTCATATTTTTGTGATTAGGCCTCTGGAATTTCTCAGCTGTATTTTGAGAAAATTTATTATTTATTATATTTAAAAAAGTGTATCTTAGAAAAAAACTAGAAGCTATTTATATCTTTTTATGTTTTTTTTTTAAGTTTAGAATTAAAAAATAGCGAAATTGGCAGTGTGCCACTCGCCTTCGGTGTTCTCATAGGGCTTAACCCCACCGAAGGCTATGAACCAACAAGTTTTAATAAGTTCGCCAACTTTCCATCAGGTGGCGAGCAAAAACTGTTCTAAGACTTATCATCTCGAGCAATTACAGTGTTGCCATGTTTGAATCCCTTCATCTTTCCAAACCTTTTATCTATCCTCTTTCCAAAGAAAGCAACACATTAATCAATAGAAAGAATTGTGCGTCCCGGTAGGCTAGTTGGTAGCGTGCTGGCTTATCTGTGCGGTGGTCGTGGGTTCAATTCCCACCAGAGGCACTGGTCTGTTTCAATAAGTTCGCCAACTCTCCATCAGGTGACGGGCAACAACTGTTCTAAGACTTATCATCTCGAGCAGTGTTGCCATGTTTGAATCCCTTCATCTTTCGAAACCTTTTATCTATCCACTGTCCCCTTTCCAAAGAAAGCAACACATTAATAAATAGAAAGAATTTCCTGACTGTTAAAAAAAGTAATAAATAAATTTCATAATAAATAAAAATTTCATGTTAAAATACCATAAAAAAACTTGGTCCTAAAAGAGCTCTTCCAGAACCAAAAAAAAAAAAAAATTAATTTTATATGAAAAAAATATTAAAAACATTGACCTGAAATCGGATTCGTACTCGGAACCTTCCGACTACAAACTTTTTTAAAAAATCATAATCATTTACATATAAAAAATAAATGCTTTACCAGTGGTTAGACTTTTGGGCTGTTGGTAATTTCTGAAAGGATAGCACTGGAAAACACTTTTTCCCAACGTCGATGATCTCACTCAAGTGGTCTCAGCCAATTCTTTGCCAATGATATTTTATGTAGGCCAGTGAAATTATTGTAAAAGAAATACTGCCAAAATGCTTTTTTGAAACGAAGGTAAAGCGTCGTAAGCAAGTGTTCTCCCAGTAGGTTATTTACAATTACTCAGTTAGCCAATGGTATAAAAGTGCTTAGCAGTCTCTGACTGGGTTGTTAAAAGTAGTTAACACAAATGAAATATTTTAGCAATGACGCTCTCCATATGAGGATTTAGCCCAACATTGATAAAACCAAAAATATTTTTTTGATTATGTATTTGGGTTGTCCCAGAATAATTTTGCGATAAAAATCCAAAATTTCGATGAAGCACTTTTTACTAAAATCTGTTTTGAACTTGCAAAAATTTGAATTTCCAATATCTTGCAAACCATGCGTGGTACGAAAAATCAACTTATGTCCAAAATCATTCCTGAGGAAAAATCCAACTGACATATGAACCACTTATTTTAAAGTGGCATGAGACCAGCACGTACCATTTTCGCGAAATTCGCAATTTCGTTACATTTTTTAAAATGTATTTTTGAAGCATGTTTGATAATTTACAATGTTCTATGTATATGAAACAATCATGTGAAGAAACCCACTAATTTTCCAAATTTCTTGGAAATTTTACAATAAAAAAAATATTATATTTATGTACAACAGTTTTGAAAAAAAAATTATTTTGAAAACGGTATAAGTCCATTCAATACTGAAAAAAATTTGAATTTCGCAAAAAATAAGATTTTGTTTTTAATTATAAATACATTTACGGCCTGTTTTTGTAAGACGTGTCACTCAAAAAATTCGTGTAAATGAATGAAGAAATTCATTTTAAGGATTTGTATAGCAAATGTTACTTTGAATTGAGTGAAAACGTAAGAGTTGTCGTTTTCGTCTCTTTTTTTGGTTTCCACATCAAAAACAGACGTTCACAAAAAAGTATTCGTCAAAGAAAAAAGGCAACACATTTTAATCAAAAAAAAAAAAAAATACTTTGTAACAAAAAATTTTAATAAAAAAGAATAATGCTTTTTATTTTCATTTTCATTTATATTTATATTAATTTTCATTTTTATTTGTAAATGTTTCTGTTTTTTTTTTTTATACAAATTATATTTTTATCACCACTTTTATTGTTTTCTAAACAAAATAAATAATTTTTTTTTCAAGCAAAAATCAGCTGTTTTTGTTTATATTTCATATAAAGTGCTGGGTTGCCATCTACCAACGAAAAATGAGTAATTTGTATATGAAAAAAGCTAACAAAAAGCGAAAACAATATCATGGCAATCTCTACTGTTTGACATAACATAAAGCTTCACGTACTCAAACGTAAGTCAGACGAACGAATTATAAAAACTCATTTCCTTACGTATTCGTTCGGGTGCCACACGTTCGTCTGAAATTATACACGTATTGTAAAAACAAGCCGTTAATGTCTCCTGATGAGATGTTTATATAAAGATTGTACAAAAGTTGATATTTACAGTTTCAAAAACACTAAAATGAAAAACCCTCTATTCTCTTTTTAAAAACAAATAGACTCATATCACTTTCAAAATAAATAGGAAATATCGTACTTTAAAATTTCCATTCCACATCGAAAATGTTGAATTTTTTGCATAATTAAAATCACCCGAAATGACTGCAAGATTGCTCATCTACTAAAATGTCACAGATGCGTTAAATAGTGGTATTTTTTGTTGCCGGTTCGTCCCCTTTTGAAGTGGACGGGTTTTCAAAGTTTGCAAAATTTTGTACTTTTAATATAATATTTAATATTCTACTATTTCCAGAGATGGGAGTAGGTTTTATTTTATTTCAAAGCACTGAAGTAAACGTTAATAAATGCCACCCTAGCGTACATTTAAAAAACGAGCATAACTGTATGTGGCGCTTTTTATGGCGCAATTTGTAATTAATTTATAGACCCAGCAAGTGACCATAATGATTCAGCTATAATTTTGCTATGTTTCTATGTTGTCTTCTAACTTCAAACTCTTAAGGAGTGGATTTTTTTTGTCGTATTCTAGTTCATATCAAAAGTGTCTATATATAAAGATATATAACTATTCCGTTTTATTTTATTTTTTTTGTCTATTCACCGTGTTTCATGTATCTGTTAAAGATTAAAAGGTGTGTGGTTTAGAATTGTTTCAAGAGATGTTATCAGTTTTACAATTGGAAATAAAAAATAGTTTATTTAGCAAAAGCACTATTTATTTTATTTTAATTTTTTTTACAATTGAGTATTAAGTGGAAATTGTACATATAAATTTATTGTCATGTTGTAAATGTTTAATCGTTATATCGGCAATTAAAAGGAATTTTAAACTGTTAATTAAGCAATAATTTTGCTTGGGTTTTTTATTTAGATTTTCAGAGTGATTGGACGGCTATTGATATAAAATGAACCTGTTTCAAAATGCCCATTTTAATTTAAATTTATTGTATTTTCGTAAACTAATTAAGCTAATAATTGAAAGGTGTGGGTGCCTTACAACGAATTATATATCCGGAAATGGTATGAGTTGTTTTTTTTTTTTTTTGCTTTTGTGGGTGAAAATATTAAAGCAAATTCTAAAAGTTTTATAAATCTAAAAACAACACTCCTTGAATTTTAGAAAATATATATATTTCTGGTTAGAAAAAAATTGTGTTCTTAAACGATCCTTTGGTGAAATATGTGATCGACTCAGAGACCCTTTCTGAGACCAATTTTTCACACTGAACAGGTCGAAAAAAAAATTTTTTTTTAAAGAAATAGTATTTGTAACGATTGACAGAGATATTTAAGATTTGGGTGCACTACTCGATTTCTAGCCAATAAAATATCGAAACAATACAAAGAAAATTTAATTATTCTTCACAGAAAATATTTCTTTTAATAAATTTGATTTAGCTTTTGTAGTTGATGTTTCAATTTAAAGCTTCGGATATATACCTTGAAGGCTTTGCATAGGTCATACACTTCTTTAATTTTTTTTATTTTAATCCCTAATTATATCAAGATTTTATCAAAAATCCAAAAAGTACTTAGTGATTCAAAAATTGGGACATTAATGGAGAAACTTCGTGTTTTTTGTCCCAACTCGTAAAAATGTTCAAAATCCCAATCATAGCGGCTGCCTCTATTCCAAGTTCAAAGTTCCTAGCTCCGTTGGTTTGGGATGGGTGACTTAGGAGGACACATTTCGTGGTGGACACTCAAAGTAGTTAAGGGTTTTGTTAAACTAACTTCCGCAAATATTAATTTTTGTATAAATTTTGGTACGTAATTGTTAAAGCTTTTTACATATTATACTAAAAGATGTACTCATATGTCATCCATTTTACATATGCTGTCAAATAAATTTAAATATTTGTTCAGATATTAAACAAATTTGATACGCAAATGCTTCTGATTTATTATAAAAAATATATTTAATTTTTAAAATTTTATGTATAAAAAACTTCTTAAGAACATGCAAAACTTTAATGCTATTCCACGCAATATCTTGCGTATAATTTAAAAAACTGAGTACGCCATCAAAATCAGCGTGGCGAAATATTTTTGAAAAATGGTCGGTACTCTTGTTTTCGAATGTAGTGGTAAATTTTTAAGCGCTGAGTTAAATTTAGATTTACTAAATTTATACTAGAAAGATCAATGAATAAATAAAACGACATCTTAACTTTCAAACCCTTTAATGTAATTCCACGAAATATCTTGCAAATAAGTTAAAAAACTAGGTACGCCTTTAAAATCAGCGATTCCGCAATATTTAGGATCAATGGTCGGTACTCTTGTTTTCGAATTTTGTGGTCAATTTTTAAGCGCTAAATTACATTCGGATTTACTAAATTTACACTAGAAAGTTCAATGAATAAATAAAACGAGAGTCTTAACTTTCAAACCCTTTAATGCAATTCAACGAAATATCTTGCATATAAGTTAAAAAACTGGGTACGCCTTCAAAATCAGCGAGTCCGCATTATTTATGATCAATGGTCGGTACTCTTGTTTTCTAATTTTGTCGTCAATTTTGAAGCGCTGCGTTACATTCAGATTTATTCAATTTATACTAGAAAGTTCATTGAATTATTAAAACGAGGGTTTAAACTTTCAACCCCTTTAAATTGGCTTAAAATATAAGAAAAGTATCGGGCTAAAAATGTTCAATATATGTTTGTATATGATCATAAACATGTATGTCCCTACATGGATAATGGATACATGGATATATAAATCTCCATACATGCTTCCATATAGCTCCATACATCCATGCATGTGCTTTAACGATATTTGAGGTATGAACATTCATGAACATGTATGTAGATATCACCTCTTCATACATTACATATTATTATTATGTTTCCATAACTAACGCAGTAATATTTTATTTCTCAGTGTTATTCATTTTTAAAGGCAAGAAACGCTACAAAAAACATTAATTAATTTATGGATTGATAATAAATTTTAAAAAACATTAAAAAGTTTTTTTAAATTGTGTTCTGAAGCAATATATCGCCAGCTGAAATGCTAAACCACTTAACTAACATTTTTACTATTTTACAGGAGAAACAAAAACTGTTATTTTCAATTTCAATCTCGATGTATATAAAAACAAAAAACTAATAAAACTGTATCAAATGTTATATATTGAAAAATAAATGCAATTTTGGTAATCATATATCGCAGATTACCTAAATATAGATCGATTAATTCATTTCTGGAATAAAAATAATAATTTATTAATGTTTCAAAGAGTTACGTTAGTTACGTGCTTTTGAATTGGCATTTTCTTCAACAAAAACACGTAACTACAATGAAAATTTGTTAAGTTCCTTCATTTGCCTTACATTCTTGCAAATATAAATTAAAAACTTGTCTTTAAGTAGTAAAATTCGTCCCAAAATAATTTTTTTTTGTATATTTTCGTCGATAATATGATTCGTTTTTGGGCATGCCTCTAGCCAATTTTTCAAAAAATTAATTCGTTGCTCGTACTGATCCTTTTTACCTCTGTTGTCATAACTATGTTCACTACTTTTAGAAATGCCTTGATCTGCTGTCTATATTATTGCAGTATTTTCAGAAATTCCTAAAGTGGAAAGAAATATTTTACTGCATACATGCTTGCGGATTTGGCCATATACCAAATAAGACGATTTTATATTGAAACGCCGAGAATTTTTCACGCAAACACGTTTTCTTTCCGAGCACTCAATAAGACTTTTGACGATTATTTTTTTTTATTCCAGGAAATTTTCCAGAAAAGGTCAAACATTAATTTTCGTTTCACTTCCGTAAAAAAAGAACAGTGCCGAGCAGAACTTTTCTGGCAAAATTTTGAAGTACATGGTTTCTTGATTTGGCTTGCTGATATTTCATATCTCATATTTCAATTTGATATTCCCTTTTACCTTTTACCGAACATGCGTTTATTTTTGTTTTCCTGTCTCAAATTTTTAATTTTGTTGGAATTAATTACAGAACTTTCCAAACTATTTTCAAAATCATTTTCACTTTCCGAACTCATTTAGTCAATTTTAATGTTAATAGTTACATACTTATAAAGAAAAACTATTTTTAAAATATATGTTATATATTTCAACAGAGTAAAATCAATGAAAACATGTTACAAATTTATTATAATTAACAAAGTTAAAATTTCAAAGTATAATCACTATATTTATAGTGGTTACGAGGGGAGGGGAGCGTAGTAGCACTATCCGCTAGTGCAATATAAAAATTCTAACCTCCCAGGTAAAAAAAGTTCATATATGATCATATATTGTCATATATGGTTTCATGTATGAGGATATATGGTTCCATGTATGGGCATATATGAACATATATGTAATGTATGGAAGCATATATTGGTAAATACATTCAAGGGATAAGTTCATGTATGGATATGTATGACATCATATAGGATAATATATTGCATATATTGATTTATATATGCCATATATTTCCATATATGAATTCATATATTATTCCATATATGGGCAATATGTTTTAATTTTTTATCAGATATGACCATATATGAGGACGAAATTGTTTTTATTTTTAACCTCTTCTCTCTACTGTAAGAATTGCCGACAAAAATATATAAAATACAATAGATTTTAAAGTTTGTATAATTTATAAAGACGATTGAAGAGAATGAGTTATGAGATGTCTCATCTTAATCTAAAGAATAGCAGTAGCATTTTATGTGCTTAATTCTAAATCGGTAGTACCTAACCTGACCAGCTTTTCCAGCTCTTCAATATATTTTTTTTAATTTTTATAAAAAATAAAATGATTGAAGCTTTTTGATAGCAATAAAGTTACAGCGCCGGTGATAGGATTTCAAAATTAAAATCGAAGTCTAAAATGTATTAATTTGTTGTGCGAAAACTGATTTTTTTTTAATAACTCGAAGAAACTATCAATTTTTAAGCGATTCAAACTAAGAAATTACGAATTTTTTAGAGTCCGTATTTCAAGTCAATAAATCCCGCTTTTTGCACCAAAATCCCTTTTGTGAAAAAAGTTTATTAGTTGAAATGCTCCTAATTGGCAAAGATATATTATGTGTATCAAACACAAGCATTTTAGTTAAAGTTTATTTTATAAAATTCATAAGTATTCGTACCAAAGGACTTCTTTTGTCGGTTGGCTTGATTACTATTGTTATCGCCGTCATTATCATTTTCTAAATCATCGAATTTTTTTTTTTTGTGGAACATGTTGGTTTTCCGTTATCCATACTCTTATTAATGTTCATTAAATTCATTTCCAAATAGTATTTTCATAAAAAATTTCACTTGAAACTATTTATATTTAATAATGCATTTTGAGTATAAAATGTATTTATCAGTAACATGTTCTTAGAAATATAATAGAAACCTTTTCTTTTAATAAAAAGACAATATTTTTGATAAAAACTTCAAAAATTACATTTTTATACGAGAATGTAGGAAAAGTAATAATATATGACCATATATGAACATTCATATATGGCATAATATATGACCATATATCTCCATATACCCTCAAATTTCGGATCCGAACATATATGGATTCATATGTGAACTCATATATGTGGCCATATATGACAATATATGAACATTTTCACCTGGGCTACTATGAATTAATAAAATTCGATAGAAATAAATATGTGTTACTATTTTCAAGAAACAAGCATGTAGTTACTTACGTGCTTTTGGTTTATGTAGTAATTGCACTTATACGTGCTTTCGATTTTCGCTAATAATATGTCTGATTTTTATTATATGACAGTAAAAATTGGAGAAGATATAGACCTCGTTGATATGCATCATATTCAACCAAAAAACCGATTTTGTATTTTTTGTTAGTTACATGGTTTTGCATTTCAGTTAACGATATAAACTCCGGTTTGATCAATTTCCATACATATCTAAATCCAAATCGCTGAATTTTTCAAAATGAAACTAAAATATGCTAAAGACAATGCAAAGGCCAATCCCATCGACCCAAAATCAAATCAAACGAATTAGCCAAAGAAAGAAATTGAAACAAGCAATATTCGGACTTAAAATATCGACGATTTATATAATGCTCTGTTAACAATAAAGTCA
This sequence comes from Delia radicum, assembly GCA_021234595.1. Lineage (NCBI taxonomy): Eukaryota > Metazoa > Arthropoda > Insecta > Diptera > Anthomyiidae > Delia > Delia radicum. Next base: position 89,323,344 of record CM037854.1, on the reverse strand, counting down.
ACATCGGTAGATAGTGAATGGGTTTTCTATATTGCTGGAACATTAAAATTTAAATGCTTTTGTATTGTTAAAAACTTATATTTTTTAACGAACTGATGAATTTTTAAATTAATATCACCTCTGTGAAATTATTATATGTGCAATATATTATATTGAGTTATAGATAAAAAAAATATTTTTATACAAATTTTTTTTATTTTCTTATGTTTTTATGTGGACTTTAAAATTGTAAAAATAATACATTTTTCTTTTTTAAAGAAGAAACAAATAAAAACGTAAATACTTCATAGAAAATAATTTTATGTGCATAAAAGAAAATTCATATTAATTTATTTTGAATAACTCTTTAATAGGATTATCACTATAAATACGTAATTATTAAGATATTGTGTTGCCCTAGTGTATTAAAAAACTTATTATAGCATACGGGGCATAAATCAATATTTTCCCATTCTATTAATTTTGCTTATTTAAATTCTTTAAGTGTAGCGTAAGTGGCGGAAAGAATCCCCCAGAGATCTTCAATGGGTCTTATTTCTGGACTTTTGCCTGGCCATTACAATACCGGTATGTTGTGCTCATTAAAAATGTTTTTTGTTTAACGGGCGACATGGATCGGAGCGCTGCCTTGTTGGAACGTCCAATTATCTCCATATAGTTCAGCAACAAAATCCATTTTATTGTTCTCCAACAGGTCAGAATATGTATTCGCATTCATTTTAGTAGGGACGAAGCATATTCAGGAATTTCCTAGTGATCCAAAGGCAGGCCAAATCCACCAACATTATTTTGCTTGTAGCGCCTTCGCGAAAATGTCTTGTATCTCTCTAATATTTGTGTTCCAAATTAATGTTTTTCTCGTCACCAAATACTAAATATGATGAGAATAAGTTTAATTTGGACGGCCCTGATGCCTACCGCAAAAATTGGAGATATCCAAGACATCCTTGCCAAATGTGGTACAAGCGAAACCACGGTGGCCGATCTTTCATAGTATGGGCTGCTTTTGAAAAATGAGGAAAGTCCCTTCGTCCCTCCTGAAATTAATGCGAATACATATTCTGGCTTGTTAAAGAACTGTATGGGCTATATGCCCCGTAGGCTACAATAACTTTTAATACAAAAGGGCAATATATTGCACAATATCTTATTAATTACTTAAATATAGTGTTAATCAAATCGAATAAATATAAATTTTTTTAATACACATATAATTATTTTCTATGGAGTATTTACGTTTTTATTTTTTCTGCATTAAAAAAATAAATTTAAATTTATTTTTTTCATAATTTTAAAGTCCACAAAAAACCAAAATAAAATAAAAAAAAAAAAAATTGTACAAAGATATTTTTTTTCTTATCTGTAACTCAATATAATATATTGCACATATAATTATTTGTTTTAGGTATATTATATTTATTTTTAATTTACAATCATTTGATAAATATGTTTTTGTTTAAGTTCTCAATGCACAAATTGAATACATGTGTGCTTTATTATTTAGTTTTCAACAAATACTTCATTAAAAAAAAAAACATTTCGTAGTCACAAATTACATGTTTTAACTAAAAATTTCATTAAAACTCGTGCAAGAAAATTCTCTCTGGTAATAATAGTAGTAATATCAGAAAAATTGTTTTTCTAAAGAACATATTGTTGCCCTAATCTGTAATTTGTACATGTTTTAGAGGTTATATTGGTCGAACTTCAAACAAAAATTTTAGAAAAAAAAATTGATACATATTGAGATATTTGCTAAACAAGGACATTTTGAAGTTTTTGTATCCTTTTTCAAAAGCGAATAAAGCAAAGCTGCACATATCTCAGAGAAGACAAAATAGTTTTTGAAATGAAACATTAATTTTTAAAATCGGACTTCACTGGGAGAATTATCTTTACTTCAGTAACGGATTTCATCATAGCTTTAATGAAAATTTTCACTGGAACTCGTTAATTGAAACATTTTTAGAATCTATGAAACACGTTTCGTTAAAGTCAATGTTAATGAAATGTTTGTAGAATTAATGAAAATCTTAATGAAACTAATAAATCATTTCGACGATGAAGTGTTTATTATTAACAAGTTTTATGAATTAATACAACTCTTCATGAATGTCTTGAAAATGTATAAGAAATAATCCAATGAACCGTTTCATATTAGTTTTTAAACAATTTTATAGAAGTCCAAAATTATAAAAAAGCTTCATTGAAATAATAAAGCTCTTTATAAAATATATTGTAGGGACACTTGATAATTAAATCTCAGAACTAAAGTTAAAAATAATTTCATAGCTCTAAAGAAAATTTTCATTAAATTTATGAGGAGATAATTTATGAAATCGAATGAATTTTGTTTATGAAACTATGAATTTTTATGATAAAAAGTTTATGAAAAATGTCTTAATATTAATACAATTGATTGGACATGTGGAGACTTCCCCAATATTTATTTGTCTTTTTGAAATTTAAAAAAATTGTTTTATAAATATTAATTTATTATTTTGTCAATTACTTTTTCATAATAGTTTTTCTGTTTTGAATTAAAAAAAAAGATCCGTTAAAAATAAAATAAACAATCTTTTAATCAATAACTAATCCCATAAGTGGTGACACCGACGAGATTTGAACTCGAATACATTTACTGTCTTGTATATATATAGATTTTCAAGATGGTCAGAAGTAATTTATCTAAGGGATACAAAACCTGATACTACAGCAAAATCACTTTATGAAAACTGGATTTGCAGATTTGGTGTTCCCTTGAAGATAACTTCTGATCAAGGAAAAAAGTTTGAGTGTGAGCTATTTAAAGAATTGTCAAGATTTCTCGGCTTTAAACATACAAGAACAACAAATTTTCATCCTTCATCAAATGGAATGATAGAGCGTTTAAACAGAAGTTTAAAGACCGCAATTCGATATCGTTCAAATTAAACTTGGAGTGAGTGTCCAATTCTTCTCGGATTAAGAACAACACTGAAAGAAGATATCGGTTTAAGTAGCGCAGAATTATTTTATGGTAGTGCTGTAAAAAGTGTAAATGGTCAATTTTTCAACAATTCTACTTTAAAACTGCCACATTCAGAATTTATGAATATTCTTAAAGACAAATTTAGACTATTAAAACCAGTATCATATAGTTAATATTCTTTTCATATATAAGAATTTGTACAATACAGCACACGTTTCTGTTGGAACGGATTCCATTAACCGTACGCTGTTAAGGAGGTTTCTTACCAAGGTCCCTTCAAGAGACTTAAGAGAAATAGAAAATATTATAAAATTCAAATACACAACTAGCCAAAAATATTTCGATTAATCGGCTTAAACCGGCTTTTATTGAAAATATTAATCAGAATATTAATAGAGTTAAGTTTTCAGTTATATAACATTACTATGAATGGGGGTAATATGGAGAATTCCCCAATATTTATTTGTCTTTTTGAAATTTAAAAAAATTGTTTTAGAAGTATTAATTTATTATTTTGTCAATTACGTTTTCATAAGAGTTTTTTGAATTGTTAATTATAAAAAAATTAACAATCAGTTTTGCCATACTAATTAAAAGATTACACACAGAGAAAAGTTTAGCTATTTGCCAACTGAAATACGGCTACAACGCCAAAACACCAAAAATATTCAGAAATCTAAGGAAAATATATTTGTAGTAACTGAATTTATAAGCTGCTACCATTAAAATACACTTTTCAATTCGGTTGGCACTTAATTTCTCTGTGTGTACATATACCAAGTTTAACGCAAATCGGAACGGATCGATCTAATGACTATCAACATTGCTTTTCGAACTAACTTTATATAAATTCAGTTCATGCTTAAATTATGAAATAAATCTAATTTTCATTATGTTCACAATAGGAACTATATTTGGCAATTTAAGTTTTTATTTAATTTTTAAATATGAATTCAACAAGGCTTCAAAGATTTTTCTAATACAAGCATGTATTAAGTTACAAAAGTTCAAATAAATATTCATATACTAAAAATTTGAACATTTAATCATCGTTGACATATTTGCCATCTGTTAAAGAATGACACTTTATTTAAACTTGCCGCCACAAGGCATCAATGGCACTTGCTACAAACATCAATATAAAAAAACCCATAGACTTTAGGCGCCTACTTTAGCATAAGACAATAAAATATATGAGGAAAATAAAACTAAGTCCTATAAAAAAAGTTTATATTTTTTTTTAGCTATTTAGTATAAAATAAAACCACTAAAAAATTATAATTTATAGCAAATCGTTCTACAAACATATAAAAAAAATATAACTAATGGGAATAGTGAACAAAAAAAAACATGATTAGAAAATATTTAATTCTAAAAGGACAGTAAACTTTTATTGTAATTTAAGGATCAAAAAGATTTACTACTTTAAATAAATTTATTGTGTTTTATATTTAATTCAACAAATTTCAGGAATTTATTATTGAAATTTCCATTTTTGTGGTCATTAAAATGTGCAATGTGTAACATTCAATCAAAAGACAAACAAATTTGTTATTGCAATCAACGTGGTTGCTTGATGTTGATCATCACTCACCAGGCGTAACGAAGGTGCACCTTCAATCAAGCCTGACCATATAAGGTACTGTATTTTTAAAACCATTGAAGATGCTACTCTAGCGATTCAAAAGATTAGAATCTACAATAGTGTGTCCTAAAATTTTCTTTCTTTTCCGATTTTCATGGGTGCTCAAGCTTAATTTAAATACTTCTGGGGTAAAGTAGTTTTGAGAGTTTTTCAGATTTTTCGGTAGAGGTTTAGAGGTCACTTAAATCGATGTTTTCGAAACATTAGAGTTTTTAGACGTTTTTTGTTTATAACTTGGTGAATAACTCAAATTTTCTTAGCTTCTAAGTCAATATTCTAAAGAATAATAACCTTACTTTATTTGTATGTGCTTTAACCATAAGTTTCGACAATGTTTTTGTACATTTTTACATACCATATATTTCGAAGTTTTTGAATAATTTTGTAAATAAAGCTTTATAACTTTACTAAAATTAAAAAAAACTAATGATGCCGTTTAAAAAATAGATACATTCTAAATAATTTTGCAAAAAAAAAAATATTTTAATTTGCTCTTACTGTTCCAGAGTTATACCCGTTAAGAGCTTTGTACCTATTGTATAAAACTAAGAATTTTATAAGCTGTTTGACAGTTTTGCATCGGATTTGCTGTAAACCTTGAAATAGAGATGGCCATGGGATCAGAATTTCGCTTGATTTACGTGAATCACGCTTGAGAGTGAGCGAAACCCAAGTTTACTCACGTGAGTGAGTGTGAGTAGGAAAACATTCTTTTTGAGTTAGTGTGCATGAGTCAAATTTTAGCTTGAGTGAGTGTGCGTGAGCATAATTTTAGCGTAAGTGAGTGTGCGTGAGCATGATTTCACCAAAAAAATCTGAATTTACCTACGTAAGCGTGAGTGAGTGTGTGTAAACAAAATTTTCGTGAGTGATTGTGAGTGAGTGTAATTTTTCTCTCGTGAACGTGAGTAAGTGAGAATAGAAATTCACTCACGTACCCATTTCTACTTTGAATTATGAGATTTTTCGAAATTAGTACTTATTTTTTTGCCTAAGGTATCAAAAACGGCGTGTCCGCGAAACTCGAAAAATCTCATAATTATAAGATTTTTCGCGTTTAGTTTTTATTCTTTCGTTCAAGATAACAAATATCTGAAATGATTATTCCTCGATTAGTCTCATAATTATGAGATTTTTTCGATTTTAGTTTTTATTTTTTTACTCAAGATAACAAATATCAGAAATAATTACCCAGCCAGAAATTGCCAATGGTCTGAAAAATCAAGCACTGGCAGAGCACTATTTGACAATGATGCAACAAATAATGTGCTGGCAAAGCACTGATTTACAACGCTCTGCCAACGTTCGTAAAAAGTGCTTTGCCAGTACTTGATTTACAAAATTTACAATCGTAAAAAATAAAAAAGCATTGGCACAGTACTGACTTAGAACGCTTTCCCAACATTGGCAAAAAGTACATTGCCAGTACTTATTTACAAAATTTACAACCGTTAACTTAATAAAAACAATGCCACATCCCTTGTTCACAACAAGTGTGGAAAAATTCAAAACTAAATTGCAATTTATGATTTGAAGTTAAGAATATTTAGGTCTCCTATAGTAAGGTCTCCAAAGTATAGTTTGTGTACTAAAATTTTACTTAAAAAATTTATTTTCAAATTTCTTTCTTTAGTAAAATTGTAATAAAAAAACTAGTAAAAAACTAACTTATCACAAAAATAACTTGAAGCAAGCCTATTGTTATTTCTGTTCAAATTACCAAAATCATTTAATAAGAAATAATACAATTCTTTACTGAAGTGAATTACTAAGTAGGACTTTATTGGTTGTTTTTGGTTTTGGTACTAGCAAAGCGCTTATTGCCAGTGCTTTGCCAACGTTTTAAAAAAAAGAAACGGCTAAGCCCTGCCCGGTGTTATCATTTTGGGGTTGGCAAAGCACTTTAATCTTCAGATATCCAACGCTCTGCCAACGCTCATACCACCATTGAAAGCACTGGGCCAATGCTTTGCCGTTCGTATTTTTCTGGCTGGGTAGTCCGCGAAACACGAAAAATTACAAAATTCAAAGTCTAAAGCAAATCCGACCGCAAGGAGCTTATAATGTTATTAGTTTTCTACAATGGGAACAAAGTTTTAAAAGGATATAACTCTGGAACAATAAGAGCAAATTCAAATTTTTTTTTGCCAAGATTATTTCGAATTTATTAGTCTTTGAAACTGCGTCATTGGTTTTTTCAACCTCGGTAGAAAGTATAAAAGTTATAAACCATTATTTTTTAAACTTTATGCTAAAATTACGAAAGAAGTAATATACGGTACTTAACTATACAAAAGCGTTCCCGAAACATGGTTTATGCACATTAGGGCGGGTCGATTTAAAAATCGCTCAACGTTCAAGAAAATCGTATTCTAGGGATCAAAATAAGAAGCTTTGCCGAAGGAACCATACCTCTAAAACGAATTCTGATGTCCCGAATTCGGACCCGTAGGGTGAAATTTTGAAAAATCCCACTTTGACCCATTTAGAGTGCCCCAATCGAATACAACCCAATTGAATATATTTATACTCTATTTCTTCCGGAGAAGAAATAGAGACCCTAATCTTGGAAAGACTCCTCCTACTTCCTGAAATATCTCTATCCCGAGATTTGTACATTTTGCTAAAAAATCACGGCTAAAAAGGCCCTCTTTTAACTTAAATTTTAACCCCTAGAATGATGATTTATGCATTATTCCGCTAGCGCGTCTCCCGGAGAAGAAGTATCTCCCATAATCTTGGAGAGATTCCTTGGGCAAAGTTTCTTATTTTGATCCCTAGAATACGATTTCCCTTGAACGTTGATCGATTTTTTTGCCTCCATACAAATCGACCCGGCCTAATGATATTGAAATAAAGTTTGTGTAGTTTTCTTTAAAATGTTGACTAAGAAGCTAAGAAAATTTTGGTTATTGACCAAGATATAAACGAAATTAAAAAACGGCAAAACCACCGATTTTTGAAAAAAAAAAAAAAAAATAGATTTGCGCTACCTCTAAACCTCTTCCAAAAATTTAAAATAAAATCTCAACAAAGTATATTTTTTAGGGACACCCTAATCTACAATGCTTAACACAACAACATGTAACCAAAGACCAAGGGGAGCAACTGAACGATTCTAACTACATATAATCAGCTAACCAACAACGTTGACATTTTCAATACTTTAAGACAGTGAAAAGCAACAAGTAACAAAATAATAGCTGGTCGAAATCGACCACATGATCACCCTACAATTATCAGTGTAATATTTAACAAATAAAAATTAAAAAAAATAATAAAATAAAATTTAGTAAAATTGTCAACAGATTCAAAAGTTTGCGGGACATTTGGCTTTACAAAAGTTAGGACTAAAAGAGGACGAAGTTGGAGTGATTAAATATTAACATACCCTGCGGTTATTTTAAGTTTATTTAAATAGACGTTTTTGAAAAATATGGAAAGAAAAATTTAAAAAAATTTCGAAATAATAGTAGTTTTTTTGTTGTAATATGTACACGCAGAAAAAAAATGGGCGAATATTATCGATGTGCTTAGTAATTATACAACTACATTGTTAGTTTTACAAATTTCTTGTGAAATATATGAATTTTTTTGGAAATTTTTACTGCGCTTGTATATATTTTACAAAAAATTGTAAATATTTTACTAGAACTTTGTAAAACTTATATAGTTGAATAATTACTAAGCACTTCGATAATATTCCTCCAGTTCGTTTCTGCTTGTAGAACACTTTATCTAGAAATCCTTCACCTTGTTTTTTATTTCTGAAAAAAGTTTATATGTTTTTCTATTGATTCAAAAAGTTTCACCCTGTATCTTCTCTTTGTTTTGGAAAAAATATTCGTCGAATATTTCATTGCAAATATAAAGAAACTTTTTTTAGTTAGAACTACCGTGAGTATGTTGAATCATATAATTCTTCATTGTAAACAAAAGTTTGTAATGAACAACATTCTAGAATTTTTTAATTCAAAAGGAAGCCAAGTTACGCGCTAAAACTTTCTGGATAGATAGAAAAACATACAAGCTTTCTTTATAAATAAAAGTTTTAATTTTATTTTAATTTTCTTTCGTTAATTAATTAATAAGTCAAGTCTTTGTAATAAGTAGAAAAGGTCTGAGATAAAATAATTACATAATTACTCCAAAAACCTGTTTACGACACTATTCTACCATTTAACCATGCACTCTAGGGTGTATCAAAAGCAAATTACATGCAGCCAGAATGCCTTGAGGAAACCCATAGTAGAGTACAAAAGAAGACAAATGGTCCCAGGTTCGATTCCCGGTGACGACAATTTCAATTTAGAAAAATAATATGTATGAGTTTTCTATCACTTATATGTATCGCTGCGCCCACCTTCGGTGTTCCCTTAACCCCACCGAAGTAAAATAATGAATCAGGGCTATGAAACAAAAAGCTTCAATAATTCGCCAACTCTACATCAGGTGGCGAGCGACAACTGTTCTAAGACTTATCATGTCGCGCAAATACAGTGTTGCCATGGGTGAATCCCTTCATCTTTCACCACCTTTCATCTCGAAACTATCCCCTTTCCAAAGAAAGCAACACATTAATTAATAGGAAGAATTTCCTGAGTGTTGCTTCTCTTTAAAAATAAAAAAAAAAAATTTAGAAAGTCTTGCTGCAACATTCCTTTCCATCACCATCAGCACTTAGTCATGAAAAAAAAAAACGATTTTCAGTCTAGAATAACGAAAAATTGTTTTTTTTATTAAATTTTTGGAAAATCCTCCTCATTTGGAATAAAAAAGTCCTACCCTCAGTTGCCCATACTACTTTGAAAACTAGAGTTGCTGTTGATAAAGTTGCTGTTTCAGTTAATGGTAAACGTTTTTGATTATTTGCTTGTCACTTGTGTGAGGATGATTTTAATCAGGTATTCGGGAATTGGACCAATATTTTCTACGTGGCAACATCATATGACTGATTCAAGGGCATGTATCAAATTTGAGAGTGAATCTGGACAAAAACTGCTGTGGTTGGTGTGCCGTCATCACACTATAGACTAATATTGTCTTACCATCAAGTGGTCCTGACACAAGGCAGTTGCAAGTAAAAACGTACGATTTTTCCAAGAAAAAATAATATATCAGAAAGTTTAAATCTGAGTTTTGAAAAGAGTTTCAGATTACATAACAAATTTTGTTTAATACATAATGTTATTACGTCCCGAATATAGTGAAAACCCTGGGTTTTCTGATTTTTTTTCTGATGTGATGGAAAAATTCATGTTTTAGGCCTAGGGGGTTGAACTATCCAAAATTTTGTAGGTATGTGTAGTCATAACTTTGAAAATTGCTTTTCTTTTGTTTTCTGAAATCGGATATATAGCATTTTGAAAACCTAGAGTGTTATTTTTTGTCAATACCTAATTCTAAACCACATTTGAGCGTGGTTACCCAGCAAACACATCTTAACAAATAACACCGTGTTACACACATTCTGTCCTATGAACCAAATATACTTTTTTGGAAAGGAGAGAAAAATAAAAATACACGTGTATCGGCGATTTTCATATACACGTCAGATTTTTTTTTTATGTATAAAGTATAAAGCTCGTAGTGTCCGTCTGTCCACCTGTGTGAAAGACTTTGGATCGATTTTTAACCCCTTTTCCGTGATCCAATCGAGCTGAATTTTTGCAGGCAGACTCAAATTTTTTAAAAAATAGATTTTAATCAATTCTCAGATTTTACTGATTTTTTTTTCATTTTTTTCAGCGTTCCGAAAAAAAAAATTGTTTTTCGACCCATCCTACTCCATATATTTGTAGTTTATCAATAGTAACTTTCTAACACTAAACTGTTTATGACTTTTACAACACTTACAACTGGTATGACAGATGAAACATTGAATTGCACAATTGTTTTAAGTTCTGTTGTGCGAAAACGTATTTCTATATATTTCATCTTAGAAAAAATGCACTGCCCGACTCGAAATAACTTTTGTTACGTTTGTGGCTTATTCGCACCAAGTAAAAATTTGAAAAATATTACGAAAACATTGGTTAATTCGTTTCAGAAAATATTCAAGACTGCTTATGTTCCTTACTTGTGGTATACTCCGGAAGTCGTGTGCGACTATTGCTGTACAAATTTATGCAAGTTTACTGATGGAAGGTCAACAATAAAGTACGCTGTACCAACAATTTGGCTACCACGTACGGAGCACTGCAATGAATTGTGCTACTTTTGCGTAACTTTTACTCAAACTAAAGGGTACCAATACTTTCGACGTAACAAAATTCGCTACGCTAATGTAGAATCGGTTTTTCCAGCGGTTCTGTACTCACCATAAGAACGTATAGCGGCTTCAGTGGAGATTTTTGATGATGTTCCCGAAATAAGCGATGGAGAAGCAACAGTAGTACCAACAATGCTATCAACATTTCTTGCATCGAATGCGAGATGCGAGAGTCCAGAAGTATCGGAATTTGTACCAACACCCAGTGAACTTGGGACTGCAGTGCCGCATTTAGTAACGCAAGCCGACTTCAATGACCTTGTACGAGACGGAAATTTGTCGAGGAGAACAGCGGAACTCGTTGCATCATGCTTTAAGCAGTGGAATATAGTGGCGGCTGATTTTAAAATAACAGCCAACCGCGATCGCCATATGACGAATTTTTTAAATTGCACGAAAATCGGGAAAAAAACCTGGCTTATTGTTATGATATTGATTCGATGATTGCAAAAATTGGTTACCCTCATATTTCAGAGGAGTGGCGACTTTTCATCGATGCATCGGTCAACAGCCTTAAAGTCAACAGCCTTAAAGTCGGTAACAAACATCCTGTCCCGATCGCATATGCCAAAAACCTCAAAGAAACATACGAGGGCATGGAATTAATATTACAGCTGATAAAGTACCAAGAACATAATTGGAAAATATGCTGCGATCTGAAAGTGGTCGAATTACTCATGGGTGTTAAGCGTGGATTTCCAACCCACCAGTGCTTTTTGTGTACATGGGATGGTCGCAAAAGAGATCAGCATTACACTGAATTTAAGTGGAAGCCGCGAACATGCTTCAAAGTAGGCGTAGAAAGTATAGAGAATCTACCATTGGTGCAGCCATCTCAAATCATTTTGCCTTCACTACATATTAAGCTCGGTCTCGTATCAAATTTTGTTAAAAAACTGGATCGTGAGGGCGAGGCGATTGCAAGTTTGCGCAAAATTTTCCGAAATTGAGCGGCGCAAAGATTCATGCAGGTTATTTTTTTAAGAAGTCATTCAGTAACTTTATTTTTTTTAATGATGTGCATGATTTAAGGTGTTTTCAATGGTCCGCAGATAAAAAAATAGTTGCAAGTTATGAATATTCATCCAAATTGAATGCTATCGGACAACGTGCATGGAAAGGCACAGTTGCCGTTATTGAGCAGTTTTTGGCAACAAACGAGCTGCCAATTATAAAAATATTGTCGCAGAAATGATTTCGGCATATGCCGAAATGGGCATATTAATGTCGCTAAAGATCCATTTCCTTCACAATCATTTAGATTTTTTCCCTGATGATTTAGGAGCTAGTAGCGATGAGCATGGCGAAAGGTTCAATCAGGACATTGCGGCTATTGAAAAGCGCTTTAAAGGACAAGACATTACGCATATGCTTGGAGAATACTGTTGGTCTATTTGTCGCGATACTGACACAAATGCTTCCAAACGCAAAAATAAAAGGCCTAGGTTTCTTTAAAAGCATTAAAATTTTTAATGTAACAATTTTTAATTTTAATATAACAAAATTAATAAATAAATTCGGTTTTTTAACGAACTGAAACCATTTTTTCCACGAGTCTGCCTGCAAAAATTCAGCTCGATTGGATCACGGAAAAAGGGGTTAAGAATCGATCCAAAGTCTTTCACACAGGCGAACAGACGGACACTATGAGCTTTATACTTTATACATAAAAAAAAAATCTGACGTGTACATTTTTATTTTTTCTCCCCTTTCCGAAAAAGTATATTTGGTTCATAGGACAGAACAAAAGCTCGTTTTTGTAATGCGGTGTAATGAGTCTAGTAATATAAACTTAAAGGTTTGGACGTATTACCATTTATACTATAATTCGAACTTTTTTTAGTGAGAAATTTCCCAAAAATAAGCAGTTGTGCCTTACTGGCAGCCTTACGTATATATGAATTATAATGGGTTACCTATATGCATACAGGGGCATGCATAAAAACCCATTACCAGAAGAAATAAAAATGATTGTACCAACACCTTACGCTATAGCTTACAAAATACGAATTGTAATGAGTTTAAAAATAAATTTTCGAAAATTGTTGTATCATTACATTTAGCTTGGAAGTAATAAGATGAATAACCTATTATAGATCATTAATTATTATTATTAATTATAAAATGCATTTTAAGTTTCTTGTCGGCAACCAATTATTTTATTATTTAAAGTAATGTAGAAGGTAGTAAGTACTCATTACAAAGTAATGTATAAAATAATAAGTAGTCATTACTATGTTTTTGCTGCATATACTACAACTTTTTTGGAGCAACTGTGTTCTTATGTGTGTGTTTTTAAATTTATAAAGGGTCCGCCATCTAACGTTTTTTTTTTTTTTAACTAGTGCTTATTTCGTGAATGGTAACACTTAGTTCAGGTCTGATTTGACAGATAATTAGTTGTATCCTTCCGCTGAACGAATATGGTCCGTATGTTCGTTATCTTGTGAAAAAAGTGTAAGAAACTGGCATCCTCATCGATAAACCAAAGCATGAAAAGCCAAAAACAGTGCGTACACCCGAGAATATTGCTGCTGTGGCAGAAAGTGTGCGTGAAGCGCCATCAACATCAATTCACCGTCGTTCTCAACAATTGAACATTTCAGAGACATCTTTGAGACGAATTTTGCATAAAGACCTTGGTATGACGCCATACAAAGTCCAATTGGTTCAGGAGTTCAAAAAAAAGTTACCCTTTATAAACAAATCTTTGATAAAGGACATGAAGGTAAATTCTGAAAAGTTGTACCAAATCGGTGAATTTAGCCATCTCCGCTTTTTAGTCATAATTTCGAGTCCAAGGACAAAATGTTTGAAATATGATTAAAAAATCTAAAAGTCAGTTTTTTTTTTAATATTTCCAAGTGAAGAATTTTTTGTGTTGCATTTGGTCATATATGCTCATAGAAAAAATATAAAACTTTTCTTTGAACTTCATCTAATAACAAATTAACTAACATTTGAGTTTATTTGACACTTTTTGCATTTTGGGATTAAATGTCAGTAAAATGTTGTGTTACTTAGCATTATTTAGTAACACTTACAAATTTGATAATAATTAAATATATAATCATTTGTATATTTTTTTTCTTCTAAAATTTAGCTGGACTTTTTTACTTTTCTAGCTAAAAAAAAATTTAGCTATTTCTAGCGATTTGGTTGCCTTTCTTGAAAAAAAGATTGCAACAGTGCATACCACTCATTTCAGTGCTTTTGCAGTGCCCCTGCCCCTTTATATTTTTCTACCTGGGTAGTTATTTCTTAATTATAGTGCTAAAATTTTAAATATTCTTTACTTCAAGCTAAATTTAAAGCATTTGGATTTTGCAAGTATGAGTGCTAATTGAAAAACATTAAAAAATAGTTTCGAACAAATTTCATTGGAATCCTTAACCGTCTAACTGGAAAACAATGCTTTAAAATGAAATTAATACCAAAATTGTTTATCGTTGCCTAATTTAGGCGATATGAGCCAAAATATTTTAGGGTGCATTTTGAAAACTGAAGCATATAAAAGAGAAGTTTTGGACGAAAAATATTTCTCTTACCAAGATATAACCACGCTCGAAAAACAATTTTTTTTCTGCTCTTATTTAAGAAGATATCGCGATTTTCGCTTTTTGGAAAAAGCGGTTTTGTAGATTTTTGAAAACTATATTTTTTTAAAACTAATTAATTTTTGAAATTTTACGAAATTTTTATTTTAAAGCTTTCTCGCTTCAAAATGGTGGACGGCACACGAAAAATTTCTTCGCAGATCATTTAGAAAATTTAGTTTTCTGTCGGAATATATTAATTCCTAAACATAAAACGCTCATTTGAAGCATTTGTGGTAAATTTTATGAAGACTTCCCTTAGGCAGCCTTACCCGTTAGAGGGTTAAGGTACTGTTCATTGTCGCATATGTAAAAATGAACATAACTCTTAATACTCTTTATCACATTTTGGTGTAGGGTACTAAAAAATAAAATATTTAAATGCGGATTTATTACGTTATTTGTATGTTGGTTCTTTTTTCTATAAAATAAATTTAAAGGAGCAGCTTTATAAAAAAAATTGGTTGATTACCTGTGGTGGTACGGTGACTAAACACTTGTTTCGCTTCAGTAACGCACCATGCGTCTTATGTAAGTTTTAAGTTGAATGTCTGTCTTGAAAAAGAAAAAAGAATACCAGCACTCAATTAAATGCCTGTCGTGGTTGTCGTTGCAGTGGTGGTGGTATGGTGGTGTATGGGTTACTCCTTATTTGCTAGTCTGATAATTTTAATACATTTTTTTTCTTCTTTATTTTTTTATAATTTTAAGGTGTGATCTGTTGAAATTGTGTTCAGCACACTTATCGTGTTTTGCACCGATCCACTACTTAACATTAATGAATAAATGTCAAAAACGAGGGGGAAAGAGAATTAATTTGAATTTGTTGATTTTTTTCCTACTGATTTCATTTCACAACTGATTGCGTCTTCAGGTCAATTTTAAATAAATTTTTCTTACAAAAGCTTTTTTTTTCTCAATTAAATGAACCATATCAATATTGTATCCATAAATGTTTAAAACACGCGCCTTTCTTGATTCAGTTTTGATTAAAAAATTTTTCTTGTTCTCCCCTTCTGCCTATAAATTATTTCAATGTGATTCACTGACTTTCTTATATACATATATTTATGTTAGGTTTTATACAATATTTAACCTGATCATTATAAAATATTGAACATTTTTTATTTTATTATATCAGCTATATGTACCTACATGTTGTGTACAATTTTTATTCCATTGATCACCAAGTTGAGTTTTTTTACGCTTTTAGAGCATAAATACAATTTGTGTATTTGTTCTTTATAAATGAAATATTTTTTTTTTTTTTTTGTTAAATTATGGGAAATTAAAATAAAGAATCAAAAAAAAAAAAAAAATGTTTTATTCATGAGAAAATTTTATTATTGTGGATTATTATGACAACAAGTCAAGTAAATCGCCTTTTGAAGGTGTGTCTTCCTTCATTCACCTTACCGGTACATTGTATTTACGAAATATTTGTCTACATATCATCATTTTTTTATACAATATTTCTCAATTTGTTTTTAATGAAATAAAAAAAAAATTATAAAACTTAATATTTTTGGGCCGTACAATAAACGCCCAACGCTTAATGCATTATTTTACGATTGATCGATATTAATTTTAAATATATTTTAACAAATATGAACTATCGCAGTTATTTATTTTGAAAGTGTTATTTGTCCCGTGTTTAAAATGAGAAACATTGGGACTCACGTTTGAATGTTTTTGAAAAACGTTTTCTTTTCCATTGAAATTCTTCTCACATGCAATTCTTCTCACGGCTCACAGTGGTTCCAAACACAAAAAACATGGTAATAAATATAGATGTTTTAAACTACTGGTCCAATCGGGAAATGGTGTTCCCAAAAATTGAAAAGCGGGAGCTAACCTTTAAGGAAAATGTTTCTGTGGTCACCCTGTTTTAACACAGGGTGTGCTACAGGGTGTCAAAGTTGACCATCTCGAGTATGAAAGAGCTTTAAAGGGGTATAACTTCTATAACCATGCATCGATTTTAGTGTTTTTTGGACTTTTTTAAATCTAGGTTACGAGACAAAGCAAAAACATGCTTCATGTACCATAGTAACTCTTACAGTTAAAAAAATATTTCACTTTGAATTTCAAAATCTTCATTTTTCGCCTTGACTTTTTTAATAGTTTTGCCAATAGATTATTCATTTTTCAAAGAAAATGCTCAAAATTTTTTCAAGTCATTCTAATGACCTTTCTTAAACTCCTAAAGAAAACTTTTTTGAATTATCTTAAGCCGTTTCGCAGTGATACTATTTTAAACTCAAAAATTAAAAGTGTGTTCTGAAAAATGGGGTTTTTTGGTCAGATAAGGGGTAACTTCACACACCTTTATATATATTTTGCTGATATTTTTTGGATTAGTTTTTTACATAGTTTGATAGAGTAGACTTCAAAAATGCTTAATGGTATAGTTTAAAGCATTTTTGGATATGCACCCTACGTCCAGCATTGGTCGAAAATGATGAATTTTTGAACGGAATTCTATGTTTATGACCGTGATAAAAAAAAGTCACGCCACTTAGACACGATTTGAAATTTTTATACTGTAAAGAGATTTATTCTAATGAGTTTGCCACTTCATTTGCCGCCGCCCGCTCAAAACGTAGCCTGGAGAGCAAATTTTGTGGAAAAAGTCATTTTTTCAAAAGCCTTTTTTTGATTTATAAAAAAAGCGTACTTATATTATCAATTTCAGCAAGATTTTATTTTATTTTTAATAAAACGTAAATAATTGTCCTACATTCCAAAAATCTTTTCGATATTGCTTATGGTTATTTTTACATAAAACATCAAAGTTCAATGTAGTATATCTAACTATAATTAATTGTACATTTATTGGCTTTTGCTTTCGGTAATGTTAAAAAATTTAAATAATTTCAGAAATTTTTTTACATATTATTAAATTAGACTTAGTTATCAATTCAACGATGCATAAATCGTTTATCTAGTGTAATAAATGAATTCAAACTATTGCGCTTAAATCAGGCATTTCAGGTCAAATTGCAGTATTTAACAAATTTATATATTCAGGTATACAGAGCGTGTTGCATTATATTTCTCTAAAAGGGTTACGGGTTTTTTTATTTTTTTAATACTATTTCAAAAACCTAATAAGATATAAATGCAGGTAGAAAATGCGTTTTATGATGTAACATTTGCATAACATATTGTTTTAATGGGCTAATATAATGCGTTTTTTTTTATTTTACCTATTTCAGTTTTTTGTTTTTACAAATCCAGTACCTGCTCGATTTTTTGTTTATAAAAAAACAAATATTTGTAATATATAAGCGTAGTAATTTTAAAAGGAGGTTATTTGAGTTAAGCAGTCATGGAGGTTACAATAAAATATAGCTCCCTTTGTAAAGTAATTTGGGATACTCTTGCCAATACTGATATACGATCGGAAAAAATAGGAAAACTGATTGATACCATTGTCTACTCGTATGGCTTAAATATAAAGCCAGATGAAATTGAAAATTTTTACAAAATTTATGAAAAAAGGATTAAAGATTCCGATTATTCTATACAAAAATTTATGAAGAAGAGTCAAGATTGGCTTAATAAGGAGATGTCAGTAGTTATTGAACAGAAAAAAAGGGGCCGCCCTAAAAAAGATTATGAAGAGGTCCAGATTAGGACTAAGAAGGTAAAACAGGAAGAAATGATTAACACACACTCCGCTAATGAAATAAAGGATTCTTTTAAAGCAGCTTTTGACACGTATACAGCCTAAAGAAACAGGGAAAATTGTCGACGTCCTACCAACTGCGTCTCCTAAGCGTTTGAAGCGCATGATACAAAGTATTCCAACACCAAAATCATCAACTTCCTTTACCAGTGAAGATGCATTAGCTCTTTTTCTAAATTTGGGGTTAACGAGAAATAAATATGGTATTTTAAGAAAAGCTCTCATTGAAAAAGGATATGATATTTTTCCTAGCAGTAAAGCAATAAAAGAAACAAAAGAAAATATTTTAAAACCAATAACATCCCCAGTGCATGCCTCTATTGAAGGCGCAAAAGTTGAACTATCACAGTTAATTGACAATACTGTTTCTAGAATTATGTCCACATTTAGCAGCAAAGATATTGAAAGATGCAAGCAATCTGATGTCGTGTTAATGTTCAAATGGGGCTGTGATGGCACATCTGGGTTTTCCGAATACAAACAACCATCTGGAAGCAGCAAAGAAAAAAGTTTTTCATCAATTTTTATGGCTTCTTTTGTGCCGTTAAGAATGCGGTTGTATAATAAATTACCTTCAACCTCGTCTGCAAATGATATATGGACGAATTTAACCCCTGGATCTAAATTTTTATGTCGTCCAATACGATTTGAATATGTAAAAGAAGACATGATTTCAACACAAAGTTTAGTAGATTCAATAGAAAGGGAAATTTCGAGCTTGTCTCCACTTTACGTGGAAATATCTGGACAAGTTATTAAAGTTTCATTTCAACCACAACTTACAATGATTGATGGAAAAGTTGCAAATGCAATTACAGACACAACATCTACTTGGAAATGTAATATATGTGGAAAATTAAGTTCACAGTTTCATGAAGATAGTGATACAATTTCTATGAACGAAAACGCTCTGAGGTTTGGGATATCGCCACTTCATGCCAGAATAAGATTTATGGAATATTGTTTACACCTCGCATACGATCTCAAATACCGCCTTATTCCAGGAAACCTAAGCCTTTCCGTAAACAAAAACACTGATCTACACAACATGAGAAAAGAAGAGAAGAAAAGAATTCAAGATGAATTTAAATTAAGACTTGGATTAATCATTGATACGCCCCTTCAGGGGTTTGGAAGTTCCAATGACGGAAATACAGCAAGGCGTTTTTCGAAGATCCAGAAACTACCTCCTCAATTACGGGTCTCGATAAAAACCTACTAAAACGTTTTAAAGTTATATTAGCAGTCATTAACAGTAAAAAACCTATTAATGTGGCTAAATTTAAACTCTTTGCCAATGAAACAAAAGACATTATACTCACCATGTACTCTTGGAGGCCAATGACACCAACAGTACATAAAGTATTAGCTCATGCCAAAGAAATAATAGAAAACAGTATGTTGCCTTTAGGCGAACTGACTGAAGAAGCCCAGGAGGCCAGAAATAGAGACGTCAAACATTTTAGGCTTTTTAACACACGTAAGTGCTCCAGAATAGCTCAAATTCCGATTTGATGGAATTTTTATTAATATCATCGGATCCAGTACTTTACTCCATAAGAACAAAATGGTTACCAAAAATAAGCATAGACATTGAAAAGGAAGATTCTGAATCTATGCATATAAACGACCTTTTAACTTTTGATACTTCAGACTACTTTGTAGAA
>CM037854.1:89140449-89303403 GCA_021234595.1 Delia radicum | reverse complement strand
GGTACATTAAATATACATAAATTATTAATTTGATACAATCACCATTACGATATTTAAAAGAATAATGCAAGGATTATGGAATATTTCGCACAATTTGCATACAGACTAGGCTTTTTGTCCGCGGAATTGCTTTCCATTAATTCATATAATCTTTAGCATTTACTGAAAAGTTTGGATGTTTAGTTTGAAATTAAAACATAACTATTTTGAGTTTTTTAATATTTGTAAATAAAAAATATTTAAAAATTAA
The DNA here is from genome assembly GCA_021234595.1 of Delia radicum. Lineage (NCBI taxonomy): Eukaryota > Metazoa > Arthropoda > Insecta > Diptera > Anthomyiidae > Delia > Delia radicum. The sequence continues at coordinate 89,303,153 of CM037854.1, read as the reverse complement.
AGAAAAAAAATTACAATCAAAACTATTAAAATTTTCTTATTTTAAATTGGTATCTTTAATTTTTTTCTTAAATTAAACTTAAATTTAACAATCTGAATTAAAGACATACTTATTAAAGTAACAAATTCATTTAATAACATTTTTGTTCTTGTTTAAAAAAAAACAAATTAACAGACGCATTCGACTCAAAATGTGTGTGAAAAAACACTCTTTTTTGAAATTTTTTTATTTCAAATTTCTAGACGATTTTTTTTTGACATCTGCATAGAAATAGTGGAAATAAATATAAAAACTTTAAGAGTTTCACCGTTTCAATTCATATTCGGAATTGAAAATGGAAATTTTGATTTTTTTTTGTGTATGAATTTAATACAAGTAATAAATGTTTAGCTTCAATTCGTTTGAAACTCGTACAAACAAATTTAGAATTAAAACTTTAAACTGTATGAAATCGAAACAAAAATAAGAGAAAGGTCCTGAATTTTTTTTTTTTAAATCAATTAAAGAGTATCAGAAATGTGGGTTAAGTTTACGCTTAAGGGTGGTATCTGTGAATGCAAATAATCCACACCCTAGTTATACGTACATGAAAAGATCTTTCATATACGGTGACATATTATCTGAGGGTTTCTACTTGCTCTAGAAAATCTAAAATCATTTCTGATGTACTCGGGACAATTTTGCATAACGACTTTTCGAAAAAAGTAACAAAATTCTCAATTTAATAAAATTCTCAAAAGAAACCTCAACAAAGTCCATTACAAAGGGCAGACAAATGATCCCTTAATCTCAGTTTATAAATATATCTAATAATACGGTAAAAAGTAAGATGCAGCCGTCTTAGAACAACGCTGTTGGTAGCTGAAAATACTTCCATAGCATAAATAATCTGCGAAAATGAGCAGTGAAACTGGCAACGTGCTTCCTCGCGGAAAGAGGCAAATATAAATCTAATGAATATAACCTTCTAATGGTACTATTAACGCGGGAACATATATGATTAATATTTGTTGCAAAACTCAAATTATTATCTATAAAAACACCTAAACATTTCGTTTCAGAAACGAAATTTAGCCCCACATTATCCAACGATATATTTAAGTCATTTGAATCTAAACCAAAACAAATTGCCGAGTTTTACCAGGATTAATATTCAACCCATTCTCCCACTTCCCACAGACTGATTTAGCTTAGAAAAAAATTACTTTACTTGAGCGGGAAATTCCGGGATCCCGAGAAATTTGAAAAAAAAATTTCCGCTAGTAGTTGCATTTATGATACACTACAAAATATTATTATAAAATTTTTCTCTTAAATCTTTTAATCTTTTAAGAAATCTTTTAAATTTTGCACAATAAGGGATAAGTTATTACACTCTTAAAAGCAGTTATAACCAGAGACCGAAAATAACAGTTATCCCGAAAACTTTATCTCAAAAACTCTCTATGTTAGAGTCAACGGAGACATATACTATTGTATACCAAATGATTCGTATTGAAGTGCTCTTTCAGAATCTATTGTGATCTTAAGGAAACGATCTCAACTCCACAGTTAAGAGTTATTTTTTAAACGAAAAAATAAAAGATTGGATGAAACTCTTAAGAAGAAAGTTTTATTTCGCCTTCATTAAATAAAACACTTTTGAGGAGTTTTATTTTTTCCGTCTGAAATAAACCTCTTTTGAGGAGTTTTGTTTTTTCACGTCAGAAAATAAAGCTCATTTTAGGAGTTTTATTTTGAAACGCATTTATGGATTTTCCGTCTAAAATAAAAGTCATGTTGTTTATTTTCTTATTTTCTTCTTTTTTTATTGACTTTATTTGCTATAATGTGTTTAGTAATTTATTTATTTAATTTAGCGAACATAACTTTTTCTGCGGAAAGGTTTTAACACAGGTCGCTCAATATCAATTTAAGAGCAGAGAATGCTCTTTCCACGCTTACCTGGGTTCAAGATACACACTGTATAGTTTTTGCCAATGTATTCAAGTACGGATAGTGTATTCTTTTAGCCTTCTAGAAACCAAAAACAGGTTTATCAATCGGGGGCCTTGGAGAAAAATTGTCTAATTCATAGAAGCTTTTTTCATCCTCATTATCACTTCCTCCGCTTTATTATTCCATATCTACATATATAAGAAATAAAACAACAACCATTTAATAATAGGAATCAAACAATAATAAATTAAAAACCCACATGTTTTCATTTTAATGCCGATTTTTTCAATTGGAATGCAAGTGATCAGATTACACTGCCTTACAATTTGTAAATGATCTGGCAAATGGCAACTTTGAGTGTTAATTTACATAAAATGAGTTTTATTCTCTGACGGAAAAAATAAAACTCCTCAAATGAGTTTTAAATAAAACTCCTCAAATGAGTTTTATTTCATACGAAAAAAAACTCCTCAAAAGAGTTTTATTTAATGAAGGCGAAATAAAACTCTCTTCTTAAGAGTTTCATCCGATCTTTTATTTTTACGTAGAAAAATAAATTTTTTTATGTTTTTTTTTTCTTTTGAAGCCACAAAATAACTGTTATAAAGGAACTTTTTTGATATCACTTATAACCGTTACGATTCCTGGTTATAACGAATAAAAAAATGTTTGTTAATTATAGTTATGCAACGCAGTGTACAAGTCATTTTTTTAACCATATGACTAAATGAATGAACACAAAACTTTCATCATTCAATCTTGAGATCTTTAGCCAGATCGAAATACTAGTTTCAACCTAGCTAATATGTTGGATTTGCTTTATTTTTGCAAATATACGGAGTTCGAAAGCTCGTTATAAATTGAAAATAACATAAAAATAATCTCGATGTATATATAAGCAAAAAAACTAATAAAACTGTAAAAATTATTACTTAAGCAAGAGTAAAAACTTAATTTTTTTTTATATAAATAGAACATTTTTGGTCTTCAAAGTTTAGTAACGTCAGGATGCTTGTTAGGAAAAGACCCTAACCACGTGCTTGATTATTAAGAAGACAAAAATGGAGCAAAATTGATAATTAATAGGTTTTTTGTTAAAGTTCTGCCTATTATGGAGGCTCTAGCTTTTCTAAAACTTCGGGTTCTGATGAGATCTTTAACCTGATCGAAATAATAGTATCAACTTAGCTAATGTGTTGGATTTGCTTTATTTTTGTAAATATACTTAGGTTGAAAGCTCGTTATAATTTGAAAATTCAACCTCTTGTTAAATGAATCAAGAAAATTTTGCATCATTCAAAAAAAAAAAAAATTCATTCACAAAAGAATTCATCATATTATTTAAACTTTTGAGAGTTAAGCTAAAAATTCATATAATAAGAATGCTTTTTCGGAATGAGATTTGAGTAAACTTTTATTTAATTGAAGAACAAAAATTTTTAAAACTTTTTCTTATATGAGCGATAACACTTTATTTCAAACATTAAGAACATTTTGTTAAATATAAAAAAAGTGTTTCATTATACTTAATTGTTCCACAATAAAGCGAACGAAATATCAAAACAACGAAATATTTCGAAAACAACGAAATATTTCGTACAATGTACGAAATGTTTCGTATGTATTACATATGGATTTTTTTTAATGTAGACCAGTGCGAATCTTTCGGAAACATGATTCATTTGATATCTACCTAATTTCGTTTCATACCTTCAGATAATTAATATGAATGATATTGTAAAAAAAACTTTTTATTGAGTGGTTCAAAGTTAATAAAATTAAAAAAAAAAAGAAATCCGGCTTATTTGTGTAATTCTGTTAAGCAATTCTGCCTGACAAGTTACGGATCATTTCAAAAACCCTTCACTTGTACAAAAATCGTTAAAATTTTTTTACATTGTAAACGAAAAATGTTATAACAAATGTTGTGACAATTTATTTACCTAATCAAAATTTTTCTAAAATAAAAAACCAACTAAAAACTAACTGACAATTTGGCAGATAATAATTTTAAATTTAACAAGTAAATTATGTTTTTAGGGTCTTAACTTGTTAGCATGATTTTTCATTATTTTTGGCAACAAAATATTTTTAGTTTTTGTTTTTTTTTTTTTTTGTTTCATTAATGAAGATTTAAGCAAACATGCTTTAATCAACAAAAAAAAATTATGAATAATTTTGTATCAAGAAAAATCTAAAACAACCATAAAAAAATTATTAAAAAATAACTTGTCGTGATGGCCGATATTATTGATGGATTTAGGGCGATTATAAGATTGTTGTCGTCATATTTTGCCTTGTTTAACTACAGTTAGAAAAAAAATATAAAAATCTACCTATAAAAGTTGCGCAATATTGTTTAATTTTTTTTTTGCGCAAACAACAATTTTAACATTGCAATCGCAAAAATTTCAGTTTGAAATTGAGCTGTCATGTTTGTTTGTAGTTAATCATCTTGAGTTAGAGTTTTTTTTATTTTTTTATTTTTTAGTTTCTTGTCTTGTATTTCATGTTTATTTGTGGAAGTTTACTTAACTTTAAGAGGATCTACACGATGTAGGCCATGGGTGACTGTTATAGGGCTGCAAGTGATTTTTATTCAGTTGGAGTATGATTTGTATATTGTATTTCTAAGACATAGTTAACACAGCTTTAAGCCATATTTTTTTTGTAATGATTTTAGTTGGTTTCAAATGATTATTAGATTGATTTCCATTAAAGCAGCTTCTGCTTTATAGTTGTCGATTTAAAAATTCATATTTTTGACTTTGTTTTAACTAGAAACGCTATACAGGTTAAGATGTTTCCATTATAAACAATATAAGATTGGAAGTATTATTTAAGTTTTAAGATTTTTTAGTTTTTGCGGCCGTTTGATCAAGTTTTGCTTAAGGTATTATGAAATAAAAATTTTGAAATTTTTGTTTAATCATTAAGGTGGTAAAAAAATGTGTGGTAAGTTAAACATAAATTGATCTTGTTTATTAAAATCATGGGAAATACAGTTTGTTCTTAAATATTTATCAATGAAAAAAAGTCGGATAGAACAAAGAGTTTATACAAATAGAGATACTACACTTCCCACGTTTCTCAGAACAAAATGCCAAACTCGAGCAAGCAAATGAAAAATTTTTTTTTACACTAAAAAATAATTGCAACATGTAGATAGCAAATTGTTGCTTAAAACACTCACTTTTATTTTGCTTATATATTGTTATTTTCTATTATAATTTAATGTATTTTAATTTTATCTTGCTTATTTTATCGTTGAAAATTAAAATAAAAAAATATTTTATTAAATTATTATGCAAAAACATGATAAAAATTAATTTAAAGTTTTAAATATCTGCAACATTTTTTTATTTACCCGGTGCGAGTTTTCGAACAAATAAAAAGAGGGCAGATTGAGAGGGTGGATAGAAACCCACTGGTTAGACGATCAAATATAAATTAAGATGCTAAAGCCGGAAACAAAAGTGTCAAGTGTTAAGTATTTACATTGAATAAATATATAAACAAAAAATTAACGAGATGCATCTCTTATATTTAGGACCCATATCGTTATCATACACTCAAAGGAAAAGCTCCATGTAATATTTCATAGTATTATTTAAATATTACATTTATATATATATATATAAATATATTATATATATATTTCAGATATACTACTAGGAGTATTCTTTATTAATTGAAAATGGTAACAATTATTATGTGTTTAAATTAACTATCAATTAAATTTTGTAATACACCTCATAAATGTGTTTTGGGATTATATTTTATTTTTACAAGTTCCTTAAGATCCTTTTTCTTATTTTCAGACAGGGGTAACATTTCCGAATAAATAGAAGATAAACTAAATAATTGAAATTAATATAACATTAATATAAAGAAAATAACGAATTAAAAACTTACTTAACATTTTCCCAATAGCTGGTGCATTTGAATTTGTTTTTCTGGACCGTTATTTTTGAAAAATCTTTTTCTTTATAGGAATTTTTATACAAAAAAGAATTTCGCCTTAAGGTCACTTACTGTAAAGTTGTAACAATTTATTTTGCTTTTATAAAAAACGCTTGAAGTTAGTCCTTTTGGCAATGGAAGAACTGATTGCAAATCATAAACAGCTACATTACCATGTTGTTTATCTTTTTCTTTTCGACATAGTTCCTTTTCTTCGTGGTGTGAAGTGTAATCCACATTTAAATGTTTTTTTCCCTTATCATCAAAATTGGAAAATGATGCGCAGAGATCACATTGATCTTTTTTCGGCTTAAAAAATAAAATATTGAATTCTTCCTTGAATATTCTGCGGAACATCATGTTACTTCCTGGTGTTGAATGATTAATTTACAGATTTCTTCATAGTCCTTGTATAAGTCTGCAATACTTTTACCGCTCTCTATAAACTCACGGGATGTTTGCTCGCGCAAATAGTGAGACTCAATTTTTGGAATATCTTTTATAAATTGCCTTATTTCATCTTTGATTTCTGGGCTAACGCACTTGTGCTTATTATGCTTTTCACGATAATCAGGTTCCACAAATTCTTCGCTCGTTTTTTTAATTACTGTTGCAATAATTTTATCATTTATATCGAGAGTTGCTTTAAAAAATGTTTTGCATACTCGGATAAGTTTTGGGTCCATTTCCAAGAAAAAAGCGTTGTTTAAACTACGATAATTTTGATTGCTTGAATATCTTAATTTGGGGCTTATAGGTTTTGTGTGACTTGATATGAATTCCCTCTGTCTTTGTAAGTCACTTGTATCCCAATACTTTTGAAATATTTGATAACGTGAAGATTCTGTTATTTTTTCGTTGCACCTAAAACGGCAGTTTTCTCCACAAGCGCTTTTCATTTTTTTTTATGTAGGATTAGATAGCGAAGTATATGAACATCCTGAGTTTCGCAAATGTTGTTGGCGTTTTTGTTTCTTGTTTTGTACTTTATAATTAGTACGTTTGTTTTGTTCCGTTAACCACTTCCTGCATTTCTATGTCCGAAGAACTGCGCTGACTTACTAACGACGGATTGAAATCGTCATTCGAATCACTGCTGAATGGATCTGCAGAGGTATAACTATAATTATCACTAAGAATATCCTCTAAACGCAAAGACGCAGAATAATGTTGTAGGTTAGGACACGTCATATTGAATTTTTATTAACTACTGTTGGTTTGAACAATATAAAATACAATGATTTTTTATATATTAATATTTTTATTATTATTGCAATGAGCAATTGATTTCGTTATCAACAAGTATTTATGTTAAAGTAGATTTATTAAAAAAACGATATCATGTAAATGGTTGTAACTAACAAATTTTTTTCATGAAAAGGGTCACAGCTAAAAAAAATGTGAACAATTTTTTCATAGAAAGAGTCGCATTTCGAATTAAATTTATAGAATAAAACAAATTTTATCAACAAAAGAGTATCAACTCAAAATACAACCAAATATAAATAAAACAGTTTGATTATTTTTAACATAAATAAAGGCTCAAATCAAAATAATACCTTTTTTATGAAAATATACGATTCATTTATATTTGAACTTTTGTATTAACTCGAAATAATACCTTTTTGTTGAAATAAAGGTAATTACTACGTTATCATGAAAATGGTCTCAAAAGTGGTTTTCGAGATGAAAGAGTAATCGGAATACGTTGAAATTTTTACAATAGATAGATAGATATTGACGTTGTTAGTTGTTAGTTGATTTCTTGAAAAAAGTGATATTTTAAAAATGTTGAGTTAATACCCTCTTCTTGATCAAGTGCGATATATATATATATGTATGCGGTGTATCGAACCAACTGTCCTCATCTTATACGGTAGATGTATGAAAAGGCGCGAAAACTTTGCGGACAGTCCCCAAAGTAAGCAAATGTCCCTAAACTATGCGGGGGAACGAATAAATGTCCCTAGAGCATGCGCTGTGCATACATATGATAGTATATGATAGTATAGATATATATGATAGTTAGGTATAAATTCATAGAGACCGTAATATGGCACTCTTGGTTTCAAGAGGGGTGGCCAAATAGGAATCCAAAAGTATCAAATAGAAAAGTTCTTTCATTTTTTACTCAAATTAAATTCTGCTTAAAGTTACCTGTTAAGCTTTTTTTACTGTTAACTGTTAAGAAATTTGTTTTAAAGCGAAGATTTTTTCATAAAAAATTTACCAAATGTAAATGTTACTTTAATAAAATAATGTTTCCAAACAAAAAAAAAAAATATAATATAAAACATTTAAAACATTAAAAATTCTTGGCAATTTCCAAATAGGGAACGGATTAAGGTGAAATAAGGAACGTTGGCAGTGTGATTTACACCGAATTGGTATATGATAGATGGTACAGAAAAAATTGGCTTAAAATTGAGGTTAACGTGTTTTAAAAAATGATAGATTCCATTTCCGATGCATCAACTTTTTCTGATTTTGTTGAACTGTATTTTTAAAATTATTTTTATTCGTTCGATTAATCGAATAATATTAAAAAAAAATTTGTGTTTGATCGTTTGAAGAAAAATTCTTTGATCTTTTATTCGAACAATAATGGACAACCCTATACACTACTATTTTTTTTCAAATGAAAAAGTGAGCTTTTAGTGATTTTGTATTTCTAATAAAATAGTTTACTTTCACAATTTAAATTACGATTTGAGGACTTTGAATATGAACACTTAGAATATTATTGTACGTAAAGACTACTCCAAATGTAGTTAAAAACAAATTGAGTTTCACATTTCAGTAAATTCAACTAACGTTACCATTTGATAGCCCATACATGTAGCCATATTTTTTGCTAGAAAAAAAGGCGATCACTTAAAACTTTATATGCAAAAAGATTCCTATTTTAGGTGGTCATATTGCCGCGCCTGGGGATTTTGAAGGTTCAAAATCAAATGGCATAGATCTAAGCATCTATGGATGATTAGGATTTTATATTTGCCATGATTTGTAAAGCTTAATTAATAAAATTTGTTCATAACTCACAAAATATTTCTAATTTTCATCCAAAGATAACATTGTTATTGCTTTTTTCTTTATTTGCATGCACTTTTTATCATTTGCAACCAACAGGTGTCGATATCGAACAGCTGTTCAAAATCTAATAAGAATTCTATTAAACAGCCTGAAATTTTAAATAGTATAGCAATATTACATATTTGTAACAAGAAATCTAGTAGGAAACAAAATTCACGTAGTTGCCCATTGAAATCTTTTCTTATATCATCTCCCCTTTTCACTCCTTTTCCCATCGCTGGAGCCTCGCAAGCTTGTACTAAATCTACCGTACATTTGATCGAAAACATCATTTCAAACGTGACTTTCTTACAATCATGATAAATGACTTTTAATTTCTACCAAACGAAACAAACCATTTTGATCAGATTACAGGTGAAAGGATTTCTTTCTTTAACAAACTGCATATAAAATACGACCTGATGTCAGACGCATGCCCGCATTTACAATCAACTAAAAACAACAACAAAATAAAAACTGCAACATCACATTTCAACAATGGGTCATGCACAGCAGCAACATAGCTAAATGTCACATACACAACACCTTTAACATTCATACACATGCATTTAACTGGTCATTCAAAAACAAAAGCAAATCAAAAAATATCAAATATCCTAATGAGATCCTTAAGTATGGAGAAGGAGGAATGCATACAAACATGTGCCATGGACACATGAAATAAGACAAAGCAAAAGGTGCAAAACACCCCCATTAGGTACAAAAATAAAAAGGAAAAATGGTTAGTATTGATTTCATTCAAATGAACAAATATGGTACGGAACAATTAATGGTCAATTAAAACTACCACAATAAAGAAAAACAGAAATAATATGTACATATGAGTCATTCAATGTCAAACCGAACGATTTGTTACATCACGATTTTGTTTGCTTTAAAATTTGGCAGACGTATTCTTGTTTCAAAAATATTTGGCACCTCAAAAATATTTAACAGCCAGAAATTTGTTTTTTTTTTTGCGGGAAAATCATTTTTTTCAGAATTGTCCACAACATTTTTTTTTTTTTTGTTTTAGGAAAAATTAGCTTTTCAAGAATTAGTTTTATGAATTTTCATCGAATGTAACTGTTTCATCCATATTTATGAAATATTTCATAAACAACAAGTGTTATAATGATTATATTATGTTCTCTATGAACTCTTTTCACCACAAAAGCAAATTAAATCCTTACTAATACTTAATATCATTCATATATATAATGCAGTATTTCATAAATATGACGAATTTTACTTTATTTTTTATGAAATATATCATAAATAGTATGAAACGGTGCATTGGACGAAAATCTATGAACCATTTCATAAATATGATGTAGTGTAGACAAAAATTATATGGCACTTTTTAAAGTCTTAAAAAATGTGTATCTAAGGGCTACAAAAAATCAATAACTACAGAATTTTTCTTCGAAAGCAATAGAAAAAATTTAAAAAAATGTTCATTGACAGAATTGTAGCTGTACACAAAATTTAATTTTCTTCTTAGTAAAACAACATAACTTGGCTATGAACTAAAAAACATCAACGAATTCATCAAATCTCCACCAGATGGAGCGCAACAGGTGTTCTGAGAGGTATTATCTCTCGAAATTACATTGTTGCAATATTTTAAGCCCTTCATATTTCGATACGTTTCATTTCATCTTGCTTATCTGAAAAAAAAACAGACCAGACCTCTGGTGGTAATTAAACCCACGATCCCGCAATTATGTAGTTAGCATATTATCAACTACATCGTACAAATGCATATTTTTTTGATATTTAGTTGGTTGTTTACCTTTTACAACAAGAAACCTATAATTTGAACTAATTATTTTGAAAATGGTATGAGTCCAATTTCTGTTAAAATCAGATATAAAGGGTTTTGAATTTCAAAGTTTTTAAAACATTAAATTGTATTTCCTCATCACAGGAAATATAATTTATTTACACTTTAGAAAAAACTACACATTTATTGCAAAAATGTACTTTTGCAATATAGAATGGACTTATAACACTGTCAAAATAAAATCTTTTCAAAAACTGTTGTATATAAACATACTGTTTTATTATTATTTTTTTTTTTTTGGTTTTATTGTATATTTTCCAGAAATGGGAAAATTGGCGAGTTTTTCACATTATTATGATCCAATTTTTTTATGATCTAAAATTAATTATTATTAGTTTAAGAATCACTCTGCTGACCTCAAATGTAAGAAATTCAAACTTCAATAACTTCAGAGCTAGGCACTGTGTGTCGGTAAGGTCTTTGAATTACATTTAATTTTATACCAATCGTCCTCCGGATACTTCTGGATAAATACTGAAATAAAAAATTAAAAAGTATAAAAAATATTATTTCGTTCGCATTACATTTGGCCAACAAGTATGGAAATTTCCCAAAATCAAATTTGGTATCAAATTGAAGGTATTTTAAAGGCTTATACAACAAATTTTATTCCACGCCAATACGACCAGTGTTGCCAACTTTTTGAGAGTAAAAAGCACAATAAAAATATTGAAACACATAAAAAAACGTATTTTTCGGATAAAAAAAGGCGTAAAAAAGCAGATGGCATTTTTTTCAATGCTTTTTTATGCTTTTTTACTACAATTTGGGAGTAATAAACAATAATGGCGAAAAAGCACTAAATACACTAAAGAAATATTGCAAATGCGCCAACTTAGTGCTTTTTACAATTTGGCTCCAAGAGTAAAATTTCCGCGTTTTGGGTAATCGAAAAGCACAATAAATTGTGCTAAAAGCACCAAGTTGGCATCACTGAATACGACGTCTATTTCAGAAGTTATTGAGGTTTGAATTGAGAAACTTTTGATTTTTTTCCTTTAAGGTCATTGGAGTGATTCTTGAACTCTTGAGTAATGATTAATTTATATGGTTTTGTGAAAACGAAGCACCAGAGAAAAAAATTGTTTCATAACCTTTTTTTTTACATAATCCATTTCAGCGACTTCGTACACCCCTTAAAAAAATCTGAACAAATTCTCAAAAATCTTTTGGACCATATGTATTCATATTCCTCTTCAAGAGTTGCAAAACTCCAAAAAAGTGGAAATGCTGAAACGCCCTAACATACATAGAGTATAATCTATATGTGTTCAAAATTCTTAAAAAAATGCATTACAAAACAAATCGGAATTACTGGAAAAATTTGAAGAACTGTTTTGAAATCTGGAGATCAACGTTCATAAGAGCCAAGCAACAGGAAAGGATTTCCGTTTTATTCAAATTAATTAACAACATAAGAATTAATTTAAAATTCCAGCGATCTTTAAAATTTTGACAAATAAATTTTTTGCACTAAATAGAAGCCATTAATGGAATCCAATTAATATCTAAATTTTTTTGCTAGAACTTCTAAAAATTAGTTCAAAATAACACTGCAGCAAAAAGTGTACTGTAATTATCAGACTTTTTTTGGTAAAAATTAGTAAGATAAGAATAACAAAAATAAATCTGTTAAATATATGTATAATATTTTAATTATATTTGATCTAAATTTGAGATACTCGAAAGTAACAAATTGTTTTGCTTAAATCAGCAAAAAAAATTTAATATTAATTAGCAGACAAAAAAGTCACAAAAGCTGTAAAATTTTGTTTATGGATTTTTTTAATGCGAATAAAAATTTGCTCTATACTGCTTCCCTAATTACCTTATTGTATGCAAGACCGTTAAGCGCTATTTTGTAAGCATACAAATGTAGTGACTGCTTGCATAATCGGGGTTATTTTTTGCTGGGGAGAATGTAATAGTTTTCTAATACATTTGAGATAGTACGACAGCAGAAAAAGTTACGGTTTAAAATTTTTTGTTTTTAAATGATTTTTAATAAATATTTCAAAAATAATTTGATTAATTCTACATAACGCACTTGTTCAACGAAGGTATCATAACTCAAAAAAATTTAAAATTTTTTGTAAGAAAACGACATACAGTAGTCATCTCTACCCACTGTAAAAGTCTTAGATCATTCCCTTCAGCAACAAAATAACTTGATCTTAGATTTTTACAGTGGGTAAGGATGTATGTGTTATTTATTTTTTCTCCAAAAATATGATCTTTTGCTGTCGCACTCTGAAAATTTCGACATTTATTTAGTAGAAGTATCTGTACACTTAAATAAAAAACTATGTTAAAATTACAGAAAAAATCCGTAATTTTTAAAGAAATTTTTGGTAATATTAGGGCAGCAGATAGTTTTGCTTATTTTAGCAAAACATGATTTTAATTTTTTAATCAAGCAAAAGTAGAAAAAAGTAAGTAAAAGTTACTCAAATTTAGTAAAATTTTAGTTAACTCTTATTGGAAATTGATTTGCAAAAATCATCCAAATTTTGCACTAAATATTAGTGATATATATAAATAAAAAAATAATAAGGGCGAGTATTTTTTTCTTCAAATAACTCTAGTTAAATTTTAACCACAGATATTTCTATATAAATTTTATATTCATAGCTATGGTTAAGCACTAAACTTTGGTTATTGTGAGATAAATTAACAGGCCTAAATAAAATGAATTTTCTTGAATACAATTATTTTCATAAAGTTTAGGAAACATTTTTATGAAATGATTAATACCTGTAAAACATTTGTCTTCAATTTGTATGAACTCTTCGTCATACTGTTGCTGATATACTATTTTTATTTTAAGATGGGGTTAAAAGTGGTAAAAATGCAAAAGAAAGTTAAAAACTAAAAAAAAAAATAAAAAATGTTTTAATTTTTGTATTAAAAATACATAAATTGTTTTTTTGGACTTACTATATTTTCGTACATTTAGTTCGAATAATGTTCTATCTCAAGTACACTCAAAGGGAAAGCTTATCTAATAAATGTTTTATATATTTTCGTCCAATGTAACGTTTCAAAGTATTTATGAAGCATTTCATAAAAACAAAATCAATTTTATCATATTTATGAAATGCTTCAGTATATATTTGAACGATGTTTTGTATTAGTAAAGATTTCAATATTTTTCTGTAGAAAAAATTCATAGATACCATGATATGGTTGTTTATGAAATGTTTCATTAATATTGATGAAATTGTTACATTGGACCAAAATTTATGAAAATTATTTATCTTTCTCTCTGGGTGTACAAAATCTAATTTGAAATTTTCATATTAGATTTTATTTGATGCTTTTAAAAAAGTTTGATAATTTTCGTGATAGACAATACAATTGTTTCATTAACATCACCCAAATCTCCAGTTGTCCCCAATAGAAAACGATAATTGGTTTAACTCAAACCCAGACTTCATATACAACAGACAAAATCAACTTTATGGGAATTTGTCTGCCTTAGACTGTAGTTCAACCTTGTTTATAGTTTTAACGAATTTTAAACTTAAAATGCTGTTTTTGAGATCAAGTTTATTTTATTTCCATTGTAGTTTAACCGGCCAGTATTAGCCGTTTAAACTAAGTTTGGAGTTGTCAAAACGTAACAGCTGTGAATGAAAATTATACATAAATAAAACAGCTGTTAAGTAAAAGCCCAAAAAAACAATATATAAGAAATTTTTTAAACAGGATTTTTTATAAAATTGCTGTCTTACTTTATCCACCAATTGAATTAAAAATTTAATTTCTTTTGTTGAAAAATTGTTTGTCCGTTTGCTGCCATTTTAGAGTCCATTTTATATTTAATTACAACCAATATTAAACAAAAGAAATAAATATTTAATTGTTGGGCACAAAATAAACAAACATTTTTTTCTACGCGCGTTGTTTCGTTTCTTTTTCATTTTTGACATTCGCAAGTGCTACCATATTTATTTTGAAAATTTCATTACTTTTTTTGGTGTAAAATATGGTAATCTTACTTAATTTGAGATTTTTTAAACCATCACTCAAAAACAGCATGGAGGTTTAAAAGCAGTTTATATCTTATTAAAGTTTAACTAAACAGCAGTAAAACTAAGTTTGATCGTCTTCCCAAAAACTGGCTCTTAGTGTATAAACTGGCTGAATTGGTAAACCTACCCAGCCAGAAATTGCCAATGGTCTGAAAAATCAAGCACTGGCAGAGCACTGTTTGCCAATGGTCCAACAAATAAAGTGCTGGAAAAGCACTGATTTAGAACGCTCTGCCAACGTTAGTAAAAACTGCTTTGCCAGTACTTAATAAAAAAAAGTGCTTTGCCAGTACTTGATTTACAAAATTTACAACCGTAAAAATAAAAAAGCACTGGCACAGCACTGGCTTAGAACGTTTTCCCAACATTGGCAAAAAGTGCATTGCCAGTACTTATTGACAAAATTTACAACCGTTAACATAATAAAAGCAGTGGCACAGCCCTTGTTCACAACGCGTTCCCAACGCTGGCCAAAGGTGCTTTTCTGGTGCTCGATTTACTAAATTTACAACCGTCAATAAAAACGAAATTTAATGCATGTACTTGTCCTTAAATAAGTTAGCAGGTTTAAATAAACATAACAAATGAATAGTATTTTTTAAATTTATTTTACATACTTTATTGCTATTATTTATGTTGGGGGTTTGCCAAAGCACTTATTTTATCAATAAAAAAGCACTTTATTGGTTTGCACTTTAATGATTTGCCAACGTTTTAAAACTGTGGTTTTGAACTGGCACAGCGCTCATTGCCAGTGCTTTGCCATAAAAGGAACGGCCTAGCCCTGCCCGGTGTTATCATTTTGGGATTGGCAAAGCACTTAAATCTTCAGAAATCCAACGCTCATACCACCGTTGAAAGCACTGGGCCAATACTTTGCCGTTCGTATATTTCTAGCTGGGTAATTATAAAATCAAAACTATTTAAAAAGCAACAATTTTTACATATCAATATACTTAAAAAAAAAAAAATTTCAAAAAAGGTATTTTTATACTTTTGCAAAAAGACGACCATTAAAATAAGCTATCAATTCTTAAAACCGGCTTACTAGTTAGTAAAATACATCAATTTAAATATCGATTTTTCGAAACATTTTTCATGTTTTTTCAAATTTTTAAATACATAACTCCTTTAAAAATTGTTTTATATTTTTTTTCCAAAAATGCGTCAAATATTTATGAAATATGAATATGTCTCATAAATTTCAAAGCAATGTAAAAAGTCGTTCGGTTTGATATGGAATGACTCATATGGAAAATATGATCAAAACGATTTATTTTCATGATTTCTAAAGAATTTCTTAGAGATTTGTGAGAGGATGCTGGTGGTCGGGTTAAAAATATGAACAGCTGAAAAATGAAAGGATATTTTATGAATACACAGTGTGAGCTGTGTGCCACAGAGTAAGTGTCTTAAACAAACAAGTAAAGCGTCTGATCGGCCGGCCGGTCGGTCGGTTGGTGTCTTAATTTAAGAGACGCATTCATGCATAAAGTAAACAAGTAAAGACTTTTAAAAAATCACTTCAATGCAACAGCAGCATTTTTGTTCCACATCTGAATATAATCTGTCTTAATGCCAACACTAGCAGCAGCAGTTTTATGAGAAAGAATACTTCAGTTTCGTTTTGCCATACATAGTTGTACTAATTCTTTTTTATATTTTCAAAAGTTGCAGAGAATACAGTAGTTGCAGCACAGTGTCATAATTAAAATGCTCCATTAGCTAAGTAATGTATCACATTTGGTCTTAAAAATGACACCAGCGACAAACTTTAAAGCCACCGGGGTTTTTTCTTTTTGAAATTCGCATAAAAAACAAATCAAAGTAATTTAAGTTTTTAAGGCAGGGTTGCCAAATTAGTTGTTTTAAAGATTGTTATAAATGATAAGCTTAAGTATCTGGGAGTGAAAACTTGACCAAAATTATAATTTACCAGCTTAAAAGTTCGATTCTTTGCTACCGCACAGTGGGGTTTTTGAAAAAAATAATGGTAGTGAATATATCAGATCGGAACAAATTACATTTGAAATTGTAAAAAAGGTTTTAATCTTTTGTAATATTGTGATTAGGTCACTCTGTTTTAGTACAGGGCTTAGATACAGGTTGGAGGATGTAACTTTGGAGGATGTAACTTTAAACAATTTTCAAAATTCGGAAACTTTGGTTGCAGCTCACCA
This sequence comes from Delia radicum, assembly GCA_021234595.1. NCBI lineage: Eukaryota > Metazoa > Arthropoda > Insecta > Diptera > Anthomyiidae > Delia > Delia radicum. Next base: position 89,286,117 of record CM037854.1, on the reverse strand, counting down.
AGAGTTTAACTTTCCGATTAATCTAAAATTCGTACCACATAATATTTTTTATTTAGTGGTACTATAATCCGCACAAGATTTAATAAAAATCGAAATTTTATATTAAATTTCCCTATGCGTGTGAAAATAGTATTATATAATGTGATCCAGATTTGTAAAATTTTTTTGTACATTTAAAAATTTTTTCAAAGCCGGATCTTTCAGAAAATATTGAAATTTATATTGGTTTTTTAACAAAGTTCAAAGGTTAACAACAACTAACCCTAAATGAATGCATAAACCGTAAAAACGAGAAACAAAACAATGAACATAAAACGACTACATAAGTTGTAAAAACTACGGTTTATCAGTTATTTTTTCGGTATTTTAAACATTTTTTTTAAATAAAAAATTATATTTTTTCTTTTCTTTCGAAAAAAATTGTATATCCTACATCCTATTTAAAATGCAAAGTTAATTATTTTTTTTGAAATGACTGTCTAAAATAGTCGTTCTCAATTTTCTCATAAAACAACTACTACTGTTTACTAACCCAATGACCTACATGTAGTTAACCCAATGACCTACATGTAGTTACTGTTATCATTTCCCAGCCAGAAAAATACTAACGGTAAAGCATTGGCTCAGTGCTTTCAACGGTGGTATGAGCGTTGGCAGAGCGTTGGATATGTGAAGATTTAAGTGCTTTGCCAACCCAAAAATGATAACACCGGGCAGGGCTTGGCCGTTCCTTTTTTAAAACGTTGGCAAAGCACTGGCAATGTGCGTTTTGCCAGTACCAAAACCATAATTTTTAAACGTTGGCAAAGCGTTGGTAGAACAACCAATAAAGTGCTTTTTTTTTTTAATGATATAATAAGTGCTTTGCCAACCCCAAAATTATAACACCGGGCGGTGCTTGGCAGTTTCTTTTTCAAAACGTTGGCAAAGCACTGGCAATAAGCGCTTTGCCAGTACCAACACCAAAAACGACCAATAAAGTTCTACTTAGTAATTCACTTCAGTAAAGAGTTGTATTATTTCTTATTGAATGATTTTGGTAATTTGAACAGAACTAACAATAGGCTTGCTTCAGCTAAGTTACAAAAAGCTAAATATTTTTTTTATCAAATTATTTTTGTACTAAGTTTAGCAATATGCCAAAATCGACTTTTTGCGAAAAATAACTTTTTTATTGCTGAAAATGGTTCTTTAGGGTATCAGAAGCAACTTTTGTTCCCCGACTTTTTTATAATTCCGTTATTTACAAAATTACCGGTATTTTTAGGTTCTTGAAGAAAATCAAAATTTTGACCGTTAAATTTCCAGAATTCGACCAAATGTTGTTTGGCAACTTTGTACAAAATCATATGGCGAGTACTTTTGCAGAACATATGAACTCAAAATATTTGCAAATACAGGGTGTTTTGATGCATTTTTTAAAAGAAATGAATTTTACGCCATCTAGCGGCAATAATTTGTACTAACAAAATTCAACAATTAGAAGGGTAATTGAATACCTTTCCAACAAAAAAAAAACTTGAAAATCGGATGAAAAATAACCGAATGAGAAAGAAAAGATCTATAAGATAATGAGATAGTACCAAATTTATATTAAAATATGTATGTAAATTTTATTAAATTGATCATTAAAGTTTACATTTTTAGTTTTGCGAAAAAAATTTTAGTTATTTTACTAGAATTGTATTTAACAGAAATCTTTATTATTTATACTTTTAAAAACATCAAGTTATTTTATTATTTAAATTTTTAGAGATCTACATAAGAGTGCAAATTCTTTAGCTTTTCTTTGAGCTTTACAAATTAGGTAAGTTCACTTTGCGGACTTTGTTTGTAAATTACATGAAAACCCAACGATATAATTCAATTCTTATGGCGGCATCGCATTCAGGAGGTCATAATACATAAGGATTGGTGGGTCTGGTTTCTGGGTCAGAACCTTTTTATATTTTTGTGAGGCTGTGTAATTCATAAGCACGCAAAGGTGACGGCTAAAATATCTACTGCCGCTTTATCGCAATAGTAAATGAAATATAAGTATATTTACTTATCACATGGAAAGGAATTTTGTTTCCCAAAGTGAAAACAGTGTCTATGTTCTTAATAACTAATGTATAACTAATTTCAGTAGCATAAATTTACGTTTTTTTAAAAATTCACCCTGTTTTTTTAATCAATTAATAAAATTTGTCGAAAATAAGCTGTACTGTTTGTAATACGGCAAAAATTCGGCTGAATATTATGCCTTGGGAGACAACATAGTTGTTGATGACTAAAATATCTAAAATTCTGCCGTGGTGCTTGAAGATAACATTCCTACTTCAAAAGTTATAAGTGAATGAAGGTCAAAAAACCCAATTTTTTTCATTTTTTTTGCCTTTTTTTTTACATTTTCCTAATTTTCTTGTAGATGAAAAATGCGATCGCCAATCACCACGGCAGAATTTTAGATTTTAATGTCATTAACAACTATGTTGCATGGCAAGCCATAATATTCAGCCCAATTTGTGCAGCGCTAAATGTTAGAAGTAGTATTTTCTTACTTCCTAGTTTTGTTGTTGCCACTTTGTTTTTTTCAGTGTATTATTCCAACAAAACCAAAAATGGAAGATTACTACCCAAACTAACTATTCAACACACAAAAACATTGATTTTTTAGCTATTAACATAAATAATGCGTTAAATTCATAAAAAGTCAAAAAATCCAAGTTTTAAGGGCCACCCTAAATATCCCTTTTAGGACAAGTGAGGGGCATTCTAATAAGCAAGTAGGGTACCTGACTCTAAAGCTTGAAAATGAAAAAGTTGTTTTTTTTTTTGGCATATTGGCAACTAAGTTAACACGATTTTTTTCTACAATTTCACTAAAGAAAGAAATTTGAAAATAAATTTCTAAAGTAAAATTTTAGTACAAAAACTATACTTTGTGCTGACTATAATAGAAGACCTTAATATTCTTAACTTTAAATCATAAATTGCAATTTAGTTTTGAATTTTTCTACTATTGTTGTGAACAAGGGATGTGGCACTGTTTTTATTAAGTTAACGGTTGTAAATTTTGTAAATAAGTACTGGCAATGCACTTTTTGCCAATGTTGGGAAAGCGTTCTAAGTCAGTACTGTGCCAGTGCTTTTTTATTTTTACGGTTGTAAATTTTGTAAATCAAGTACTGGCAAACCACTTTTTCGAACGTTGGCAGAGCGTTCTAAGCCAGAGCTGTGCCAGTGCTTTTATAATTTTTACTGTTGTAAATTTTGTTAATTAAACACTGGCAAAGCACTTTTTACTAACGTTGGCAGAGCGTTGTAAATCAGTGCTTTGCCAACACTTTATTTGTTGGATCATTGGCAAATAGTGCTCTGCCAGTGCTTGATTTTTCAGACCATTGGCAATTTCTGGCTGCGTTGTTTTTTACTGTTTAAAAAATTAATCACAAATGTATTAAAAATGAACCACAAATGTAGTAAAAAATATACAAACATTTTTTTGTTTTTGGGTAAAGTGTTTGTAACCGTCATATAATGGCAATAGTAATCAATTTTATTATAATTAATAAATAAAGAATTTTTTAGTTAGTTTTTTATTGAAAAATTTAACGGTGACAATGGATATGCCAGACTGCAGCAGTTTTGTCCCTTCCAAGTGCTCGCCAGTGGTTAATTTATGTGCAAATTAAACAAAGTATTTTTCATTGTTAAATTGCTCTATAGACTGTAAAAAATCTTATAAAATTGCTTCTTTAATATTTGTAAATTACCATGTAATATTTAAATATATTTATTATATTTTGCATGTACAATTATTGATTTAATATAGTATTCTGTATGTTTATAAACATGATAAATATGTTGTACACACTTTTTCTGGAAAGACACTTATTTTAGTTAATAAAGTTTTATATTCTAAATGTATCAATCGAAAATATTTTCTAAACAAAACAAAATTCTAAAAATGAAAAATTTGATTTCCTTTAAAAAACAAACAATAAAAAATATTTAAAAAAAAGGAAAATATTCTACAAATATTGGCATTGAAGTTAACTGGATTTAAAGAGCAATTTAATATGTTAAAAAGTTGCTGAAAAAACTTTTATACATAGAGAAAATGATGTTCAAATAAAAATGTGTTTGTGGAAATAAATACTAACCCCTTCAAACAAATAAATGTCACAGTCTCAAAGAAAACAAAATCATGTCGGAGAGCCAGTTAGTTAATATTATTTCCGCTGTTCTGCAACTCGTTGCTGTTGACATAGTAATACATTTAAAATAATATTATATTGTATTTACTTTTTAAATTTGTAATAAATGTATGCTAGTAATAAACCATCCTTCAAATACCTTCCTTGGTAAATTTCCATGAAAACTAATTAGAGTGTATGAAAATCTTTTTACTTTGTGTCATACAATTACCTAAACAGATATAACCTACTGACAGGAAAGCAATCTGGATTTCGGCCAAAACACAGCTGTGTTTCTGCCCTGTTGAATGTTTCCGAGGACCTTAGACAAAATATTGATAACGATGAAATAACTTTCCTTGTTCTACTGGACCACTCTAAAGCCTTCGATACGGTAGATCACCATATTCTATGCGAAAAGATGAAATATATGTTTAATTTTTCTGAAACCTCAGTAAAATTATTAAGGTCATATCTTTCTGGTCGCACGCAATCCGTATATATTGAAAATTCTATTTCTAAAAAACTTTCTGTGACAAGAGGGGTACCCCAAGGATCTATTCTTGGCCCTCTTCTTTTCTCAATGTATGCAAATGATCTACCTATCCAATTAGACAACTGCAACGTGCATATGTATGCGGATGACGTCCAGCTCTACCTTGGCACCTCAATAGGTAAACTTGATGAGTCACTAAATAAACTAAACATGGATTTAAATCAGATCTACAGGTGGGCGACAGCCAATGGCCTTTGTCTAAACTCTAAGAAGTCTAAATGTCTATTAATTTACAAGAAAACTTTGAATTTCACAAGAGACTTGGATATCACGTTGAATGGCCAAAAAATTGATATTGTCAAATCTGTCAAAAACCTAGGAATTATTTTTAATGAAACCCTTACCTGGTCAAATCACGTTAACAGCATCGTAGGCAAAACGCACTCAATGCTACGGAACCTTTGGGTAACTAGATCGTTTACTTCTTTTAATACCAGGAAACTCATTGCCAATTCATATCTTATGCCCAGCTTAATCTATGGATGTGAAATTTTTGCAAATTGTGACTCTATCAGTAAACGCAAATTGAATGTAGCTTATAATAATATCACTAGATACGTCTTTGGACTTAGCAAATATACTGAACTATCACCATACGCCTCGAAATTACACGGAACTACCTTTGACAACCTTATGAAAATCCGATGCATAACGTTTTTTCATAAAATTATATACGATCGTGAACCAAACTACCTATATCAACGTGTGAACTTTGCTAAATCGAATAGAGGTAGGCTAGTAAAATCTTTTAAATTTAAATACCTACTTTCAACATGGCAGTTTTTTGTTGCCGTGACACGTCTTTGGAATAGACTACCAATTAAACTTCAGGGTAACAGTAATGCAGTAATGTTTAAAAAAGACCTTAAAATATACTTTAACAGCAATGCTTAGTGACTTTATTATGCAAATTATTATGATTTTTTTCTTTTTTCTCTTTCTTTTTTTTTTGATTTGATCCTATCTTTTTATTTTATTTTTTTTAATTTCATGGTTTTTAAACATTTTGAACTTAACATCTTTTATATGCTATTTGTTTTTTATCTTATTTATTTTTCTAAATAAACATGTATAACGTAGTTTTGATTATTTTCTAACAATTGTTTTTATATACATATATATTATTTTCTTTATTTGTAACTCATGATTATTTTTATATCTAAATTACTGTTTTTAATGTTTTAATTAAACAATGTATTGTACAAATTAATTATGAGCACAGATATTTCTATGCTTTAATTATAAGATTTCATCTTGTTGCATAGAAAAGGAAATAAATAAATAAATAAAATAAATAAATAATTCAAAAAAATAAGTTAGTATAAAAGTTAGTAAAACGTCTTGTAAATCAGGTATACTATTTTTTTAGCAATTTTTTTTGCTAAAATCGTGTTTTCAGCTAAAATGTTTGTTATGCTTATTCAGCACTTAACTGTTTTATACTAATGCTTTACTAATATACTAATGTTTTACTAATTAACTTTGCTAAAAAAAATCGTGCTGATAAGTACATTAATAGTGTGGACGACAACCAGATTGAAAGATATACGCAGAATGAATCAGATGTCGCGGCATGTGAAGATGTAGTAGAGAAGAGGAAAATTATACTAAAAAGTACAACTCTAATAAGACATATAAAAATATCAACCATGGAAGACTTTTGTATCTGTTTTTCATACATAAAACAAAATTGAGGATTAAAACAACTTAAATTTTGCGTTGTCACCGGCTTGTGAAAATAATTGTCTATTAATAAAATAAAAGACAAAAGAAAATATTTAAATTTAATATGTATTTCTATAATAAATGTTAATAGATTAATAATCTAGTGTGGTCAAATTGCAAACAAACATATACCGACATGTAGACAGAGTAAAGCGAAAGACAAAGACACATATCTTAGTATGGTTCCTTTTTCTTATTGCAAAAAAAAGTGTTGTTTTTTTCGTTTCGTTTGTTTTTGTTTATTTTTTTGTTTCGTTTCTATAATTATCTTCGGCAGTTGCGTCCTTAAAAGATAGTATCATTTAGACAACCATTGATGTAAGTAGTTAAAAGAAAATTTTTGTTATGTTATATATATTTATTTATTTCTATATATTTTCAGATATTAAATTAATTTATATCGTCAATGTGGGAAAATGAAAATTTTTATATTTCGTAATTATTGTAAATTATTTTTAAAAGAATCACAAAAATATGTTTAATGATTTTCAGCAAATATATTAACTAAATTACATTTTTTTTTTGCGTTTTTTTCAGTCTACTAAAATTCAGCAAAAAATGTATTAATTTTTACCAACGCTTTTTATTTCTAATCTACTAAGTGTTTGCAAAACTTTTGCTGAATCTACTAATTTTGTTGCTCGCTGATTTTCAGCAAAAGATTTTGCTGACATTAGCAATTTTTTTGCTAGCACCCTCCTGACTAAAATTTTGCTGACTCAGCAAAATTTTTTGCTGTCTTTACAAACTTTTTTTTTGAGTGTAGTAACCCAGGTAGAAATTTGGGATGGTACAAAAAACGAAGAGTTTTCAAAACGTTTGTTTTTGATGGTACTAAAATAAAAGCGTTTCCAAAGCGATAATTGCAAATAATACGAAAAAAGCATTTAAAAAACATTATTTTGGATTGCTATTCGAACGTTCGGACAAAGTATTTTAGGAATACTTTTTATACAAAACTTACAAATATTTGTGAAATAAAAACACTGGAAAAACATTGGTTCAAAGCGTTTTTCCAACGTTTGTAAAAAGTACTTTAGAAGTTCTTATCGTACAAAATTTACAACGGTTTATAAAATGAAACCAATGTAAAACCATTGCGTTAAAGCGTTTTTCTAACATTTGCCAATAGTACTTTAGAAATACTTTTTTTTTTTACAAAATATTTTACTGATTAAAAAACAACACTGTCATAAGGGGGTCTATCTATATGCGAACTCGGTTTCTTATGCAATTTTTTTATATAATGAAATATATCTATTTTCCAATAGAGGGCTTTTTATTTTCATATTTGAATATTCGATTTTTAATTTCATTGATTTTATTGATATGTTTTTATATATCAAATTTAAATCTATTTTTTCTTTTGTGGTTGTCACAATATCGTTTCGTCAAAATTATGTTTTATGTTTATATTTTTTATACTAAATCACATTTCCCTTAGTTTAAAACCCTGAAGTAATACTTTTATGTTTCAAGCTTATTAATTTATATTTTGTTACTTTAAAATATATTTTAATTAAATTCAATAAAAATATTATTTTTCAAAATGTAAATATATAAAATTGTTTAAAATTATTATTCTGATATTTGTGTTGAAAACAATGACTAAAGTACTTTAATTGTAGCTTTTTTAACGCTTAGAGAACGTTAAAACTGTAAATTGATATTTATGAACAATTCATAAAGATCTTTAAAATTTGTCTTTTGAGCGTTTTGACAATGTTCAAAATTACAACCCTCAAAGCGGTTATCATTTGGGTCGTTTTCATAACGCTTAATAACTGTAAGCCAAAATGTTCTGCAAATACTTATTTAACGATTGAAAAAGCATTTCAAAAATTTTGTTTTGCAATGTTTTGAGAACGTTATAAAATACCATCCTCAGACCGTAAATTTGGGTTATCATTTTGCACATTCTCAAAACGCTTTAAATTTGTAATTTGGTATGTTCTGAAAACGCTTGTACCATCATGAAAAATGCTTTTAAAACGTTTTAAAGATTGTATTTTTCTACCTGGGAAGTTTCATACAGACACATCAGGCTATGACTCGGAACATCACCGCTTATCGAGTTGAGCTACGTTCTACACAGCGATGAGTACGGCGAATTGGAGTTTTGTCAATCACAGCATTCACAATGTATTGTTGTAATCAGAAGAGACAGAGTTAACTAATACCTATGAACAATTTATTTTTTAAATAGAATGCATTATTTTTTTAAATAAAAAAAAAACTACTGTATAAAATGAATGTAAAATCATAATATAGTAATTTGATGTGGTTTGTTTTTTTAAATGAACTATAAATGTATACTAACATTTTATTTCCTCTACAAATTACTGTTTTTCAGTTAAAAACAAAGATACTGTGTACAACTAAAACAACTACAAATATTTACAGCCAAAATTCCCTGAGTGTATCACTGCCATATGATAAGCATAAGCATTGTGTCCAGTTAACAGGTCAGCAAATTTACGACATTCAACCCTACTTGGTACTACACACATAGAAATATTTAGCTGTTTGCCAACTGAAATACGGGGTACTTCTACTCAAATTCTTTTATAATTAATTTCAGTCGGTTGGTACAACTCAACATTAGCTTCCACAACAAAGCTCGGTTCATTCAACTGAATTTCAGTTGCAACACACAAAATATTCAGAAATCTAATGTAAATATCGTTGTACGAACTTAATTTATGAGTTGTTACCATTAAATACACTTTTCAATTCGGTTGGCAATTTATTTCTCTGTGTGTATCTATCTGTTCCGTTAAAAAAATACATCGTACCTCCGCCTGTAGTCCCATTTAACAATCTCCCAATGAAAACGCTTTTCATATACGAGTTGATCCAACATACTGTCCATGAAAGGGTGATACCCAGCTGTGGCTCCGGACTCGTTTGAGTTGTAGCCAAACCAATGGTGGCAAACGAGTAGGATATCTCATTGCCCGGCCTAGCCACAGGACACGGAATCTATAAAACACATACCCCCATCGCTATGGAAATCGTATTGAGTCCTCGCCTACACTTCTGAATAATCCTGGATGAAGTGACCGAAAACTCAATTGCCTTAAGCGCTGCTTGAAAGCCACTACATATTCTGATACTCCTATGAAATCATTCGTTATCGATTATGAAGTTCAATGAGATGATATTTTAAAGTCGCACACCTTCCAAAAGATCAGAGCCCTACCCACACTCGCCCTTTTAAATCTGTGTATTTCCTTGTCATAATCAGAAAGTTCACCTTCTTGTTGATCAATCCATATCTTTCCTTTGCCTATTTGAGCTTCCACAGACCATAAAAAACTCGAGTAGCAATTACTTTAGTTGAAAATTTTGGGAGAAATATTTTTTTTTGTTTTCCGTGTCAAATTGGAAAATCGTTTTCAGTAATGTTTACAATTTGAAAAATATGTTTTGAAAATTTTAAAAATCCAAATCCTTTCACAAGTGTCTTAAAATTGTTCGAGTTGGTAATCCTTTTTTTTTTTTTGTTTTATTGTTTAGTAGCAATTGAGCAATGACCTTAATCCCGTACACAACAAACACAACAACAACAACGTCAACATGTACTGGTACACATGTTTGCATTTTTTATTTTTTTGGATACATAACGAAAGTGGCATCCCGATGGATTTGATTTGAGTTGCATAAAACAAGCAAGACACTAATGAGTCTCAGTGCACTAAACACGCACGCCTTAAAGAAAGCAAATATTGTTGTTGGGCAGCGACAACGACGACGATCATCAGAGCACACATACCTGTTGCATATGATTCTTTTTGATTTTTCACCGTCAACAGTCAGGCGCCAAATGGAGTTGTTGGTGGTGGTTGCTGAGTCCATATTAAACACACTCTTCCTGAAGAATTTCTCGCATTATATTTAACACACAGATACACACAGTTGAGTGCGTATGAATATGAATTAATCATCGATTGTCTGATATGTCCCCAATTCTTAGCATCCTTCACATGTTTACAATTTTTATTCCAGAAAATAAAAAAAAAAAAATATACATATAATTTTTTAAATTCTTCTTTGCCGATAAGCGTAATTTTCTTTATACATACAACTCACACATGAAGATTATATTCTTCATCGTGCAACATATTTCAACATCAACGCATCATCAGCAGTTACACACAGATACATGACACTATGGGCCATAGACATTACGGTGCTTGTTCTTCAAAATCAAAGTAGTTGACTGCATTTTAAGTTGACTGAATCTTAAATTTTTAATTCTTCGTCATTTGGGAACCCATAAGTTAAGATCTTAGATTTTGTTTCTTAAGCAATAACAATTGAATTTTCTAAATATGGGTTCTTACCCACACACAGAGAAAAATTTAGGTATTTGGCAACTGAAATTTGGTTACTACGACTCAAATACGGTTATTACGAATTTCAGTCAGTTGGCACAAATAAACATTAGTTTTCACAACAAAGTTCGGTCCAAATCTAATGTAAATATTGTTGTACTAACTGAGTTTATAGAATAAATTGGTTGGAATTCCATTGCAACCGACAAAATTCAATCATTATTCAATCATTTTAGTTGTAAGTACTTAAAATTTATCATCATTATAATTAAACTATATTGTGAACAGAAAATATGTAAAATTAACCAAAAGACAGTCACATCATTCAAACTATTGGTTTTCCTTATCAATATTGAAAAAATATTATCTTCTGCATTACTTATAATATTAACAGCCAACCACTTATCGGAGACTTCGTCACTTAAATAAAATAATTGCAGTTAAAATCGATAATTAGTTTCGTCTATAAAAAAAAACAATCACTCTACCTAAAATATTAGTTTTCCTTACCAATTTTAAAATAATATAAAATTTTTCTATAGTTTTGGTCATATATGGGACTAATTAATTGTATGGACTAATTAATTGATGATTTCATTACAATTTCATTGATATCAATTGTAATGACATTATTTTCATTAGCATTTGTTTAATTAATACTAACGAATTTCATTGATAATTGGCAATAATTTAAAATTTCATTACCATTAGTAATGCATCAATTAAAGGAAACAAATTACAATTGACAGATAAGATTTTCGAAAAACTAATGATGAATATCGATGAAATCTGGGCTTCACAGGAGCTTTGTATTATGAGCGTTACTTAGCTCATAATACAAATTGGCTATGTCCGAAAAAGATCCCGAGAGATTAATTTTTTATGTAACAGCCGCAGGGTGTCCAAATTATTTGTTTACCCAAATACGTACCTAACAATACCAATTTAATCACTCTGATAATAAAATGGAACATTGGTCTAAACTGGAACGATATAGAAAGAACCGGAAACGAGTGGAATCGGAAAGTTTGCATTAGGTTAAGTTTTGCGATATTTCGATTAATTTTCGAGATACTAGCCATTTTATCAAATGGTGATTTTTTAAAATGCCCAGCGAGATAGGGCAAAACGGTGTAGGAGTATTAATACACCCTTATAAACTAAATGGGATAGGTCCAGGATTGATCAATTTTTATAAAACATTCATATGATGATTTTGTTTATTTATTTTTACTTATTTACATGATAATACAAATAAACTATGTAAAGCAATTTACATCCCACTTTTTTTGTAAACAAATGCTTTTTTTGTTCAATTGTAATTAATTTTTTAGGCATTCGGTTGATTTCATTGGCAGTAGTATGACAATTAAATGGTAATGGAATTTGTTGGCATTAGCATTAGTGAACTAATGCTTATGAAAAAATCTCATATATGGTTTTGGTACGTTTGGTCACGTTTCAAGTTCAGGAACATCAACACACTAAAAAGACCTGAGTGCCGGAATCTTTAGAAAACCTCATATACATTTTTAGTGCCTAAACAATGTTTGTATTCTTTAGAAACACACGATTGTGTTTTTAGTTCCCCTATCATTGCACTATATGTATATGAACCCACAAATAAATCTCAATAAGTGGATCCACAAGTATGTCATAATGTACCCTCAAGAAATTTATATTTGATGTTAAATCATCTCATATTTTCTGAATCCCCTGCTTTATATGGGTTTCCATCCCATAGTACTGCAAACACATAATTTTATACGCGTGCCAAAGTTAACCATTCATTCACTCACTCATGCATGATACCATTTGCTGATGTTGAGGATGATGCATTCAAACAAACAAATTTTTGCATTTTGTTCACTTTTCCTCTCCATCAGCATCTTCATCTATTCATGACCATTTTCAAGCTTATCTTTATTTTTCTGTGTGTGGACATGAATGTATTCCATGCATTTACTGGTAATATGTTTTCTGGGTTGCAAATGAATAAAAGCTGAAATATTTGTTTGTATCTTTTGCATTGAGTTGCAAACTATTAATCAAATTCATTTTTATTTTTTTTTGGTGTTTGTTGGTTTGTCTGCTTATTTAGCTTGTTCCAATAGTGTTGGAGTTGATGTTCTTCTCTTGTTTAAATGTACTACCACTCTACTGTTGTCGTTTTCTGATGTCTACTGGGTAATGGTGGTGCTGGTGTTTGGATGTGTCCAATCTGGGTGCCACTTGCAGGCGTAATTAGTTGAAAATTGTCTTAAGTGTTCTGCATATAAAAAAGCTTAAAAATAATAATGTTTTTGTAAGTGTTGTAGTGATTTGATAAGTTGATATGGTTTCGGTATTTTTCTTATTTTATATTTCTTTTCATTTAGTGGGTTGGGTCTCTGTGTTTTTTTTTCTTTTTTTTTGTATATTTCGGTGAAGAAAAATAAGTGTGTTTTTAGTTCACCAAGTTATTAAGTCATTAATTATGCAAAGTGGTACAAATATTGGTAAAGTATTTCTTAAAAAGCCCGACAGGTGATTTAAAAATGATACAAAAAATAAACCGTCATTTGATTTTAATGGATAGTATAGTTAGTCAGTACAGCGAGATGTTTGTGTCAAGATGTCCAACAAGTAGAAAATTTGTGAAATAATTGTCACTCCTAGAACAACATATTTGTCATATTTGGGGCAAAAATGTGATTAGTGGTTTACAAAGTATACATGGAAGATACAGATCAATAGAAAATTTTCGCAAAATTTTGTATTTATGTTGGAAAAGTTTAAAACTATAAGCTCTACACTCAGAAAAGTTCTGCAGTTGCTACATGATAGTTGTTTTATGTGGTAATGCGGTAGATGATAATTGTTGATGCTTGTTAGGAAAATACCCAATCCACGTGTTTGGTTACTAAGAAGACGAGGATGGAGCAAAATTGATAATTAAGGTTTTTTGTTAAAGCTCTACCTATTCTGGAGGCTTTAGCTTTTCTAAAACTTCGGGTTTTGATGAGATCTTTAGCCAGATCGAAATACTAGTATCAACCTAGCTAATAAATATGTTGGATTTGCTTTATTTTTGTAAATATACGGAGGTTGAAAGGTCGTTACAAATAGAAAATAACATAAAAATAATCTCGATGTATATAAAAACAAAAAACTAATATAACTGTAAAAAATATTACTTGAGCCAGAGTACACACTAAAAATTTTTTATATAAATAACACATTTTTGGTCTTCAAAGTTTAGTAACGTCATGACCTAACCACGAGGTTGATTACTAAGAAGACAAGAATGGAGCAACATTGATTATTAATAGGTTTTTGTTAAAGTTCTGCCTATTATATAGGCTCTAGCTTTTCTAAAACTTCGGGTTCTGATGAGATCTTTAGCCAGATCGAAATACTAGTATCAACCTAGCTAATATGTTGGATTTGCTTTATTTTTGTAAATATACGGAGGTCGGAAGCACGTTATAAATTAAAAATACCATAAAAATAATCTCGATGTATATAAAAACAAAATAAGTAATACAACTTCAATTGTAGTGGCTTTATTTCGAAAAGTAATTTTCTATGTTTTTGACCATTGTTTTTTTAAATAACTTACCAAAAACAACCTCTTTGTTGTAACGTCTACTTTATGCAGCTTAGGGTGTTTCATTTTTCCAAAGACGTGGTTTTCATATGACTTTGATTGTACCTGGGGTTGCCATATGGCCTGGAACGAGTTTGAGTGTCAAGAATTGTCTTGTCAAGTGTCAAGATAAAATATATTTTGTCAAGCTAAAACACTTGTTCACGTTTTAAAGTTTATTTTTAATTTTAAAAATTTAAAAAAATGTATCATCAATTGTTTAACCACCAAACTCCAACACTGATTTTTATATTTTTTTCCAAAACCCATAATTCATTTTAATTAACTTAAAAAGTACCAACACACCAACATTTTCAAATATGAAGTTTGATATGCATGTTGCCTATATTTTTATCACAGAGCTCTAAGAAAACCACTAAAATTGGACCTCCGGGAAAAAAGCGAAAAAAGCCGAAGCAATCCGAATATCAAAATAAGCAAAAACACGGCTTAACTTAAACTTAAAAGGATTGGCATATATATATTTGATCGTAGTACCCACAATTACTACATTTTTACAATAACAAAAACTCGAAATTTTACTAAACGATATATTACCAGATGCTCATCTCTTTCTAAGGATACCGCATTTTCCTATTGTTCCTACGGTAGAAATTCCGAAAAATTTCAACAAAAAAACTAAAAATTCGGTTATTTTTGATCCCAGTTTTTAGCAGCTGATCTATCAAAATGTCATTTCAGAAAACACCAAGGATGGTAACCGATTCGATGCGGGTATTGGTAAGGGTAACGCTATTTTATTGTATTTCGGTAACGTTATTGTAGGGGTAACTTAATTTAAGTTATTCGGGTAATGCGAATACTCACCGATCTTTTTAGCACCATTATGCCCGAATTCCGATGACTGTCTAGTTTATGATGAAAATTTGGGAAAATATATCTATTTGTAGCGATTATTTTTTCTGATTTTGTTACATTATTTCGGTAACGATATTTAAAGGGCAACGCTATTTCAATTATTTCGTTAACAGTATTTTGGCTATAACGGTATTTTAGTTATTTCGGTAACGGTTTTTTAATGTATTGGTATTTTAGTTAGTCGGTAACGGTATTTGACAGATATCTATACTTCAATTATTTCGGTAACGGTCTTGAATCGGTAACGCTATTTTAGCGGTACTACCTGCCATCCCTGGATAAAACCGATCGATCATAGATTTTTTCTTTATAACATATCCGAATTTCATTGATATCGGAGTGAATCAGTTGGGATACTTTCCTTCTCGTGCAAGTTAATCTTCTTAAATTCTTTATTAATCTGTGTGGATTCAATCCGAATGCTTCGTGGCATATAATAATATTAAAAATGCATATTGAATGTTATTAAGAAAAAATACATTTTTTCTTCAGTGTATTAATAAATAACTTGCATTTATATTGTTAACAAAAATTCACAACAGCTTAATTAAATGTATTTAAAAATAATTAAGATAAAACAACTCAAACCTACAATTCTTTGGCTATATAACGTTAAAAAAAATACAAACTTTTTTGTGAAAAAAAAAAAACAAATCATTAAAAACAATTAATGAAAATCCCCAACATTAAGTGTTTTCATTAATGCGTTGACATTTGGAAAGATAAGACATTAAAAAGCAATTATACCAGACAAATCAGCAAACATATGAAAATATTTATGTGGGATTTGTGTTAAATGCAAGACATTAAATGATCATAAAAAACACCAGCTGAAGTAGATAAATGTCTGACTTATAGAGTATGTGACTATCTGCAAACACCTTTATTTAATTTACAACTATTGAAAATAAAATGTTTCAAAAATATTAAACACAAAAAAAAAACCGACTAAATCTTTTCTTTTTCTGTTTGATATTCAAAACAAATAAAATACCTATAAAATGTTGTATCTGTTTTAAATTAAATCAAACACTAAAACAGAACCAAAGTTTAGGATGTCCCTTAAAAAATCGTTTGTTCCACCCTCCCAGTTTTAGTGCAAATGATTCCAAATGGGAAAAAAAGATTTTTTTTTGGAAAAAAGTGCCCGTGCCGGCCCATTTTTGAAAAAAAGTGTGTGTTTTTTTTTTTAAATTCAAAAATTTCAAAAATTAGAAGAAATTTAATTTCTATATCAATTAATTCATTTAATTAACTCAAATTTATTCAGATATTTAATTCTGACTTCATCCGATATCATAAATCTATTTTAGAATGGCATCAAAATTTGCACACAAATTTGATAAAAATGCAGAAAAGGTGTTTTTTAAAACTTATTTTAATGATTTTTTTTATATTGCCCATTATTATTATTATTTATAATATAATAATTGTAATTAAAAAAAGATAAATTGAACACCCAGAAAAAAGATTGTCTGGAATTCGGTCATAACCATCAAAGTTTATTTTAGAGGACATTATTTCATTAGCAATTACCTCTAATCGATTATTAAAGCAAAAAAAAAACTCTACTGGAAATTAAAAACAGGGAAAATGAACTTAAACACAATCCGATTATATAAGTATTGGTGTTTCCAATCAACTTTTCAAATAAATAAAAACACTAAAACATTAAAGTTCGGTTAGTAATTGTGTACGGTACACAGAAAAAACTAAAAAACGGGTTTCAATTAAAAAATTTATTGAATCAATTAATATTTTAATTGATTTTGCACCTATCACTGCAATGATAATATCAATTAAAACTTCTATTGAAAATTAAAAAGGAAAACCAAATTATAAATAACTTGTACAAAAAAAAAAAAAAAAATATGACACAAAAAAGCGTGTGAACAATACGTGTGTGTTTTTTTTGTTAATGCTGCGTATGTTGGTATATTTGGGTGTGTATGAAAAAATAATTTGTGAATTACGTCTAAAACAAAATATGTATTTATGCAATGAAAATGAAAATTATTCAAGTTCGAGGCCATAATCTATATTTCTTTATTAGGATATTGTCCTAACAAATAAACTATAGAGTTTTTGTACAAAGTACGATCTTGTTTACCCCGCCTTTACATTTTGTTTTTAAACAAAACAAGTGTAAAAATAAAAAGGAGGAAAAAAACAAACAACGTGTATTGAATATCTACCATAAGTAGACCTTGTACATAACAAACATGTTTTTAATTTATTTTTGATCAATGGTGAGAATCTTTAACATCGATAAAACTAGTTTATATGAATGTTTGATGTTTTGCATAGGATTGTCACTTCTTTCAAAATGTGTTCTGGTGATGGGAACCTAGAAAATTACCAAAATAGATCTATCAACACATTCCTGAAAGTGGTAAATTTGAAAACAAAAACACTAAAGAAATATAGAGTATGGCCTCGAAATTAAATAATTTTCATTTTCATTGCACAATTATAGGTCGAAAAAACATAATTTTTATTTTTAATAAAAATTATATCAAACTTGTATTTATGTATCTAAAAGTCAATTAAAATATTAATTGAATTAATTAAATATTTATTTAGAAACAAATTTAATTCAAATCAAATCTTGAATTAGATATTTTAGGTTGATAATTTTTTCTGTGTAGAAGCAACCATTTATTTACTGATATTACAAAAAACATAGTACAAATGATACAATGGTGCCACAAATAGTCGACAATCAAAAGTGGCAACTGCAAAATACGGGTTTCCCAATCAAATATGCGATTTAATAAAGGTTTCAGTAGAACCAAGCGAATTGTGGATTTCAATATTTATAGAAGCAACTAATGATTGGTATTGGTAAACGAATTTTAGACTATGTTTGTTTTCCTAACAAAATATTTAAATTCAAATTTAGCACTAAACATTTATAAGTGTTTTTGGTGCAATGGGTAGAGCGGCAGCCAATTACTCATAGCTTCCGAGTTCAAATCCCGCAAAAGGCAAATGCAAAAAGTTTTTTTTTTTAATAAATTAAAATAAAACACTAAAATGTTCAAACAGCACATAGTTGAAACAAAACTAAAGGTACTTATGGTGCAATCGGTATGACAGAGGACTATTAATCTGAAGGTCCCCGTTCAATACTTGAAAATCATAACCACCAGAATTTCATGGGCAACAAATTCGGTGGACACAACTGATACTGTTATCACTAACGGTTAAACGTTTTTTAAATAATAATAAAGATAATTATAGTCTAATCAAATTAACAGTATGCAAACCTTGGTTCAAACATTCAAATTTTCTTAAATTTTTTTGCAAAATAAGCAATTTTTATAAAATGCCCTGGAAATAAATCGCTTCACACACAAACACGAATTATATTTTTTTTTATTTATTTTCTTTTCTTGAATTACAATTTCTACACTTAGGAAATTATGTTGGTAAAGACGACAGCAATTGTAGTCAAAAACAAATGAAATGTCATTTAAAAAAAGGACGACTTACATTTCATTAAATTCAACTAACATTGTCATTTGTTTTTTAATGTTCAAAAAATGACTAACAATTGTAGTAAAAATGAACCATATGGTAGTAAAAAATAAACCAAATTTTTTTTTTTTATTTTTTTTAAATAACAAAAAACAACTGTAAAAAATGAATGTAAAATCATAAAACAGTCATTTAATGTGAGTTGTTTTTTTAAATAAACTACAAGGTTAGTTAAAAATTTTATTTGTTCTACAAATGACTTACATTTACATTAAAAATAATGAAACTGTATTACAACCCAAACAATATTTTTAAAGCAGAAGTTCACTGAGTGTATTTTAAAATGGCGTTCGACATCTCCAAATAAGGCATTTTAAAAAATCTTTAAAATAAATTGAAAAAACCTGTTTTTGGAAATTCGTGGGACATATTTGATTCCATGTCAAAGTGGGTTAATGATATCAGATGAAGTCAGTATTCCATATCTGAATAATTTTGAGTATATAAAATGAACAAATGAAATGAAAAATTAAATTTTTTAAAATATCGAATTTTGTTGGTTTTTAATAAAAATACACATTTTTTAGAAACTGGGCAATTCTTTGTGACGAAATTTGGCACAGGTTAAATTTTAAAAGAGAAAAATGTACTGATTTCTTCCACTTGATACCATTTGCAGTAAAACTGGAACGTGTAATGACATATCTATATTTAAGGGACACCCTACTATACAGTTTTAGGTGAACAAGTCAATTCCTAAGAAAAAGCTATAAAAATAAGTTTATTAAAAAAAAACGGAAAATTTTATAACCAGGAAAGAAAGAGGAGAGAACCTATTACTAAAGCTTTTTACTATATATCTTTATTTTGCAAGGTTGTTTTCTTTTTTTCTAGAAAAACTTGTGAAAAGAGGGTATTAAGATCTTATTTTTATTTCTTTCGTTTTAGGATTTGTTGGCATTAAAGCAAATGTGTGTGTGTGTATGTCATTACGTGTGTTAAGATATTTGTAGTGAATTTTTCCGTTCAGGCTATAAATAAGGTGGGCGACATGTAATAAATTTTCGCTCCTGGACAGAAATTATGTTTACATAGGCAAACAAAAAATAATTTGTTCATTAAAATATACTTATACATACATATGTATAGAGGTTATGTCAACATTACATGACACATTTGTGTTTGTGAAATAAAATGTTAAATAATAAAGCTATAAAATTATATGATAACATTATGATTCCTTAAAAAGTAATGAAATTCTGAAAATTATATAGATTAACATACAAATTTTCCCAGACTCAAATATTATATGATTCATTATATTTGAAATGGGTTGAAAACGAAAAATGTAACAGTTTTTTTTTGTTTTTTGTAAATTTTACAAATCCATTTTAATAAGGAAACTTAGTGAAATTCTATGAATAAAAATTTGAATTAAGATTTTCTTTCAATATCCCAGTAAAAAACGCTGCTTACCAGCAAACAGGTTTGTAAGGGAGTAAGCCAAATAGAATCCCTTACAAACCTGCTTACATATGCCATGCTTTTTATATGGGGAATCCCCACTTGGAAGCATTACTTTTGGGCAAAATAAGCGCGGGTTTTAGCGCTTATAAAAAGCTGTGATTTCATGGCTTTCAGTCAAATCATATTTCATGTCTACATTATTACGATTAAAAGTAATAATATAAATAATATATAATTTATTTTACATAAAATTCTAAAGACATTAATTTTAGACATAATATAATAATTTTTTTTTACCGCACCTCGTGGTAGTTCTTCAGGAACAGTGAAACGACTAATTATTTTTTTAACATACTCGAAAACACCAAACACAATCGGAAAGCACTCGGGAAAACTGGTTAATATCGTTTATCATCTACGACATGAAACTTTCTGCATTACCACCTGCATCCTCGTAAGGGATTAACATAAGCTGCTTACAACCTGCGTCATTGTAAGGAAAACAGTAAGCTTAACAATTTTTTTTGTTTATTTTTATACGAACAACATAATAGTAAGCACTTACTTCAGCGCATTTGTTTTATCCTGCTTCTAAAAACACGAAAATTTTTTACTGGGATATATCAAACATGTTTTATACTGTAAACAATTATTATTTAACTTAACGACCTGCTGCAATTGCTTCGCAGTAAAATAGTAAATCTCAATTACCTGTTGCAGAACGACTCTGACAACTTCTGCTTTAAAAATATGTTGTTGTTTGGGGTGCAATACAGTTTCTTTATTTTTAATGTAAATGTCAGTCATTTTCAGAACAAAAATAAATTTTTTACTAACCTTCTAGTTCATTAAAAAAACAAACCACATCAAATGACTGTTTTTTGATTTTATATTAATTTTTTATAGATGGTTTTTGTTATTTAAAAAAATAAATATTTGTTTATTTTTTCCTGACACATGTGGTTCATTTTTACTACAATTGTAGTTAATTTTTTGAACTTTAAAAAACATATGAAAAAGTTAGTTGATTTTACGGAAAAGTAAGCCATCCCTTCTTTAGGTGAAATTTCATTTGTTGTTAACTACATTTGCAGTAGTCTTTACCTACATAGTATTCTAAGTGAAGTTATAATTTCTGTTCTACAAGCGATGCTTTTTATGTGGAGTTTGTCCTATTTGCAATAGATTATTTACCTGCAAACTAGAGCAGGTTTCTTTAGAACCGGTTCTAAACTGGTTCTGGTGAATCCTTACATTTTGACTCCCAAGAACCAGAGCTAGAACCGGTTCCATGTAACCGCTGGTAAAATAAGCTATTCTAGAACAGGTTCAAAGATAACCTGTTCGAAAAAATTTAGCTGGGCTTGACAAGAAATTCAAAATTTAAAAAATTTGTTCATAAGGTATTTTACACAAGATATGTCTGTTAGCGACGATTGGGAAATGAGAATATTCGCAGACGATATGTTACTACCCTGCGGGAAATGGACCAGTCACTGATATGGTCACGTGGCTAGAACTTTGTGTGTTTGAACCAGTCCTAGTTTCGGTTCTGTTATATGAAAGTGACCGCTACTTTTAACATGGGCTTGTCATAGGAGGTGACAATTGCTACATGTGGAGCCCTGTGTGACGTGGCGAATAACTTGACCAAGGTAACCTATCACCGTACCGACTGAAATGAATATGCTACGGGACCAGTTAGAAGTAGTTAGCGTCAAAGTATGACCATTTTAGGATTTATGTGATATGGAACAGAACCAGTGGGAAAAAATTATCACGTGACTGGTGTAGGTGTACGTGTCGTAGAACTGGAGAAAAATTGTTGAAGGAAAACTGGTCACATATTAAGCGCAATGTGTTCTGTTATAGATTTAGTTTGAGTGAAATAGTTTTGTAAAGTACCACTGCACTGGTCTAAAGGGTACATGTCGCAGGGCATGTGAAAAGTAATTAGCAAGTAACCTGACACTTTTTATTCAACGTGTGTCATATTATGTAGGGGTTGCTGAATAGCCCGTCGAAACCATTCACTGCACTTATTCAAAACAGCGTGTCATACCATCTTAACAAGATATTTTGAAACCAATATGCAGATATTTTGCAATTTTAATTTATATTCTTGTAAAGTGTTTCAAGTTTTTGAAAAGTGGTGCACAAAATCATATTCTGGTGATATATTTCTGGTTTTCTGGCAACGATATTTTATGTATAAAATCTCCATTCACTCGAAAAATCGCCATTAAAATCGCCAGTCGGCATTTCAAAAATTAATTTGCCAAACGAGTATTGAGATCGCGACGTTTTTCGAGAAATCGCCCCATCTGACAAAATTGGTCACTGTCTAAACAGTTCCGTATTCAGTTATTTTAAACCAGTGAAGTGTTACATCTTCATTCCTACTGTCACAAAATCGGTACATAAAAAATTCCTTCAGTGTTGTGTCCACTTGGTAGCAGTCAAAGAACTGCATCCTTTGGTACTAATTGCCATGTTTTCAACCACTGCTATCGTTTTTGAACCAGTTCAATGACCAGTAGCAACTTCAACTACAACGACCCTAGTTGCTTCAGTACACTTTGATGTTATATTACTTTTTCTCCAACCAGTGCATGTTTTGTCACCATAACTATAGTCAAGTGATTAGACATTTCACCAAAATTAACACTTTTTGGTACACCACAGTTTTGGTTTCACCAGTTGCGTAACGTGCTCCCCAATCATACATCACAGAATTACCCCTTTCGATCAATCGACCCTTCATTTCCCGTAGGGTAGTAACAACAGATCCAACAAATTTAGAATCTGCAATTAAGTTACAGATAACACTAAATAAAATAGAAATTTTGACCACTAAATGGGGCATACAACTAAATAATTCAAAATCCGTCCTTTATTATGCTGTATTCAATAGAAAAAAAAAAAAAAACCAATTCCCAATAGTGATTCGTTATTCGTTTACTACTAGGCTGTGGTGCGAAGTTAATTTATCAAAAAAATTGTTATCAGGCCTTTTTCCGTTAAATCAAAAAATATCCCCAAAAAATTCCTAATTAGAGAAAAGTTTGAACAAAGTAGTAAAGTTAAAATATTTATCTTATTTGCCCACATTTACCATGCTTGTGAGACGCTTTTCATCGATATGAAATTAAAACATATCCCAAAAAAATCAAACAATTCTACAATGTAAATTGTTAGTTAACTCAGAGCTCAACTTCTTTGTTAAATAAGCCCAAAACTACTTTACAGGTAAAATTGGTGTATAATTAATAAAATATCACTGCAAACTAGTTTTCAAAATCAGTTAATTTCAGAACTATTTTTCGTATTTTTCATCTTGAAATTTTTAGAAGGTTCTTATTTTAGGAGTCCTAAACGAGCTTCTAATATCTTATTTCGGATTGTTTCAGAGAAATTTTAGACAAATGGGGTACCAAATGAGAGATCTTTTGGAGACGCATTAACTTGTATATGAAACATTAGGGTGGTCCTTATTTTTCAACTTGCGATTTTTGGGGCTGCCCCCTCTTAAAATATTTGTTTGGGTACAAAAATTCACCATGCAAAAAATTAGAGTTCTAGCATAACGGGAAGATGTCCCGCATCGCCCTTGAAAATCGGGCCCCTTGGAAAAATGGTCATAATTAAAAAAAAAATTCTAATTTTTTTTCTTCAAAATTAAAAAAATATAAAATAGTTTTTGTGTTGGGTTTAATCATAACTACTCAGATAAAAAATATTACTTTCCCAGAAAATCGCTAACTTACCCTAACTTTGTGTCAAAAAAATGAATAAATATTTTGGGGGTACCTCAAAGTGACTTTTTTGCATTTTTGAAAATTTAATTCAACAAAAATCAAAAACCTGATGTTTGCTGTCAAGTATTTTATTAAACACATCTCAAGTATTAAATAAGCCAAGTATTACGGATATCCGTTGTCAAAAATTTTTGTTAGTGCATTTTGATTCTAGCGGATTTCAACGTTTTTTTAAATTTGTATAGACTTTTTTTTTAATAAGATGTTTGTAATATTTTATCAATGTTATTGTGTATGCTATTTTATATAATTGTAATAACTTTATTATAAAGTATAATTTTTCGTGTTCATAGTTAACCTGTGTTTTCATGGAGTCACAATTGACCCTCGTATTTTAAAGAGTCAAAAATCACAAAGATGACATAAAATAAATTTTTTTTATGTTTCTAATTGTAATTTATTTACATTTTAAAATTAATTAAAATTAATTATTTAGTATAAATTCAGACATTTGTGTTCATATTAAAATTGATTTTTTTGTACATATTCAGGAGTATTTTCGAAAAACGTATTTTTAATTTAATAGTGTAAATTTTTTTCCCTCAAAATTATTATTATGGAAAAGTTTTAAGTTCTAATTTTTACTTAAGTGACCTACTCGAAGACTAGAAACGGTTAACGAAATTTTTTTTAGAATAAATATAAATTGAATTATTCCTTTCTTTATTTTATTTATAAATTTTGCCACAAAGCTGCATTTTTCTTACGTGGGTCATATTTGACCCCAGGTTAACATGGGTTAACTATCAACAGAAAATATAGTATTTTTAAATAAAGTTATTACAATCATATAAAAAGGCATATACAAAAATATTGATGAAATATTATTAAAACCTTGTTTTAAAATAAAAATGTATAAAAATAAAAACAAACTTTGAAATCCCCGAGAATCAAAATGCCCTAAAAAAAAATTTGCCAACGGATATGCGTAATACCTGGCTTATTTAATACTTGAAATGTGCTTAATGAAATACTTGACAGCAAACACTAGGTTTTTGACAGTTATATTAGTTTTTTGTTTTTATATACATCGAGATTATTTTTATGTTATTTTCAATTTATAACGAGCTTTCAACCTCCGTATATTTACAAAAATAAAGCAAATCAAACATATTAGCTAGGTTGATACTAGTATTTCGATCTGGCTAAAGATCTCATCAGAACCCGAAGTTTTAGAAAAGCTAGAGCCTATATAATAGGCAGAACTTTAACAAAAAACCTATTAATAATCAATTTTGCTCCATTCTTGTCTTCTTAGTAATCAACCACGTGGTTAGGTCTTTTCCTAACAAGCATCATGACGTTACTAATCTTTGAAGACCAAAAATGTTCTATTTATATAAAAAATTTTTAGTGTGTACTCTGGCTCAAGTAATATTTTTTACAGTTATATTAGTTTTTTGTTTTTATATACATCGAGATTATTTTTATGTTATTTTCAATTTATAACGAGCTTTCAACCTCCGTATATTTACAAAAATAAAGCAAATCAAACATATTAGCTAGGTTGAATTTCATATTTTGTAAGATATATTGTTGGACAAATATGTAAAAACAATTTTAACTATCTTCCCTATCTGCCAGAGATGTCCCAAAAAACGAAACAGACTGATTCTAGATTTATATTTAAATACTTTTACATTTCATTCATACAAAATCGAGTTAATACATCATAAATGGATGATTTAATGTTTAGGTAATTTAAGTAAAATTTATATTCCCACACTTTTGGTTTTAATAGTAAAAGAGTATAACTAAATTTAGAAATTAAATTTTTTAAATTTATGAAAATTTATATTTTACTACAAAAGGTCTCCTGCTCAACCCCACCAACATAAAATACTCTAAAATAACATTAAATTTAAAAATCCATAAAAAAAGATGATAGGTTCATATAAATTGTAAATGTATGTATCACAGCAATCATAAGCATTTAGTAATGATTTACAATCACAAGCTGTATGCAACACATGCGACATCTGTTTGTGACTATTATCTCTTCACCTATAATGACAAGGAAGAGGAGGAGGAGGAGAAGAACTCTTAAAACTCAACACAAATACAAATTAATAACACACTTGGCGCTTGTATTTAGAATGCTATGGTGGGTGATTGTATGTGAAGAATATATTCGATTTCACTTGTGTTTGTGTGCATTTGGAATAGAAGGTGAACCCATTGGTTCACAAGAAACGGAAGTTGAATGTGGATTTTTTTTGTTTCTATTTGTGAAAGTAAACTGAGAGTAAACTATTTTATTAGAAAATTTAATTTTATTTTTCGTTTTTGCTCTAGTGAAATGAAAAGCGGCATCCTTTGTATGATTTTTCTATGGCATGCAACATTTGTTTATTTATTTCAATGAGCCGCAACAATTGATAACATACGTTCCATACTATTTTAATGCCAGATAGACTAGCTAAGGTACGGTTAATAAAAGGCCACCAATATGTTGAAATGAAAACAAAATTGCACATATTAACTATAGCGTGAGAAATTCAAATCTATTTGAAATTCCAATTAATTAATCATAATTCATGTTAAACTCTCTGATATAAAGTTTGGTAATGTCACGTGTTTACCATTAGTTTTTTCTATTATCCACTTTAACAAAAATAATTTTCCAAGTCATGGTAGCTTCTACCCGTCGAAAAAAGTTTATACATATCCATATATAGCTTGATATAACTTGATATAATTATATATATTTATATATAATTATATATGTGGCCACATGTAACGATGTATATTTACATCCCTTATATGTTTTTATACGTAAAAATCGAAGATATCTCTTTATATCGTTAAATCTAATGGTATATATTAGGTGAATTTTTTTATCTTATCATATATTTCATATAACTAAATATGAGATCATACATGCTTCCGTGTATGATAATATATAAGTATATATGATACAATAAACCAAAACATATTCTATCACTTTTATATATAATTATATCTGACATCACATATAATTCTGCAGAAACATAAGGTTTAAAATTTAAAACAAAATGTTTATCACTTTTATATATATATTTATTAGAGTTCGTCAGAAAAGTAAAAAGTTACTTTATTTTTGGGAAATCATCACTTCTTAAAAAGTGTTGACGTCAATAAAAAAATGGCGTTATTATTTTTTTTAAATTCCAACTATTTCCACTGTCGCGCGGCGGCCACAAATGTTAAATTAGCGACAATTTTCCTGCAGAGCAAAGAGAGCTGTATATACAAGGTGGCGCAAAAATAACCTTCCGATGTTTTTTGGCTGTAATTTAAAAAAAAAAAATGAAAACCTTTGATTTTAGTGTTTTAATTTTTTTACATCAAGTCGAGAATATGATGTCCTGTAAATGGCCGCCGCCACAGTTGATTGTCATTTGAGCCCTTTTTATGGCATTTTCCATCACTTTGGCCAAAACTTTCGGCGATGGGTCCTCACATTCTTGACGGCTATTGTCTTTAAGAGCTGCAAGAGTCTGAGGCTTGTTGACATAAACCCGCGACTTCAAAAAGCCCCCCAAAAAGAAGTCCGGAGCGGTCAAATCAGGCGATCTTGCAAATCGCCAAAACGGGAGATTAGGCGCCCGGGAAATGCATCCTTCAGCATATCGGTTCTGGCACGTGCAGTCTGTGCCGTTGCACCGTCCTGTTGGAACCACATGTTTTCCAATCCCAATTCATCAAGTTGCGGCAAAAAGAACTCGTTGATCATTGCTCTGTAGCGCTCACCATTCACAGTAACCGTTTGGCCCTCGACGTCTTCGAAGAAAAAAGGTTCGATGACTCCTCCAGCGAAAACAGCACACCATACAGTGACTTTGAGCCGGTGTAATGGCTCTTCGTGGATTACACGCGGATTTTCAGTGCCCCAGAAGCGTAAATTTTGCTTATTTACGTACCCGCTAAGATGGAAATGGGCCTCATCACTCATGATTATTTTTGATGAAAAATAATAGTCAAATAAATAGTCACCAATATTCCGCGTTCTGGAGCAGTGTAGCGTAACATTGTTTATTAACGTGTATTTCGCATGTGTTTACTACACAAATGTTAAAACAGAACTGACATTAGGGGCCAATCGCAAAATTTATAGCATTTTCTGATAGGAGGATTACTTTTGCGCCACCTTGTATATGAAATTTGAATTCACCTTTCGATTCTACACCAAAAATTATTTAAAAAATCTTTTTCTTTGTTTTCAAGGTGCACCAGTTAGGAAATTAAGTGGTCGGAAAAAATAAAATTTTTTCAAAAAACTTATAAAATACGTTTTTATTGCAAACAATCAAAGAGCATTTTTAGCTGCGAAAAATGGTGTATTCGCTTTAAAGTTATTAAGTTTTCAAAATGTTGTCTTTAATAAAATGCAATATTTTATTGATTATCAACTTTTCAACAGGCCGTGATATTTCAAAAATGTTTGTGGCGTTTTTCTTAGCTCAAAATACTTTATCATTTTTATTATTTATTACAAAATCAATAACTTTTGGCGGTTTCGATATGTCAAAAATTTGTGTAGCATTATTCTCAGTTGTGTGGGATTAAAAAATTTATTTTTAAAATTTTTTGAAAAAACAGAGTTTTCCGTAAACCCTATTGACTAAACAGCGCACTTTAAAAACTGAAGAAAAAAATATTTCAATAATTTTTGGCTTAGAATCGAATGTTTTGTTCAAATTTCCTATAAATTATCCCCTTCTTTCTCTTTAGTAAAAGGGACCCTAAAGAAGCGGTTTTGGCCATCGCGCGCCATTGGAAGGAGTTGAAATTTAGGAAAAATAATAACGCCATTCATTTTATTGATGCAAAAAACTTGAATCAACTTTTTCTGGCGAACTCTAATAATTTTATATAAACATATATGGCATAAAATAACTGAAAGAAATCTATCACTTATGAACCATTTATTTTAAAGTGGTATGAGTCCATTTTCCAAAAAATGTTTTCTATACACAGCACAAAAATTTGTTGTCCAAATTTTAAAAAGAGCTGACATTTTCGCGAAATTTGTATAATGGACGTTATTTTGTATAACACGGATATCATTCCCATAAGAAATTTCTCTGGATCTCATAAACGTTAATCTCCAGATTCCAAATATGCTCTTCAAATTTTTCCAGCACGTACCATTTTTGCGAAATTTGTATCAATTTTATAAACTGCAATTTTTAAACAAGTTTGATAATTTGAATAATGTTATATGTATAAAAAAAATTTTCAACAACAGTTTTTAAATGGTATTTCTTTTGAAAGAGGTATGTGTCCATTCAAATCCGAAAACAACGTAGATTTTCGCAATAAATATGTAATGTTCTTTAAAGTATAATTTAATCTAATGTTCTCTTTTGATATGTATATAAAAACCACTGTACAAAAGCTGCCGTTTACAGCTTCAAATACTTTGAAATACAACACCCTTTATATCTCATTTTAAAAACAAGTGGACTCATACAACTTTCAAAATAAATAGCTTATATAATTGTCAGAAAAGACAAAAAAAAGGCAAAATTTTATATATTTAAATCTAAGTAATATTGTAAAAAAGCGGAAGTAAAAAATTTTGAAAAGCTAC
Source organism: Delia radicum (assembly GCA_021234595.1). Classification (NCBI taxonomy): domain Eukaryota; kingdom Metazoa; phylum Arthropoda; class Insecta; order Diptera; family Anthomyiidae; genus Delia; species Delia radicum. The sequence goes on along the minus strand of CM037854.1, from coordinate 89,256,471 downwards.
ACTTAAAAAAAAGTTCAAAATTTATAGAATATATAAATATTAGTTCATGAGTAGATGTGCGCCCCGATACGCTAGTTGGTGGCTTATCAGTGCGGGGGTTGTCGGTTCGATTCCCACCAGAGGCACTGGTCTGTTTTTGCTACAACGCGCCGAATTCCATTGCAGCTAGTGCTCGGTCAGGGTAATAGTACATAATTTGTAATTATATGGTTATTAATTAATAAAGTAAAATAAAATACTTTATGAGTAAAAAGAATTTTATGTCAGCGAATTTCTGCCAAAATTTTCGCTTCGGATATGACCATAGAGAAGTCCATATTTATTATTAGGTACGGTTGATTATTATTTTGGTTGATTTTTCTCTATCTCTCTCTTAGTTTCCAAAATATAGCCTATTTTATGGTTATAAAATATAAATATGAGAAAATAACGGGGTCTACAAATGAAACTGAAAAAAAACATTTTTTTGAAAACAACTGTGGTTTAAATTATCAGGCAAATTTGTGCAAATTTCAAAATTACGGATTACTAAATTTCAGGTTGAAAAGTTAGTTCAAGGACGGATACAATTTCTTCTTGCGGTGAAATAAGATAACTAAGAACTAAATCTAAATAACTGATTTAAACGGTTAACAGACTTTAGAGCTAAACTTTTTTATGAATGCATTGAATTATATATATGATTATATATATCTACATCGGAACTTTTTTCAGCGGGTACTAACATTTAGTTATTAACTATTGACATAAGTATTTAACTGGTAGCATTACCAAAGAACCCTTTTCGGCAACAATGGTTTATTAATTCCTATTTTATTTCCATTAATTAAGTTTATTAATATTTGCTTAATTTAACTTCGGCAACCCTTTCATTTCACATAAAAAATTGTTCCGCATCCTGCTTTTGAAACGGGGCACACTTTTGTAATTATATGCACTTACTCAAGTCACTTACCCCCGATAGAGTGCCATAGTTTTGTGTCATAATTTATTACAAGTACCCTGATATACAAATATGTTGTTGTTACGTAGTAAAATGTTACATACAACATTTTTTCAAGTACCATAAAGGGGTTTTATTGTTTCAGCTACTGTTGCTTTATTTCATGCCATAAAGTTGTTTACATTTGAATTGTTTTATTTTTGTGATATTTTTATTAACACCACCGCCAGCCACCATATGTTGTTACGTATGTAATGTTTGTTAATTTTGGTTTGTTAGCTACACATGTTTGACATTTAACACTTTTTTCTATGGTTGTTTGTCATTTTGGAAAATAAGTTTTCAAATAAGCTATAATTAACGGTTATTGAAATAATCATTCATTTAATGGAAAAAAATCCAGAGTATAATGTTTTTGTGGAAGAAAAGGAAAAAGATTAGTGAGCTTTTTTACTAAAACTACTTAAAATTAGATCAATCTTCCTTTCTGGAGATTTTAATGTCCATAATTCCGCATGGCTTTCACACTCAGCCCAACAGCCCTTTATATGCGGAATTATTTGCTGTACATAGTCACCTTGTGCAAATCCTAAGTATCTAGACCTCCTCATGACCTCGCATCCCGATAAATATGAGGTCAAAGTACTTCCAGGTTGGGCAACTCAGACCATGTGACAGTTTCTGAGTTCTTTTCGTATTCGAACCTTCAGGTAATAGCACTGCCAATCGCGGAACGTTCGGTTTTTGTCTATGAAAATGCTCGTTGGGTTGAGTTAGAAAATTGTTACCGTAATTTTAATTGCAAGCTCTGTTTCCTTGATGGATACATAAATGCCGCTGTAGAAATGGTAGTGAACATTAGTGCACGATAATCGATCTTCAACGGATAACGGCTAGGTCTAGGTGTGTAAAAGTGCTTAGACGTTCTTGCTCCTCCCAAGGGTGGTAAAAGTTTCTGGTCCTTCGTAAAGGGAGTACAAAATAGTTCCAGTTCCTCAATCCCGACTCTTTTAAAGAATTATGAGCTATTCACCGATCCGGTCGATAAAACCAACATTCTAGCTATGATATTTGCAAAAAGTTTGTCTCTTCCGGTCAGGCGCGGATCCGGGAAAAGATTGTGGTGATGGAACTTAGAGTATTTGTAATTAGTTTTTTAATCTTTTTTACATTTTTGTATTGAAAAATATTATTTTGGCGGAGGAAATTTCCCATTTTCACTCCCCTGGAACCACGCCTTCCTCCGGTAAACAATCAAAGAGTGCCCATGCTAACCCTCGGTATTATGCCAAAGATACTTTCTCCAACACGTACGATTCAAAAGGTGCTTACTGGACTTAATGCTAATAAATCCCCTGGGTCAGGCGGCATTCCCGCACTTGTTATAAAGAAGTACTCTTCGACTATAGCTCGACCATTGCGTAACCCATTCAGCCTCTCATATCGTGCAAGTATTTTGCCCTCTTGCTGGAAGAATGATAATGTCCAGCCAATCCCCAAAAATTGCTCGGCTGACCCAGGGAATTACCATACGATATCGATTTGTTCGGCGCTTTCGAATGTTATGGTAAGCATGATTAACTTAAATCTTGTGAACTATCTGGAGTTAAATAATCTCTTAAACGATCGACAGTATGGTTTCCGTAGGAGTCGCTCTACGGGGGATGTGATGTTCCTCTCGGAACAGTGGAGTCGTGCTATTCAACGCCTTGGTGAGACTAAGGTTGTTGCTTTGGATATTTCCAAGGTGTTTTACAAAGTATGCCACGAAGCACTTCTGTCGAAACTAATGGCATTTGGTGTAGGTGACGATTTCGCTCGATTTGCTTCGAGCTTTCTTTATAAGCGTACCATACTTGTTGTTATAGATGGCCTTTCTCCAGGGATTTCATAATAAATGCAGGGGTTCCCCAGGGAAGAAGCATTCAAGTGCTTAGGCTTCTTAAGGCGGTGAAAAAAAATAATTTACATCATCCAACCTGTTCCGTATTTACACTACCTATATTCGACCAAAAACGGAATACAATTCCCATGTGTGGGCCAATGACTTCTTTGGAGTTACTCGATCGTTTCAAAAAGGGAAAATGTACTGATAGGTGAAGATAACATTTCTGGATCCCTTCGTGTTTTGTTAAGACCATACGTATTTGGAATAGGCTTCCTCCACATGTTTTTTTACGAAATTTATGACATTAACGAACAAATCACACATGTATAAACACTTCTTCCTCTTCCATCTTTCTCTTATGTATATTTCTTAATGTCAACACAATACATTGCATATTTAGGGGCATCCCCTGAGTGTTGATCTATACCAAAAAAGTTTATAGTCTTTTGAAGTTGGGATTTCTCAAGTCAATGTTTCGATTCTTTAATGTATTTTAATGATCTTAAGAAAAAGCTGAAATTTAAATTGAATGCAAAAAAAAAATACATTTTCGTCTTCTCTGATGATCATATGTCGAAAACATATTATTATGTGCATTAAATACACACAGAGAAAATTTTTTTGCTATTTGCCACTAAGGTTACTAAGACTCAAATTCCGTTAATACGAATTTCAGTCAGTTGGTACAACTGATCATTAATTTTCACAACAAAGTTCGATTAATTCAACTGAATTGTAGTTGCAGCACCCAATATATTCAGTCATATAATGTAAGTATCGTTGTTTTTACTGAATTTATAAGTTGTTACTATTAAAATACACTTTTCAATTCGGTTGGCACTTTATTTCTCTGTGTGTAATCTTTAAAATTGCTAGTTTTCACCCATAATGAAGAATACGGTAAGAAATCAAACTTCAAAATGTTGAAACGGTAAGTGCAAAATGTATTAAAACATGCATTTTTAGAAAGAAGCGGGTATTTCTAGATTACCAATAGTAAAAATACACTGAGAGAATTCTCTCAATGATATCAATGAAGTTTTGCATTAGCTCTATGAAATGTCACTAGAGCTCGTCCATTGAAACTTTTCATTAAACTAATGCAGTTTTTTATAAAATTTTATAAAACATTTGCATTTATTTATTAAAAATTGTATACGCCTAATGAAAGAGTTGTATTAAAAACAATTTCATTAAAACTATGAAACTTTTCCATAAAGTTTAGGAAATTTTTCATTTACATTGTGAAGTAAACTTCAGTGGTTTATTTACATGTAATTGGGTGCAATTGAGTAATTTCCCTGTAATTAAATACCCCGATATTGTTACTAATTCCCATGTTTGGTAGTAAAAATTTTACAAATTTTTTAAGAAAGCGATTAAGCTCACAAGTGTGAGCGTAGGTATGAAATTATTAATGATATAGAAAAATTTCACAAGTGAATGATTATGAAATGTTTGTATGACCTACCCCAATATGTCTTGGGAAAATTGATATTAAAAAAATGCAAAAAGATACATCCCTATTGCCCATGTAATACAAAAAAATGATTTTGAAAATATTTTGCCTAAAAGTGTCGACAATATTTTGTTCGATTTTTTGTACGTTTAGGTCGTCGGTTCAGACTTAAAAGTAACAAAAAATCAAACGTAAGCCGTAAAATAATCAATACCGTTTTATGCAGCAATAAATTGTACAGGTAGCAATAAGGGATTTCAAATAAATCTCAATCAAAGAATATCTTATTGGGAAAAACTATAAAATATTAAGATGCCCTCTACATTATTTGCCTCGCAACAATATCTTGTAAGACATTTACACGAATCTAATTAGTTTTATAAGAATAATAGCCAACAAAAAATCGTCTTCAAGACAAATTACAAAATTTGTTGGTAACACCCACAACAACCAACTGAAATCAACCCGTTAATTTTCAAATAAGTCTAACATTATGAAGAAAAAAAAAAAATAAAAAAAAAAACGACATACAGCAGCATTTTACTAATTTATGAGAAGCTTAAACAATTGTTAAATTGTATAATATTATAAACCACCAAACGCAAATTAAGAATAATAATAATAATATTTATAAATAATAATAAATAACAATTATGTAGATGCATGAAAGAAAACAAAAATTTCAAAATAATTGTAATGTTTAATAGCATTAAAATAATCAAAAGGAACGAATGAAAAAAAAAACCTAAATACACCCCCACTAAACAAGATACAAACGATTTTATTTTTGGCTGGTTGGTTTTAATTTTTGGCCCACCGGCTATGACAGCTTCTCAAATGCTTAAGTTTTTTTTCTGCATACATACAAAATCTAATAGTTAAACAAAAAAAAAAAAAAAAAGGAATAAAAAATACGTCAAAATACAATAATTTTTTTTTATTACAATGCCAAATTGAAAAAGATCATGAACAATCAAAATGTGTACATAAAAATAACGATATTTTGACACACTTAACAAATAAAAAAAATAGCAACAATAATAAAAATTATATCCTGGGGCCAAAAGCGGACTTCTCTTATATTAAAAAAAATGTATAAATATACAAAGTCATACCATACAATTTTTAATTCTTTTAACCAAATCAACAATAATCATGAAATTAGAACTTTATTTTGTATTAAGCAATAGGTACTTTGTTTTTTTTTTCTAAAGAATAATTTCCAAAAAATAAAAATCATTATTAGGGCTCGGAAGTTAATGCATTTATAATCTCTTTTGATGTACCTAAAATATGCATTAAAAACCGGAAAAGATGCACTTAAAATTAAAAAATATGCATATATTATGGATTTTTTTCAACGACTTCAATATTGTTATTAAAAATTTAAAAATTAGATTTAATCTTTATTTTCTCATCTTTATATTTATAAATTTGAAGAGCACAATAATAAAATATATAAATTTTGAAAAAACTATCACGTTTTCGTAAAATATTGAAAAATGTTTAATATCAAATATGAATTTACAGCAAAATATAAAATATATGTATATTAGGGGTACAACCAAAATAAGGCCCTATCACCACGGTGTAGCCGATGTTGTGCTGAAACCGAAAAATGTTTCATCATGTCATTTCGGAACAAAAACGTTCCGCGTCGAAGCCGATTTCTGAAAGTACTTTAAGATTTTTTTTTTTTATTTTTTCAAAATTTTCTATTTTTTCAAAATTTTATATTTTTATACTTTTAGCAAGAAATTATAATATTTCACAAATTTGCATAAGACAGCGTAGGTAAGTCGCAATATTTTATCACGATTAATAATTGAATTCATACAGAATATTATTCAATATTTAATGGAAAAACTTATAATTTATTTATCATTTAATGAAATTATATATTTTTTTAGAACTTACTGATCCCAAACTTAATTGCATTTGACGCGGAACCTTTTTAATGATATCGAAAATTTAATATGCAGTTCTTATTGTTTTTTATGCACTACATGGTATGGATAGGGCCATATTGCTATTTTCAAAAATTGTAAAAAAGTTGTATCCCTAATGTATATATATCAAAATATGCTTAACACATCGATGTCACTTTGCTGCAAATTTGTTGATTCGCAAAAAAATTTGGTTAAGTTTGTCCTTCAGCCAATGACAACAAACATATCGCTCCTTTACTGAAAGAACGTCACAACTGAAAAAACATGATTTTTGAGTTAATAACGCAGAATTATTCGTTATATCACGTATCATATTGTGTAAAAAAGTCATATTGATATCTTGTATACTCACCTCTAGAGAGAAATTATTTCAGTTTTTTTTTCTTCAAGGTGGGAGTAAATTGAAAACTTTAAACTCGTTTTCTACAAAATCAATTTTTTTGAGTTATGACGTTATTGCAGTAAATGAGCGATATATTTACATGAATTTCCGAACCCTAATCATTATGAAACAACAAAAAAACAATAACAACACTTGGTTTTAAGTACAAAACTAGATTTTTTTTTATTTTAAAATCTTGATTTTGATTTTTTCAATATTTATAATAAATGTTTATATTTAACATAAATAAATAAATTAGTTCTTATTGTTGATTTTTAAAAGTAATTTAACAGATAAGCCAAAGCAATTGGCAAGCAAAAAAACTAAACTCGAAATAGTGGCCAAATAAACGATACGCTAATATAACAGTTTGATTTGAAAACAATACCGCTTGAAAATCTAGTTATCAATGGTCATAAAGGCGCCAAAAAAACTTATTTAAACAAAAAAAAAAAAGAAACAGGAAAATATAAATGATTTTTTTAATATCAGTAAACAAAAAAATATGAGTCACTTAATTGTAACATGAATTTTTGGTGATTTTTCTTGCAAATATATTCAAAGGATGTAATGGTTTTAAATGAAACCTTGAACTTTTCTTATGCTTAAATTTAATAATAATTTATAATTCGTTTAAAAATAAAAAAACAAAACTCATTGACTTGTAAATTTTTCAAACAGAGATAAATTTAGCATTTTGTTAACATAAATTCGGTTACTACGACTTAAATGCGGTTATTACCAATTTCAGTCATTTGATACAACTCAACATAAGTTTTCGCAACAAAGTTCGGTTAATTCAATCGAATTTTTGTTGCAAGACCCAAAATATTCGAAAATCTAATGTAAATATCGTTGCACTAAGTGAATTTATAAATTGTTACCATTAAAATACATTTTTCAATTCTTTTGGCACTTTATGTCTCTGTGTGTATATACGAATTGCTCCAATTTTATGTTAACCCTTTCAGCTCCAATGTTACTAGTGGATACGTAGCATTTTTGAAATCTCATTGCATAAAAATGGTAGTACACTCAAAATAATGAGTCTGTTAAGTCTTAACCAAAAATTGGTTTAATTGAACAAAAAAAAAATCCTATTTTTGTCATAAAAATATTTTGTAAATTTTAACAGCACTTATGATCAACTTAGCAAATCTAAATTTGGAAACAAAATACGAAAATCACACCCGTTGAAAAAAGTTCCAATATGGATATACAGTATAACTCGTTTAAGACGAACTCGGTTAAGAAGAACCCTCGGTTAATATGAACTAATTTAAAAGTCCCGACGTTTTGGCAACAATTTTCATATAAAATACATCTTTTAATACGTACTCGGTTAATACGAACCCTCGGTTATTTCGAACTGTTTTAAGCAGTCCCAAAAACTCGTTTTCATACAAATTACCATGTTAAGTACACTCTTTAACCGTTTAATGGAATAGACCTAATATGAATTCCATATCCGTGGATGACTTTCTAGATATAGATGCTAATGTTTTGACGTCACATACTTTATCAGATGAAGACATATTGTTAATCCTCCCGATGTTAATAATTTGTCAAGTGATAAGAAGTCGAAATAGAGGAGGAAGTACCTAATATACAAACGGTACACAATAGTTTGATATACATAAAAAAATATATTCGAACAAAATCGTGTGCCGAAGAAGCTGACAATCATATTTTGGTAATAGAAAAACTTATAACGAATGAAATCGTTAATTCAGTCATTCAGAAAAAAATATCATATTTTTTTTTAAAAAAATAAAGAATTATTAATTGTGAATTTATGAAATGCTAATTTTATTTTTTATTTATGAAAAATTCTGAATAATCTTGTTTTTGTTTTAATAAATACATATTTTTTATCGTTAACAAAACCCGCTTAAGACGAACAAATTTTTTTGGTACCTCGGAGTTCGTCTTAACCAGGTTTTACTGTATATAAACATATATGTATATAATTTCACATCACATTTTATTTTAGTTGATCCGAAAAATGGTATACAAAATCTTATCTTATGTGATCGCATGGGAACTCATCTGATATAATTTGTTCCGAAAAATGGGTCTATCTAATGTGATCAAGTTATATATAATTTCAATAAATTTTGATATAACTTCATAAAATCCTTTAAAATTATTTGGAAATCCGCACTAATATTTTGTTTCACATTTCAAATAATAATGAAAATTTAAATATAAATCAAAAGATTTTAAAATTTGATTTGATTTAAATTTGAACAATATGTGATGCCATATACAATTATATCTAAAAGTCATCGAGTTTTTTCTTGTTTCTAATTATCAGAGAAGGCAATTTATTTTTTTTCTTTTATGTTTTTTCACTTTTTATAATTGCTTTTTGCGATTTTCTGACTTAAAATGATTCTTTTATATTTAATTATCAGAGAAGGCAAATTATTTTATTTTTTTATATAGAGACGGAGGGGATTAGAAAAATAAACAAAAAATAGAATATTTGTGTTTGTTAGTGTTGGTCACTTCTGAGTATAATATACACACAGAGAAATAAAGTGCCAACCGAATTAAAAAGTGTATATTAATGGGAACAACTTATAAATTCAGTTAGTACAACGATATTTATATTAGATTTCGAAATATTATGGGTCTAACAACTAAAATTCAGTTGAATTAACCGAACTTTGTTGTGAATACTAATGTTCAGTTTAACCAACCGACTGAAACTCGTAATAACCGAATTTGAGTCGTTGTAACCGAATATCAGTTGGCAAATAGCAAAACTTTTCTCTGTGTGTACAACAACAGAAAAAGCTAATAGGAAAGAAAACTGCAATTTAGCTGCATTAGATTCGAGGCCATACTTGGTTGTGATCGCTAAACGGTCATGACTTGGTATTGTTACGTTTGTAATGTAAGAAGAGCGCATGTTTGATTCTTACAGCCGCAGGTTGTTGAAAAATTTATAATATAGAGACACTCTGACAATTATAAGACACATAGAATAATGCAATTTAAATGAAAAGTCACTGATGACATCTGTCCACAAAAAGGCAGAAACTAGTCTGATTTAAAAATTAATAGTGTTTATAATTTTTAGAGAAAAACGTTCATTATTATTATTTTTCTTAACCTCAACATTTCTAAATTTCTTTTATATGTTTTTTCACTTCTTTATAATTGCTTTTTTACGATTTTCTGACTTAAAATGATTCTTTTACTAATAAATACTAATTAATCTATTAATTTCGAACTTTGTTTTAAGTGCAGCGTATCTAAGTTTTTACTTTTTCTTTTTTTACAATTTTTTTTCTTTTAAATGCATTAAATTTAATTTTTTTTGTCTTTTCTGATAATTATGGATAAAAGTGATAGATTTTTTTTGTTAATTTTATATAGAAGTGATAAATTTTGTTCGATTTTATTATATCATATATACCTATATTTTATTATACATTAAATTATATATGATCCCATATTAAGCTATATCAAGTATATATAAAGAGATACAAATTATCAACTTATATTTGATATAAGATTGTAGGGGTTACTGTCCTCAAAATATTTTATTGTTTTATAAAATAGTTTTTACCTTCAAGTTTTCTTTCTGTTGTTTTGATTAATATAAAATAAATTTTTACTTTTTACATAAAACTCGATAATATTTATTAATTGTCAATAAAAATCCCTACAAAAGCCGAAATATCAAGAACCATTTGAAGTTTTCAACAGACGTAGAAATTTCGCATTAACAACAAACCTGTCAATAGATCGCCACAAGCGAGCTTTCATCCTTAATGAAGACAATATTTTAACGGTACGTCTAAAAACCTAAAACCCTTTAGCGTTCATTAACGGCGGAGTACTGTAGGGGTTACTTTCCCGAAAATGTTTTATTGTTTTATAAAATAGTTTGTATTTTCAAGTTTTCTATTAATTGATTAAACCAAATACATTTTTACTTTCTACATGCAACTTTAAATCGATAATATTTATTAACTGGCAATACAAATCCCGACAAGATGTACTGGCTTATGACGATTATCCCTCGGAACTTCATGTAAATACATGTTTGTTGTCGTTACCTGGAGAGCAATGTTAGCCAAATATCTTTGAGAATTAACAAATTTGCAACAAAGATTTAAGATTTTTTTTGATGATTCACTATAAATTAATTTTAAACAATTTATAAATTTTATAAATAAAATAATTTTCAAATTTAGACAAATATTTTGCTTATTACGAAAAAAAAATAACATAAAAATGCAATTACTAACTTTCTACCAATTTTTATTCATAACTTTAAATTTTTAAAAAAATTTTAAAACAAAAATTACTAAAATTGTGGAAGTAATATTGAAGACGTTCAAAAGATCAAATATAAACGCATATTTTTAAATTTTAAGTACATATTTTACATATTTTATTTAAATACATATTTTATGTTCAAAAACTTTCATTAACTTTCGAGCCCCAATGATGATATATAGCGATATATTAGAAATTTTCATAAAAATAAGTAAGATATGTAAATAAATATTGGTACATATGGCCACATATATAATTATTAGGCCAAATTGTTTTTCTGGTATTTGCCAAAATCTGCAGTATTTGCCTGTTTTTCAATTATTTTCCAAAAATGCCATTTTTGTTTCCAACTTGCCATAAAATGCCATTTTCTACTGTCTTGCAATATTTTTTAGATTTTTTTTTTTGCCCTTTTTACCCAAAATGCCCTTTTTACCCAATTTACCTTAAAATTTGCCAGATTGTAGAGTAGCAGACTTTATTGGTTAAAATTTTAAAGATTACAAATTGTAAAGCAGTATTCCTTAAGGTAAGTTTAACATTTAAGTCCTAGTTTTTGGCATGTCAGTTAAACTTGGTTTAGCTAAACCGACTACGAATTTTGTCCACCATTTTTTATTTTATTAACAAACATTTGCGCAGAATTTCGGTCTTTACTGAAATAAAGCAAAGTAAACTAAATTCGAATAGCAGTATTCCAGATACAAACTGCGTTAAACTAAGATAATCTACATCCTACACTTAGAATACTACGTAGGTAAAGACCACTGCAATTTTAGTTGAAAACAAATGAAATTTCACTTAAAAAAAGGACGACTTACATTTCACTAAAATCAACTAACATTGTCATTTGTTGACTAACAATTGTAGTAAAAATGAACCACATGGTAGTAAAAAATAAACAAACATTTATTTTTTTTAATTTTTTAAATTACAAAAAACAACTGTTTAAAATGAATGTAAAATCATAAAACAGTCATTTGATGAGGGTTGTTTTTTTAAATGAACTACAAGGTTAGTAAATATTTTAATTTGTTCTACAAATGACTGACATTTACATTAAAAATAAAGAAACTGTATTACAACCCAAACAACTAGACATTTTTAAAGCAGAAGTTCCCTGAGTGTAAAAACTCACTTAGGCCGTTATCTAGTTTATAATTTTGATATCTTTTTAGGCTCCATCTGGCCTAAATTTGTTACAATCAATGTATCCGAATTTAAGTAGACCTTGGATAAAAGCTTCAAATGTTATTATGATAGTTTCAATGATATTTGTGACGTATTGAATATGCTCAGAGACGACGATGCAGAGTCTATACGCAATGCAAAATTGATATTTCAAAAACATGGAATAAAATCTGATTTAGCTTATGTAAAAAGTACTTTCATCATATTGGAGACGAAAGGACTCTATAGAAATAAACGTTTTGATGTTATAGATTGCGTTAAGGAAAATATTAAAGATGCCAAAAAACAAAGAAATTATTGAAAAATTCAATATTATGTTAATTGTATTTTTATATTTTTAATAGATTTCTTGAAAATGACCAACGACGTAGATCGAAATAGTGAAGATTAGAATAAATAAATAATAAAAATTTAAACACTAGTTTTTAATTTTATTAAATGACCTGAAGCCGAATTAATTAAAATTAATTTAATAAAGTTAATAAAATTTAATAAAGCCTACAAACTTTGACTAAAAAAAAAGATTTTTTAATAAGAATGATTTACATATAATTGAACTGAAAACTTATCCGAGCTATTAGTATATTGCCTTCGTTATCTAAGGTTTTGAATGACTTATTTCGTCACAAATTGTCAAGCACTTGACAATTAATAAATTGTTGTCTGAAAACCAATCGGGATATCGTGAGAAGAAGAGTTGTAATACGGCAATATTGAAAGTTTTAGAAGACATTCGACCACCATTTGACCGTGGTGATATATCCATACTCGTATTAATCGATTTTTCTAAGGCATTTGATACCGTAAATCATGACCTATTGATAATAAAACTTGAGAAATATTTTAACCGTCATCAACGTGTCAGCAGTAATAATTTATATTCGACTCTTAAACCAGTATTTTCTGGAGTACCACAAGGTTCTATTTTAGGTCCAATTTTATTCAGTTTATTTATAAATGATATAGTTCAATGCTGTAGAAACTCTTCTATACATCTTTACGCCGATGATGCACAAATCTACCTATCTAGACGTCCTGACCTTGTTGAAGACTTGGTTTGTCGTCTTTATGAGGACTTGTATGAGATTTGTATGTGGTCTAAGAGAAAAAGTCTTTGCATTAACGCGTCAAAAATGCAGGCTCTTACGATCTATAATGATTTAAGCTTAAATGACCTTCCCGACATTTTCATGGACAATGAACTCGTTCACTATGTTAAAGTTGTAAAAAATTTAGGGTTTATGATAAACTCATTACTAAACTGTAAAAGTCACGTTGACTTCTCTATAATTAAAATATACAACGTGTTGAGAAAACTTTGGTACTCATCCTCATATGTTCCTTGTGATGTAAAGCTTAAATTAGTGAAAATTTTGATCGTACCTATTATTTCTTATGGGGCTATTGTATACGGAGACATTGATCCTACGTCAAAGGGGAAATTGTAAATTGTACTAAATAATTGTGCAAGATACGTTTATAATAAACGAAAATTTGATAACATATATGAATTCGCTATTCAAATTTTGATATCAAAAACGAACCCCGTGCTTTGTCTTTCAAATTGGCAGTTAATAGGACTTTTTGTGATTATATCTTAATTTTAATTTTCAAATTTATAATTTCTTTATTTTTTATTGTATTTGATAAGTGATTTTTAATCAAATATTAAATTTGTTTTTTATTTGTTAGTTTGTACGAGTAAAACTATTATTATTTGTATTAAAATTAAATAGATATATTAATTTAGAATTTTGTATTGTTGAGATGCTGTAAGTGACTTAAAGTCTTATTTGTATCAATGAAATCAATAAATTAAATTATCCCGTTCGGAATTACATGGAACTCGTATTTTTAACTGTTTTTGTTTCTTTTTGATAACTTGAAAGAGCACTATACTATACAATTAAAATTTATAAATGAAAATTTAAAAAAACTTTAAAATTTATCTTTTTATTTTTTACACATTTTGTTTTCTTTTTTGCCATTTCTTGTGCCATTTTTAATGGTTTTACGTGCTATATATATTGCCTGCCATTTTAAAACTTTTTTCGTGAAATGAAAATTTAAAAAAACTTTAAAATTTATCTTTTTATTTTTTACACATTTTGTTTTCTTTTTTGCCATTTCTTGTGCCATTTTTAATGGTTTTACGTGCTATATTGCCTGCCATTTTAAAACTTTTTTCGTGCTAACAAAAACTAGCCTTGATAATTATATGTAATCATATCAAGCTATATATGACTATATATAAACTTTTTTCATCGGGCAGCTTTATTTGTATTCCCGAGCAAATGTAAAATCATTTCTTATTTGAATTAGATCTATACTTAGTTTCATCCAAGTTCATCTTAAAATTGGGGTATCCAACTAGATCCCTAAAATATATTACTGAGTTAAACTAGATTAAAATTGATCTCAAAATAAGGGTGTTCAAAAATATCTAGTAGATACTAACGAAATTTATAAACAGCAAAAAGTTAAATATTTGTCAATATTTGTCGCTGCATCAATTCCGCCAAAACGTACATCAAATAAAAGATTTTTATTAGCTTAATACTGAAATCGAAATGACATCAAAAAATTTTTAGGACTTTAAATTTTATGGACCAAACAAAATTTTCATAACCTCAAACAGCATTCTTTAATAAAATTTAAAATTTTGCGAAATTAAAAGTATTAAATAAGGTTTCCTGAAAATAAGTAAACCTAAACCCAACTAAATATCATAAAACCGACAAAAATTCGTGTTTTTAAGTTCGAAGATGACAACAATTTTAAATTTTTTGTTGGGATAATATATATTTTTAAATGTTTTAAATACAATGAGATCTTTAAATTGATGTTGCTTTAATAAAATCCAAGCAAAAACTATAATTTTAATGTTTTTAATTCGCTTGAAACTTTATTCCTGCACTCTAGTTATGAGATTTATCTTGTTGTACAGGAATTATATAGATACAAAAAGATAAATGATTAACGCGAATGGATTTAGGATGCTTAAACAACGGCTAACATATATTTTACCAGTAGTGTCGAGAATTTTTTAAGCTCCCATATGGTGGATAATAAAAAAACTTTCAACAAATTTTACTCCTGATGATACGAACCTTGATTATATTGAATTACTTTTTCACTCAGAGTTCATTTTAATCGGCTTTGGTTTGGTTTTTTAGTGTGTTTTTTTTTTTAATAAATATTTAATTTTTGTTTTGAACTAGTGGAGGTATCTTAATGGTACCGTGAAATAACTCCCAAAAAAAAAAAAAATTAAACTCCCAATGCGTTAGAACTTATTTCACAATTTTCAGTTAGGAATTATTTCGTTATGAAATAACACCCAAATGAAATAATTCCCAACCAGGTTTTGTTGGGAGTTATTTCACTTATTTTTGTCATTGGGAGTTATTTCACAGTTGTTGGAACTTATTTCATTTTAATTTTTAAATGTGATTTGTGGCATGTCATAACGTCCAATGACATAATGTCCATGGTCGTTATGTCACTCGAAAAGTGTCATAATGTCCATGGACTTTATGACACTCTGCAATGTGACATTATGTCCTCAAATGGGATGACATAAAGTCCATGGACATTGTGCCACTTTTTGGGTGACATAAGGTCCATGGACATTATACTCCAGTGTGGAAACAGATCAGTAATTTTGAAGTTTCTTTTGTGTCGCACGCAGAAAAAACTTTATTTCGCGAAGCCGCCTGCCGCGTTCTACGGGAAAAAAAAACCTTAAGAGCGGCCGAAGGCCTCCACCCAGAAGAACTTGTTTTTCTAATCAGATGTCTAATCCGTTGAAATCTTATATTTTTAAGTCATCAAGTAATTTGTAAAAACAAGTGTTTCTGTGTGGCGGCCTTCGGCCGCTCTTAGGGTTTTTTTTCCTCCATATAACGCGGCAGACTGCTTCGCGAAATAAAGTTTTTTCTGCGTGCGATTATACGATTTATAAGTTTAGTTTTATTTTGTGTTATACATATATTTAAAAAAACTTGTATTGATATACTAAATATTATTAATCTTTTATTTTAAAAAGTCTGAACGCTATGCCACATTTGAAAGTGACATAATGTCCAAAATTGTCAAATTCCAAATTGTCATAAAGTCCATGGACATTATGACACTTTTCGAGTGACATAACGTCCATGGACATTATGTCATTGGACGTTATGACATGCCACCTCTGGAAAGCGGTGCGTACGATTCGCGTCCATTTGGAGTTATTTCATTGGGACTTATTTCATTTGGGAGTTATTTCACGGTACCTGTCTTAATTGGTTCGTGAATCAAAAGTTGGTGGAAATCGGTGTTATAATCCTAGCTCATTATAGACGAAATTTTCAAAATTCGAGTTGTAACATCAAAGCCATTAAAATTTGGTTTCAAGCACGTGTTCCGCTTAAGGTGTATTATTTTGAAAAACCAAATTTGAAAACAATACAATATTAAAATGTGCCTTGTAACACTTTTAATAAAATATAATATCATTTTTTTTTATTTTTTCTAGCAAAAAAATCAAGTTTTTCAGTTTAACTTTTATATCTTGTTAAATCATCTCATAATTTGTATTCATATTTTTCTACAGTTTTGTTTATTTTAGACATTATAATTTTTAATGGTCAAAGCCATTATTACAGCATCATCAGTTGTTGTGTGGGGGTTTTCTGATTGTTTTTTGCGCTGATTTTACTTTATAGATCTTTTTTTTTTTAGCCAAAATCATAATTTTTTTACAGTAACAGACTGCAATTGTTGATGTCAAAGTTCAAATCCATAATTATGGTACAAAATATAAACAAAAAGCGATGGTTTCGCAAAATAAATGAAATAACAAAGTAATGATTGGTTGCTTTCAATAGAAGATGTCTACCGGTATAATAAAATGATATAAAATTTTAATGTGTTCATTAACGGTTTTTAAAAATAAAAATAATAGACAGACAAAAATAAAGTTATTAAAACGATTCAAAATAAATGATTTCAATATTATTAGATTTATCTAAATTGACCTAGAAACATTTTATTTTAAAAATATCTCCTGGTTATATACAGACATCTATATGAGGCATCATAAACTTCCTTTTGGAATATTTTCATTTTTTTTTTTTTATAAAATGGTTTAAATTGAAAATAAACATTGACAGTTATTAATTGCAAATATCGTTAAAATTCATCGATACCAAAAAAAAAAAAAATATATATATATAAATACAAAAATTGTTGGCTCTGATATTAACATACAGAAATAACTATAAATTCACACAACCTGTAATCTTCATTCTACAATTTACCAAATGTTTTAGGGTGACATTTATTTGTAAGGATATATATTTTTTAAACGCTGTGTCAAACGTGACGAAAAAAGCATATATATTAGGGTGCGCCAAATATGTCAACTTTCGATTTCATACCATCACTCCCCCTAGAAGTATTTGTTTTATTTATTTATTTATTTATTTATTTATTTACTTGTTTATTTCCTATACAACAAGATTTAATCTTATATTTATAGTATAGGAATGCAAAATGTTAAATATTAAAGTTTGGCAAAACAAAAAACAAAAACATTAACTTTAAATATAATTATAAAATATAAAAATTATAAAAATTACAATCAATTGCACGGATCAATGTTATAATAGCGTTCACAAAAATATTAAAATTACGAAAAAAATTAAATAAAAATTGTTTAAAGTTTTTTGCATTGCTGTTTAGTTGTTGGTTTTGTGGGAGAGTATTCCAAAGACGCGTAGCATTTAGATAGAACTGCCATTCAGACACAAGAATTCGATGGCTTGGGAGTATAAGTTTTCTACCCCTGGGTGATCTGGCAAAGCGTAAGTTGGGATATGGTTTAGTATCAAAATACACTATGCAAAAAATTATGGTGATCGCTTAAGGGGAAAGGGTGCCTCAGACGCCTTGAAAATAGGGAAATATGTCAAATTTTTTTTTTATATTTAATTTTGCAAAATAAAATTAGTTAAAGCTCTACTGTAAAAATTCTCTACTAACTAAAATTTATGATCCTATTAAAAATGTTGCGAGCTAATTTCGTCAATATTGTTTAAAACGTAATTATAAGTTCAAAATTCAAGAAAATACACCCAAAATTAAATTTCCTTGAAATCCGCTAAATACAAATCGCTATAAAAAAAACTAGCGAACGGTCTATACAATGGTCAGTGATTGCACAAAAAATTTCATGTAGACGCAATCGAACAAATAAAAACATAGCAAACATTACATGAAGGTTCAGTACCAGAAACTGCGCAGTCTGATTCAGAAAATTGAAAATTTACAATGTAGTTATGATTTTTAGAAAATACACTCATTCTTCTCTACCACGCCTTTCACGATTAAAATTAAATAAAATTGCATATTAAATATATTATTAATTGCAATTGTCTGAAAAAGACGTTAAAATTCAAACTCAAACAAAAATCCAACTTTGCTCTCTGGCAATTCTTCCCTAACTACGTAAGCGCCATCTATCGAATATACAAAGAATATATCATAGATGTGGCATCACTTACAACATATGGGAAAACAGTGGACATTAGAGTGAGGTAAGGTTCTAAAAATAGAACTGTTGTGTTGTTGGAGTTGTACTTCTGGGATTATGTATGCAAGAACAAAAACACCGTGCATTGAATAAAACTAGTTTTAATCACAACAAAACTCGACCTTACGATAGATCAGTGCGCTACAGCGATCTGTCTAACGTGTAGTGCGAGTGCATGTGACATTATAAATCAGTTTATCTATGCCACGGTCAGTGATTGCACAGAAAATTTCATATAGACGCAATCGAACAAATAAAAACATAACAAATATTACATTATTCAAAAAAAACAGGGTCACTGACGAAGGTTCAATACCAGAAACTGCGCAGTCTGATTCAAAAAGTGTGGAGAGCGATTTTAATTTTTAAAAATTGTCTTAATAAAATTTTCAAATATGTAAAAATGTTGTTTTTGGATCCCCTACAAATAACTCCGCTTTTTTGTATCGTCAGTTAAAATAGGTTAACGATGTCCTGAAAAGCTAATATTTTTTTTTTGTGAATAGTTGTCATAGAACTTAGTACAAATTTTTTTTTTTTTTGAAATTGAATAACAAAAAAAAAACTTTTTTTTTTATCTAATCGTCAAATTTGACATATTTGCCTATTTTCAAGGCGTTTCAGGCACCCTTTTTGATATAAAAACGAATATATCTGGGGGGAGTGCCGATCTCTAGCATGCTTTTTAGATTTTTTTTACCCATACAACTTTGGCGAGCCCTAATATATATATTTGCACATTTTTGTAGACAGTTATTAGATTTCAGAATGTAAGAATCTTTGTTTCTATATATCACAGAGAACTCTTAAGGTTTTGACACATTTCTCTTACCGATTATTTCTTAAGTTAATTTTTTAAAATTATAAGATTAACTTATTATTGACACTACATTTTTCCACTCAGTGTATTTAAAAGACAATCATTTTTACAGCCCAGTGTAGAAAAGAATTACAGTATAAGAGGTTATATCAGTACATATTTGGCAATTGAAAGCACTATCATTTTGCATTACAGAACTCATTACTGGAAAATTAAAATATATCATCATTACAATTACCTTACATAAATAAACATAAATTTTCAAAAAAAAACTAAATTTAATAAAAAAAATATTTTTCAACGTATTTTAATTTTGTTCGGTTTAAGATCATATTATCGAATCCCAACGCATTTTCCTAGATACCAATATATTTATCAGGTGTCTCTATGTCTCCACCAGGGTTAACTGCCTACAAATTTTTTAAAATTTTTTTCTCTATATATTGTAACAAAAAGTATTTATTAATTTCTATCTAGGATTCCATAATATGATCTTAAACCGAACCAGCAGCAAATCTAGAAGGCGTGATTTTTGTTTGCAATGTCCCACTTGATATGTCTCTTTTAAGCAGGTGAAAAGCACTTCTTGCATGTGCTCTAAGGAGCAATAAATTTATGAATTCGTAGGCAATAAAAAGCGCTTTGTTTGTTTGTTGACAACATTAAAGCTTCATGGTATACATTTTTACTGCTTCATTGCAAGCACAACAGAATATCTTCCCTAATTGTATGGAAGGCGGTTACGCTCTATTTTGGAAGCATTCAAATGTAGTTACTGCTTACCAAATCGAGGTTATTTTTTGCTGTGTCGTATACCGTTATTGTTACGCCGACATTATCTTGGTATAACGCAAACTGTATAAAATTACGCCTTTGAAAATCGACAATGTTTGGTTTCACTTGGAAATCACCATATAACCTTTCACCAAGCAGCGAAAATTACTTTTTAGTGAATGTATGTCCCAAGTCTAGCGACTGCATTTTATATTGGTTCGGATCTGTAAGTGGAAAACTATGCTCAAAAAAATAAAAGTAATGAAAAAACTCTAGTAAGTTTCAAGTTCTTTTCTTCAGTTTTTGACTTTTGATTTTTTTATCTGTTCATCGTTTTTCTCAATTCAGAACATGTTTCGAAAATCTTTAAAGCAGCTCTTACACACAGATAATAATTTGATTGGAATTCCATTGTAACCAAGAAAATTTAATCATTATTCAATAATTTTAATTGTAAGTACTTAAAATTCATCATCAGATATATTATTTAAATTGATTTTAGGGTAGAGGTAAATTACTTGCCTTACAAACGGAAGATCGCCAGTTCAAGCCCAGTTCGAGGCATATAATTTTTTTATTAATAAAATAAATTTTGTTGAACGCATGTGAGTCTTTTTATAGAATTTACAGTCCATAAATATAAAATATTCAAATTACAAAAAAAAAATCGAAATTTTTTAATAAATGTCGGTTGTTACAATAGTATTAAAATTTAATAATAGTGATAGTACATAGAACCACAAAAATTCGGTTGGCAAAAAATTCATTTTCAACTAAAAAACTTTTTTCTGTGTGTATATTTAACTTGAAAAAATTCTAATTTTGTGTATCTTTAGATATTGGACAGTTTAAATTTTTAAAATTTATGTAGAATCTTAAATAAATTCCTTCTTAGGAATAACTATGTAAGATTATAAGATTTCTTTTAAAGCAATTATGAAAAGTGTTTCCAATGATTCTTTTTCTGCTCTTGAGAAAATAAAATTTTAATAAAAAAAAAACAAGTATCACCCTACTACAAGAATCCACCAAAACATTGTTTCCTTTTCTCTGATTTTATTTAAAGTTTGTATGTGTTTATTTTTATTTTATCTTTTGGTGTGATTTGAATTTACGTGTTTTTTGTATACCAATTGACACTGATCATCAGTTAATTTGTTTTAATTTTGTTCACCTCTCTCTCTGTCTTCTTTTTTTTTTCATTGCGAATGCGCGAATTGTCGTCTGCCGACCAGTTTGGTATGTGTGTGTTTGTTCATGGGCTGGGTTTTGGTGTAGTCAAACCAAAATGACATTAAAAGTGAATGTTTAAGTTATGTTATGGGTTTGTAGGACATTTGTTATCGGCTCCTTGAAATGGCATCAGTGGTTGCTAACATGAAAAGAATGTATGAAACTTGAAGAAAAGTTCAAGGGAGATGTTGTTTATTGGAATGTTAAAGAAATTACAATTTTATTACGTCCAAGTTTTTTTTTTTTTTTCATTGAAATGAAAACTTTCAAAAAATTCAATTTTGACAAGAACTTAAATTTAAGATTTTTAGCTAATATTCTTTTTAAGCAGACAATTACATTTGATTTGGTAAACCTGTCTGTTTTTATATTGTTTTTATATAATTTTATTGTTTAATTCAGATTTTTTGGTTAAAAAATTCACTGAAGGGAACGATTCCCTCAAATCACTTATCCCATGACTGATTAAAGCTGTTCTTATCACAAAAATAGTACAATATGTCATTGCTGTAGGTAAAGTAGGGCAAAAGTCGCTTTTAATCCTGCAGAACTTAAACTTTACAATAAAAAAACGCGTTTTTGAACTCGTGCTTGTCAGCTTAACATTTTTAAAGAAAAGTGTCGTCAAAAATATTTCTTTTAAAAAATCTATAGGACATTTATATTCATCCCATTGAACATCAGCTGTGGAAAGAAAGTGAAGAAATACGTCATATGACACATTTTCTTTTAACTATTTTGGTATGCTTAAGACGAATATGTCAACATAATTGAAATAGCTAATTTGTAAAATGAGTCTGAATATAGTCCTAAAATATTTTTTTTTATACGATATTTAAAATTGTTAAAGGATGGAATTGGAATCGGGAGATAAACATCTATCAATTTCACTTTTTGTAAACTTGAAACTTTAACGAAGT
This sequence comes from Delia radicum, assembly GCA_021234595.1. NCBI lineage: Eukaryota > Metazoa > Arthropoda > Insecta > Diptera > Anthomyiidae > Delia > Delia radicum. Next base: position 89,234,039 of record CM037854.1, on the reverse strand, counting down.
TCAAGTTTGATCTCCTATGTCCTATAGCGTTTGAGAAAATATACCAAAAATTATGAAAAACATATTCATATATTTTAACTTTGGTAGCACCCTATTCACCTCTGAGACCATATTGGTCCAAGTGAATGGTATGACCAAAAAGCTATGTGTATCCTTTGTCGATACACATCACACTCGGAAAAATTGGCTTGACGGTGTAGCTATTACAACAAAAACTAAAAATGGGATGTATATCAACCATTGGTCATCAAAACGATAAGCGCTCTTTAAACGTTTGCACGTTTGCACATTTTTTTTTTTTTTTATTATATTTTGTAATTAAAATTTTTTTATTTTATATTATATTTTCCGAATTTTTTAATAGTTCATAATATAAGACAACAATTTTTCTTTTAGTTTTAAGCAACTGAAATTTTGTCTAATTTAGCGTTTTAGTATAAATGTAAATTTGTAAGTATCAATTTAGATTAGAATTTGGATCTGAATTTTCATTCAAAATTTCTTGTTCTTAATGATTGTGTAATTTTATTGTAATTTTAGCATTTTCTTAAATTAAAACTTTTAACTTTAAATTTATTTCGTTTCGGAATTTTTAGATATCTACCCTGCGGGAAACGAAGGGTCGATTGATCCAAAGTGACAAATCTGTGATATATGATTTGGGGGTACGTCGCGAAACTGGTGGAACCAAAATTGTGGTGCACCAAAAAGTGTTATTTTTGGTGAAATGACGTGACTATAGTTATGGTGACAAAACATTCACTGGTTGCTACCAGATATATCATGTAACTGGAGAATAAGTAACATAACATCAAAGTGTACTGAAGCAACTAGGGCCGTTGCAGTTGTAGTTATTACTAGTCATTGAACTGATTCGAAACCGTTTGCAGTGGATAAAAACATGGCAATTAGTGCCAAAGGATTCAGCCCCTTGACTGCTACACATCAGACATAACACTGAAGGAATTTTATCTGTATCGACTATGTGACAATAGAAATGAAGACGTAACACTCCACTGGTTTAAAAGAACTGAACACGGAACTGTGACCAGGGCTGCCAGATATGGCGATTTCTCGCCAAACGTCGCGATCTTAAACTTAGTTTTTTTGTTGGGTATAGACAAAATAAGCTAATTATAAAATTGATTTTCGTTGTGCCTTTTTAAGGTTTTTTGAACAGGGGGTGCAGTGATTGGTTCGGGACGGGCTATTTAGCAACTCGTGCATAATATGACATACGCTGAATAAAACCTGACAGGTTACTTGCTAATTACTTTTCGAAAGCCCGGCGACATGTACCCCTTAGACCAGTGCAGTGGTACGTCTCAAAACTATTTCAGTCAAACTACCCCTGTTACAGAACACATTGCGCTTAATATGTGACTAGTTTTCTCCAGTTCTAAGATACGTACACCTACACCAGTCCCGTGATAATTTTTTTCCACTGGTTCTGTTGCATATCACATAAATTCTAAAATGATCATACTTTGACACTACATAATTCTAACTTGTCCCGTAGTATATTCATTTCAGTCTGTATGGTGGATAGGTTACCTTGGTCAAGTTATTCGATACGTCACACAGTGCTCCACAGGTAGCAAATTGTCACCTGCTATGACAAGACCATGTTAAAAGTACCGATCACTTTCATATAACAGAACCGAAGCTAGGACAGGTTCATACACACACTAGTCACATGACCATACCAGTGACTGGTCCATTTCCCGCAGGGAAACAAACACCATTAGGTTTTTATTTTTGTTGGAATGCTTCAATTTAACTGCAAATAGAGCAAATACATGAGTCAACTCACCTCATGGCACATAGCCCGTGACAGGTCACAGAAGAAAAAATTGTATATATTTTTTGCAGTAAAGTTTTATTTTCTGTTCCATTTTTTATTTTATTTTCTTGTAGTGCTTGTTAATTAATTTTATCTAGAGAATAAGAACAATAGAGCGTAATTTTTTTCAACTTTTGATTTTTAAGAAAAATCGGAGAGCATCAACCCGTGGCGGCCCGCGTACGAAGTTGTCGTTTTTTGGAATTTTTTTTAAAATGCTTTAATAGAAAATTTTGGCATGCTACGCACTAACGTTTAAAAAAATTTTAATTAGACTAACGGGTTTCGATATATTTCTACATCATTTTTACTAAAAATTGAATTTTTTTCTCCATTATAATTTTTTTTTTTTAAATTATCTTAAATTTTTTTATTGTTACATTAGAGTCATTCTCTATGAAAACACCGAAAAAAATGAAAAATTGTTGCTGGACCATTTTGGATTTTGTTAAAATTTTGTGGAAATGTTCCTAATCGTTCCAAGAACCAAAATCCAAGAGGATTTATTTTTTCCACACGGCACTACCGGTTCACGCAAAATAAAAAAACTAAAAAGTCTTGTTTTTGTGCGTAGTGGTTTGAGCTGTTAAAATTTTTCTGCTAGAGATATCTATATAGTGAATGCATCGTTTTAAAGCTGAAGGATTATAGTTTCTATCAAAAATATAAAATTTGACTTAATTCATACACCCGAAAAATAACGTGGTATTGAAAATAAGCATATTTCATTGGTTTTTTGTGTTTTTCAATGAACTCCAGTGTCGGCGCTAATGAATATAAAAGCATAATAATTCTCAGATACAAATTAGACATGTCGGAGAAAAATACAAAATTAAAATTGGCTCAATCTGGCAACTCGTTATGAAAAAATCGTTACTTGAAATTTGGAAATTTTAAAAATTTGCATATTTCAGGCTACAATTTGGTCATGTTTGTTAGCAGATACAAACTTGAAAATTACAGAGTATTTACTCCCTACTTTTAACTTTATAACACTTCAAGAACCGTTTAGTTATTTTCACTCCTCTCGGATTTACAGGGTTCTAAAGAAAAGCCTTTTGATTTTTTGTATGTATTTTTGTACTTCCCTCAATTGTTATATACAGAGAAATTAAAAAAAAAAACAAGTATTATTATGAGGTAACAAAGAATAATTATGGACTAAAAATATATTTAATAAATTCAGTAGATTTTTGATGTTAAAAAATTTTACAGTGGTGGCAAAAAATAGGCAAATGGTATATTTTTATCATTTAAAGTAGAAAAGTTATAGTTTAAATGTGGGTAATTGAGAATCGTGGAATAAGTTTTATATTATTTTTATAAAGTGTTTGTTCTTATAATATTCGGAGTTTCAAAGTTATCAGAAGCTGAAAACTTTCGTACTTTTAACTGACTGTGAGAAATCGGAGAGAAACTGTGGTAGTTTCTTGTATTTTTAATTGTGCAAACATCAATAAATTTTTTTGACAAAAAGTTTTCGATAGCATCAACATCAGGAATGGATACAAAAAAAAAAATTATACCAGGAATTTGGGTAAAACAAAAATCAAACATTGCTGTAGGTGTTAGGATATGATGATCCGCAGTTCGCTGTAGACTTGCTTTCCTTACAGTCTGCTTAATTGTACCTCCTGCTCCGTCACAAGGACTTTTGCCATTAGAAGTGGCAAAAAGAGCCACTTAGCTTCTAAGCTAAGCTCTTCGCCACGCATAACCATCTTGCGCAGTTAGTGAATGAACCAACACACATTCCGAGTGTTGAAGGGCAAGTCCAAAACATCCTCGACCTTTTTCTATCCTCACACCCGGACAAATATGATGTGGGGGTATTAGCACCTCTCGGAAATTCGGATCACTGCACCATTTCCGCTTCCTTTTCGTACTCCGAACTTCGGCGCGTTTCAAATTCAGCTACGAAACGCTCAGTATTTATCTATGAAAAGGCTCGTTGGGCTGAACTTAATGATTTTTATCGGCAATTCAACTGGAAACTGTGCTTTCTTGATGCCGCCGCGAAAATGGTGGAGAACATAATCGTGCTTGGAATGAAGTTATTCATTCCATCAAAGCGCATTTCGGCTAAAGCAAGACATAAGTGTTGGTTTAACCAGACTTGCAGTACCGCAGTCAGATCCAGAGAGATAGCGTTTAGTAATTGGCATAATAACAAAAACGCCATTACTGAATTGCTACGCAAACAGGCGAGAAAGGCTTGTGCCAAAGTACTAAGTCGCGAAAAGTTTCTGTACGAACAGCGTCTTCGTGCTAAAATTCTTTCTGCTCCTAAGGGCAGTAATAGCATTTGGTCATTTGTTAAAAGAGTAAGGAATAATGCTAGTTCATCTATTCCAACTCTTATAAAGGATGACCACGCATTCACTGATCCGGTTGATAAAGCTAACCTATTGGCTGATCTTTTTGCGAGAAATTCACTTTTGCCGGAGAGCAATCAACCACTGCCCGAGCTTGGGCGGGTATCCTGTACTATGCCGTTAAAAGGGTTCTTGCGGATCTCAACGTAAACAAGTAACCGGGACCGGATGGCATACCAGCACTGGTACTGAAACAGTGCTATTCGACGCTAGCTCGTCCATTGGCTAACCTGTTCAGCTCTTCATACCGTGCAGGTGTCTTCCCTTCGTGCTGGAAGGTTGCCAATGTTCAACCAATCCCCAAAAAGGGTGCGGCTAATAATCCTGAAAATTACAGCCCCATTGCAATATGTTCTGCGCTCTCGAAGGTGATGGAGAGCATGGTCAAACTACCATCTTGTAAATTATCTGGAGGCCAACTCACTTATTAAAGATCGACAGTATGGCTTTCGTAGAACTCGTTCTACGGGAGATCTGTTGGCGTTCCTTTCTGAATGTTGGAGTCGGTCTATTCACATGTTTGGTGAGAACAAGGTAGTTGCTCTAGATATTTCCAAGGCGTTCGATCGTGTGTGGCACGGCGCACTGTTATCAAAACTAATTGCCTTTGGTGTAGGTAATGATTTCTCTCGATTTATCTCGAGTTTTCTCAGAGATCGTACTATACGTGTTGTTATAGATGGGGTCTCATCCGACGAGTTTCAGCTATGTTCAGGGGTACCACAGGGCTCTGTTCTTTCTCCATCTCTTTTTCTCATCTTTCTTAATGACCTCCTTGGTCGAACTATCAATCCTATTTACTCCTTTGCAGGTGACAGCAACATTTGTCATTCTTTTTCCTTCGATCGTAGGCCAAGCCTTGTGGAGGTCGGGGGCAAAAGACAGATTATGAATGACACACTCAATCATGACCTTTCGACAATCTCATAGTGGGGTCGTGCGAACAGGGTCGATTTTAATGCTCGTAAGACTCAATGTTTTATGTTGACCCATAGGTCTGTGGACTCAACCACGTCATCTGTGTATATGGATGGGATCGTTATTGAGGATTCAGATACTTTTGATGTTCTGGGCATGAGAATACAGTGTGATGTCCGTTGGACAGATCACATTATTCAAGTATCGAAAGAAGCTTTCAAGTGTCTTGGTTTTCTAAACCGGTGTAAGAAATACTTCACCCCATCTGATCTCCTTACTATTTATACCACCTACATCCGGCCGAAGATGGAATATAACTCCCATATATGGGCAGGTGCTTCAAAGTCTATTTTGGGGCTTCTGGATCGTGTGCAAAGGAGAGCGTTGATGCTTATCAACGACAGTAGGGTTTCGAACTTTATTGACTCATTGGAGCATCGTCGGAATGTGGGTTGTGTGACTTTGTTCTATAGATATTACCATGGGAAGTGTTCTGCTGAGATAAGCCGACTCATCCCGAGGGACCGGGTCTCTGTTCGTACTACCCGCTTGTCAAGTAGATCGCATATGTTTGTTTTATATAGCCCGGCAAATCGCACAACGCATTACAGAGAAAACTCGTTTTTTCAGTCGCACTAGCCGTATGTGGAATTGTCTCCCTGCGGAAGTCTTCCCTGCAAATTACAATTTAGAAAAATTCAAGTCAAATGTCCACAAACACTACTCCCTCTTTCCTCCTCCCCAAAACCTATTTTCCTGATATCAACACAATGCAATGCATTAGTAGGGGCATCCCCTGAGTGTTTATTCAACATACAAAAAAAAAAAGCTAAGTGATGACAAATGTTGATAAAAATTTTTTATTATTGTAAAATTTTTGTAAAATTTTTGTAAACATAAAAAATCTACTGAATTTATTAAATAAATTTTTTAGTCCATAATTATTCTTTGTTACTTCACAATACTACTTGTTTTTATTTCAATTTCTCTGTATATAACAATTGAGGAAAGTATAAAAATACATACAAAAAATCAAAAAGGCTTTTCTTTAAAACCCTGTAAATCCGAGAGGAGTGAAAATAACTAAACGGGTCTTAAAGTGTTATAAAGTTAAAAGTAGGGAGTAAATACTCTGTAATTTTTAAGTTTGTATCTGCTAACAAACATGACCAAATTGAAGCCTGAAATATGCAAATTTTCAAAATTTCCAAATTTCAAGTAACTATTTTTTCATAACGAGTTGCCAGATTGAGCTAATTTTAATTTTGTATTTTTCTCCGACATGTCTAATTTGTATCTGAGAATTATTATGCTTTTATATTCATTAGCGCCGACACTGGAGTTCATTGAAAAACACAAAAAACCAATGAAATATGCTTATTTTTAATACCGCGTTATTTTTCGGGTGTATGAATTAAGTCAACTTTTATATTTTTGATAGAAACTATAATCCTTCGGCTTTAAAACAATGTGTTCATCATGTAGATATCTCTAGCAGAAAAATTTTAACAGCTCAAACTACTACGCACAAAAACAAGTCTTTTTAGTTTTTTTATTTTGCGTGAACCGGTAGTGCCGTGTGCAAAAATTAAATCCTCTTGGATTTTGGGGTTTCAGACCCTAAATATCATTTCCAGTTAGTTTGAGTAAAATCTAAGATATGCCAGCTTTGCCGATTTGGTGATTTCATACAGAATAACTCATTAGCAAAATATACAAAACGACTTTTAATTTGATCATAATTATGTCCATATTTGTTGAAGCATTACTTGTAAATTGACCTACAAATATCTCAGAAAAACAGAAAATTTACACAGTAAAATTGTTATGCTTTTCAATTTTATACACATTATTGTCTAATTAATTCAGGATTAGGATTATTGAAGGGATATTTAATTTTACTTTTGATTTTCATTAATTAATGCTTTGATTATTGTAGCACTAGCTTCAATAGTTTTGTGGTGCGAAATTTAATAAAAATCTGATTACTTAACCCGTGGAGACCTGCGCAAAAAGCCTTTGATATATGAGAAAAAATAATAATAAAATTTAAAAAATATGTTTTGTGATACATTATCTCTACCAAATAAAAAATAATGTTTACCTTGGATCAGCCCCGAAAATAATTATTTAATTACCGAGCGTTTCGAAAGCAAATCTAGAAGGCATGATTTTTGTTCGCTATGTTCACTTGTTCCACTTGTCCCACAATGTCTTTATTAAGCAGGGGAAAAGCACTTCTTGCATGCAATAAAAAGCATTGCAATAAAGAGCGTTTTTTTGCGTGTTCACAACATTAACGCTTTATGGTATACATACTTTACAGCTTCATTGTAAGCATTATTCACTGCTTCAAAAAAGGCATTTAGAGAAGCAGAACAAAATGCATTTCCTAATTACTTTACTGTATGCTAACGATTAAGCTATATATTTGAAGCATACAATGTAGTTACTGCTTAAAAAATCGAATTTATTTGTTGCTGGGTAATTTCAGACATAATTATGATCTGTTTAAGGCATGTTTTGTGTAGTATTTGAGTGCAAAAACAAAAAAATTTAAGATAAGTTTTAAAAATTTTCTAGAAGAGAGAAAGAAGATGCCATTTTTGGTGGAAAAAAAATCGCAATATCAGGAATATCGTTAGTTCGACTTAAAAAATTTGAAAATATTCAAGTTCTGAATGCTACAATTAATAAAAAATTATGTATCTCAAGCCATATTTTCATTAAAGCAATATAAGAAAAATTTTCAAAAATCGAAAATTTTAGTAGCGGGCCGCCACTTGTTAAAGCTATCCGAGTTTCGTCCAATTTGTACCAAATAACTTTAAGACTTAATACCACAATAATCTTGACAATAGTTTGGAATTTTTCAAAAAATATTTTTCTTCATACTCAAAAATGCCGTTCTGTGTTCGACCGCTACAAACCGCTACTAGATTTTTAACATTATTTGAAAGTCTATTTCGAAACACTCAACCCCTCTCAAAAACCGCATAATTCATTTTTTTTATATTTATTTTGCAATTAACTCAGAGTATCACTTACAACATATAAAACTTTTCAGTTGGCAATCAAAGGGGTTCAAAAATAAACTGAATTTTTGCGAAAATATCTTTGATGTTTATTATAAATTTTTGTATATTCACATACCCAACTGGTTCTTTTTATATGGAGTTTGTCCTATTTGCAATAGGTTCTTTTCCTCCAAACTAGAACAGGTTGCTTTAGAACCGGTTCTAGAACCAGTCATAGAACTGGTTCTCGGACAGTAAAACCTTACATATTGACTCGCAGGAACATGTTCTAGAACCGGTTCCATGTAACCGGTGATAAAAGAAGCTGTTCTAGAACAGGCTGAAATGTAATGTGTTCTTAAAAATTTTGCTGGGTAGTACTATACGACAAATTTCAATATATGATTTCCCAGGCATGTGAAAATTGAGACCACATGCAGTTGAACTGCGTATTTAGTTTTTCGTTATCACATCCTATCTGATTCGTTATTTTGTTTAAAAAGAGGATTTGATCTTTCAAATGACGAGAAATTTTTAATTTTCTGTTGACGCGTTCAAAACTATTACAGATTTTTTAAAAAGAAAAAAAGACATAAACTCCACATTACCCAATTTCAATGAAATTTGAAAGATCTTTATCAGGAGGTGGGGCAAAAGTTTTTAAAGCCTCCCTATATATCAAAAAAGCATTTGTTAACAAAAAAAGTGTAATTTAATGGAATGAAGATCGTTTGAAATTTTATTACTGCCAACGGGGGAACGAAAAATGGAACTTTCTTTTATAGGATTATGTTAATTTGTTTCACCCGGCTACAGTTGGGAATTTTTGACTCTTTTTGAGCAAATTTGCCTACAGACCACAGTTTTAAACAAATTAAAAAAAATAAAATTCTAAAAAGAGCTGACTTAATTCTAAATCGGCTCATGAGTGATTTTTAAAAGTCATTTAATTTATATTCTTTACAAATCGCCAAAATATGCAAAATTTCGATTTTTGCTATAAAAAAATTTAAAAATTGTCTAATAAAAACAAAAATGTATTTTAAATTAAGGGCTTTTCCGTTTCATTAATCACACTAAACCATTTTTTAAGTATAAGCCTTGATATTTTCGATTATTTTTTTTTTTAATTTAAGTTTTTGAAAAGCTAAATGTCAATGATAATTTTTTTCTTTTAATTGTTGTATTATTAACCCTTTGACGACCAATATTTATGCATGTTAAAATTTTTCTTTATAGCATTTTAGAGAAGCTTAATGGACGGCTTTAATGTGATTGATAATAGAGTGATGTAGCTTTTTAAGGATACCTATGTATTTTATCCTGAGAGTTGCATATCTGACCCAAACACAAATTTTAAAACCCAAAATTTAAAATATTAGATTTTTTCGTTCTTTGTTTTACGTTTTTGTTTTTAATTTTTGAACTAAGGTTTTAATGTTTAATAAAATGCTTATTATTTTTAACATTTTGACAAAATATTATCCAATTCAGGAGCGATAGCCATTAAATTTTTTAACTTCCGCACTCTATTTCTCCGAAAGGTAGAGTAGCAAAGCGCCAAAATAGCGTTAAATTTAAATTTTGCTGTTCTTTGAAATGCATTAAAAATCTATTAAATGTTGAAGATATTTTAATTTAGCAGTTTCCCAGAATAGACAAATAAAAATCTTTACTAAATATTTAACAGCATCATTTGGAAAATAATGACATAAAAATCAGCGACAAATGTCAAAATAACACAAATATTTTCATCAATTTTGTGAAAAACACCTCACAAGTTAAGGAAAATCAATCAGCAAAAGAATCAAACAATACCAAGTTTAAATGTAATTTTAAAAACAACACATAAAAATAAAAGTTTTTACGATTTTACATTAATACTTTCAAAACTAAATTAAGCAGAAAAACCGGAATAAGAAAATTGTCAAAAGTTAATGATTTCTAATGAATAACATGTGCTGGCAGTCAAAATTCCACAAAATCAAGTGTTAAATAAATGTATACATTTCTTTAAAATTTTTAAAAAGTCATACAAATTTTAAAGTAAAAATATAAAGTTTTCAAAAAATTTTAATTATCCAAAAGGGCTAATTTAACTTTGGAACAATTGATATAATACAAACTATTTCATTTCTATACGAATTTTTATGTAATTAACAAATTTCAAAATCATGACATTAACACTTGTATACACCATCAGTGGGTTTCTATCCACCTCAGTCCCTCTCAATCTGCCCTCTTTTTATTTGTTCTAAAGCTCGCACCGAGCAATTGAACACATGTTGCAGTAATTTAAAAGTTTAAATTAATTTTTAATATGTTTTTGAATAATAATTTAATAAAATGTTTATTTATTTAAAATTTTAATGATAAAATAAGCAAGAAAAAATTAAAATACATTAAATTTTAATAGAAAATAACAAAATATAAGCAAAATAAAATTGAGTGTTTAAGCAACAATTTTTTATCAACATGTTGCAATTTTGTTAGTGTAAAACAAAAAAAATGTTTTCATTTGCTTGCCCGAGTTCGGTATTTTGTTGCTGAGAGGCATGGAAAGCATAGGCTCTCTACTTGTATATACTCTTTGATACCGTAAGGTAAATTTTGTTGTAAAATAGTGTATAGAATTAATAAATATTATGTTTAACACTTTTCTATGCAAGTCTTAAGGAAATCCCCCTGAACATGTTTTAAAATTTTTCCCCCTTTTATGATTGGCCACCCCTTATAATTTTGAAAGAAATTTTTATATAAATTGTGTGGCATTTAAAATCCAACACCTACTAATTGGCTGTTATTTCCTATTCTCATATGTCTTTTGTTTTCTTTCTTTTTCAGTACTTGTTTAAAGCTTTTCTATGACTCGTGGTATCAATGCATCTTCAATTTATGAGACCAAGATGTCATTTGTTGTTCATTTTTAAACATACAAACTTTTTATGTGTTTCAATGTTTTCGAGGGGTTTATATATACTATTTGTCCCCCTCCCCCCACCACTTTTTTTTTTTTTTTGCTTTTCCTGATGAGCACTTTTTTCATGAATCTTAAACAGTTGCACTGATTTTGTTTCTTTTACATGCAGCTGTGTATTATAACATTTGTAGTTAACCGTGTTAAGTGTATTTATATTTAATGCTTCACCAAAATTGAAGGGAAAAAATTTAATTTTCAACTAAAATCTTTGGAAGCTTTCAAACATTATTTTAAGGTGATTAATTTGAAAACTTAATCGTTTTGGATTATCTTTGAAAGTTCTAATGTAATGTTGGAAATTATTTATATTAAAAATGATTGATATAAATGGAAATATGGTTGAATATATTTCATGTTTGAAACAACTTTGTTCGTATAAGAAAATCTAACAAAATGTTCAAAGAAATGTTCTGTTAATTTATCAGGTCTTAATATTTTATGATAAAACAGTTTAAAGTAATAAATTTAAATCGTATTTTTATTAAAGTTTTCCCAAGAAGTTAAGTAGCATATGAGTTATACTAATATTTGTATTATTATATTAAGTATACGCCACATTGCACCTTAAATAACATATGTGAGGCCTTCTCATAAAAAGTATATCGTATCAGTGTCAAATTTACAATATTTGATTCCCTATATGAGAGGAATAAAAAATGGAGCAACAATGTTGCGCCAATTTTTAGTACATTTTTTATATTAAATAAACGAAATTTGCAAAATGTTGAAATTTTACCATGTCAATACATTTTTTATGGAAAATTTTAATAAAATAAAATAATTTTTAAAAAATTTAATAATAATTAAAAACTTTCATTTACATTCAGTCATCAAATTTGGGTAATATATATGCAGCATAAATGAGTAACTCTGCGTTTTTTTTTCTCTGTTTTGACTATACTTTACTATTGCACAATTAGTCATCCCATTTCGCAATCTATCAATGCGTTTTTTACATAACCAAAAAGCCCACCCTGGCCAATTATTTCATGTAAAAAACGCAAAAAAGTGCGATTCGTGGGAAAAACGCGAAATGTCGCTAAAATTTATATGACAGCATAACGAAAAAGGACGATCAATGAGTACAATATTCAAATAGCTTAAAAACATTACACAGAAAAAGTTATCAACCTAAAATATCTAATTAAAGATTTGTTTTGAATTTAATTTGTTTCTAGCAAATATTTAATTGAAGCAATTCATATTTTAATTGGCTTTTAAATATGTAAATACTAGAGTTCGTTTTCAAGTTTTTTTTGATTTTGATTTCTGGATATTATCACTTTTTAGAAGGATTTTGGGTCCCTTTTCCCATACAACAAAAACGGCTTAATATATGCCAAATCTGACTTCAGTATTCGACTCTACGGGAAAACTTAGGCCCATAAGCTTTTTTTTAGTTTTTGGAATGCACCAGAATGCATAATTAGAGTGGTCCTAAAAAATAATTTTTAAAAAAAAAATTAAAATATTTATTTTTGTTAATATACAATGAACAAATACTTACATCTGACAAAAATGATCCAAAATTTTAATTTTGTAGTTACCCGTTCAAAAGTTATTAAAGTTTAAAAATTTAATTTTTTAGTGAATACAAAATAATTTATTGGTTTTGTAATTTCTATTTAACAATAATTCTAATTTTTTTTTTTTTTTTTTTTTTTTTTTTTTCATCGGGATAAACATTAATTGCATTTATAGTAATTAAATGTGCTAAAGTCCCAAAACTTATTTAACAAATTGTGAAAAGCAATCTGATGTAGGCGTGTCCCTATCCGGATTTCATTCCTGCCCAAAGAAATCTTCAGGGGACTTTGTTATTAGAATTTCTAGAGATATTTGTTATGTTAAATCACAAACTCAATGAGAATTTCTTGTCCTCGTCTAGGAGCGAGATTCAAAATTTAAAATATCAAAGAAAAACCAAAACAACAACAAAAAATTGTCACAATTGGCTTTGTCATCTTCCAAATACTACTCTGTTTTTTTGACAGACCTAGCAATGTAGTGACGTTTATTCAAGTAAATCAACGATAGAAAATCATATGTTTTCTATTAGTGTCAGTTACATTTAAATTTGCACAAGCACCTGTATATTTGTTATTTAAATTTATTTTCATCGGGATAAACATTAATTGCATTTATAGTAATTAAATGTGCTAAAGTCCCAAAACTTATTTAACAAATTGTGAAAAGCAATCTGATGTAGGCGTGTCTAATTAATTGTATTCCTTTCCACAGCAGATAAAGCTAAACAATTTAAATTATCTTTATGTTTAATTCCAAAATTAACCAGAGTTTTTAAACTTTGAAGAGTAATAAAATCAAACGGTGACTTACTAAAAGCGGAATCAAAATATGCCAACTTGTTAGCTGCATTAACAACATTATTAACCACTTCTTCTCACTCTTCTACTTCTATAAAATCTTTTTATATAGCATTTATTATATTTATAATTATATTTATTATATAACTTTTGAACGGGTTGCTATAAAATAAAAATGTTTGCACAATTTTTCTCAGCTAGGAGTACTTTTTTATTGTATATATAAAGAAATATTAAATTTTTAAACTTTATTAAAATTTTTGGACCATTTTTCTCAGATGTAAGTGTTTTTTTCATTGTATATTAACAAAACAAATATTTTAATTTTCTATTTACAAAATTATTTTTTTGGACCACTCTAATTATGCATTCTGGTGCATTCCAAAAACTAAAAAAAAGCTAATGGGCCTAAGTTTTCCCGTAGAATCGAATACTGAAGTCAGGTTTGACATATATTTAGCCGTTTTTGTTGTATGGGAAAAGAAACCCAAAATCCGCGATTTGAGTCGCCTATAGGCACGAGAAGGAGTTGAAATTAAAAAAAAAAAAACGCCATTGATACAAAAACCTTCTAAAAAGTGATAATATCCAAAAATCTATTTTTCAAAACTAACTCTAATAAATACATATTTTATCGTAGACGCAATTATCATATTATTTTTTCATACACTGTATGCATAAATAGAAAATTTTCAGTATAAAATACCAAAAACATTTGAAGTAAACAAACAAAACACGCACACACACAAACAGACTCAGCATTATAAAAAACACACATACCATCGTATAGATCACACACTTTTTTTGTGAGTATCATATTTTTTTTTTATAGATGTTACCTATAATTTTTTTTCCTTCTTAATTTTAGTAAAAGGTTTAATTGGTAGTATCATTGCCGTGATAGGTGCAAAATCAATTAAAATATTATTTGATTCAATAAAGTTTTTAATTGAAACCCGTTTTTAGTTTTTTCTGTGTATGTGCATCAAAATGCAAACAAAAAATTTTATATTTGCGAATATTATTTTAACGAACACTTGCATTACAGTGAGTGTCTGCAAAATATTTTCAAATTTTATTTTAAAATTTAAACAAATATGTGACCATTTAAAAGAAAATAATTTAAAAATGTTTTGTAGACATTCACAGTAATTAAAATGTTGGTTAAAACAACCTTCGCAAATATAAGTTTTTTGGTTGAATTTTAGTACGCATCGTTTTTTAAGCTATTTACATATTATACTAAAAGGTAGTGTCCGACCGAAGAGTTCGACCAGAAAATGCATTTGGTGTGTATTCGGTATTTTAAAGCATTATGGGCAAATTTGGCGGATAAAGAAATGTTTATTGGGCTGATTAGATTCTATTTTGAGTGTCAAATTTGAATAAAAGTCTGTAGTTAAGCAATGAATTCACTGTTCGGCCTCAGAAATTGAAAATAGTTCGGCGGCCGAACTTTTAACTTTATAGCTAAACTTCGACTTTTCTCTTAAATTTTATACACAAAATCGAATTAAATCGCCTCAACAAACATGTATCCAATACCAAAATTTGTCATCATTGCCTCTAGATATCAAAAAACCGACAAAATATAGGTTTTTGGCCGAACTGTTCGGTCGGACTCTACTGAAAGGTGAACTTATAGGCCGTCCTTATTAGCTATGCTGTTATTTTGCCCATCATCCGCACTTCATTTTTTCTATTTTTTACAAGAAATAATTGCTCAAGTTTGGATTTTGCTAATGCAAAAATATGCTTTGATCGATTGCGAAATGGGATGAAAAATTGTGCAAAAATAGTAAAATATTGTGAAAACTGAGAATAAAAATATGTTAATGACACATATTTATTTACCAAATTTGAAGTCCGAATGTTAATGAAGGTTTTTTTATGTATTGACCATAAAAAACTAAGATAAAATATTTGTTGTTTTTAAATTTTATGTACATATATAAAACTTCGTTAAAACGTGCAAAATTTTAATTGAAATTTATGAAAAATCTGACCATAAATAAAAAAACAGCCTCAGCCATTAAAATCAGCGTAGCCGAACTTTTGTTTTCGATTTAAGGGGTCAATTTTATAGCGCCGTTAAAAATTACTTTAAAATAATACTCAATTTAAAAAAAAGGCCAGCATTTTCTTTATTAATTAATATTTGTTTATTAAAAAAAGCTTTGAAGCTTTTTGGTTTATCCAGAAAAATTCACCGTGTAACTCGGCGTCACTTTGTTGTGCATTTCAAATATTTAAAGATTTGTTTGTTGTAACTAGAATGCATATGATTAATTATATTATATGATTCATTATACCTATTGTAGTTGAGGACGTCCATAACAAAACGCAACAATTACGTTTTTCAAGTTTTTTGTTTTTTTGATTGAATCTTATTCTACACATTAAAATATATGTATCCATTATTATGGAACATAAAAAAGCTCAATAATTACACTGCAATTCAATACCAAATATAATGATTCAGATCAAAATGAAATAATTCCACATTTATGGAATAAATCACTACGAGAGATTTTTGAAAAGTGTATGGTACAACTTAATTATGTTTCTATGGTAACTCTATGATAACTGTAAGACGTTAAGAATTTTATTACAGTTGTCAATAATTAATTTAAATTAATTTTTTTTGTGGATCGCGTGATTTATAATCTTAAATACTTATAAATAAAAATAATTAAAATATCTATGGCTGAAGCAACATTAGGGAGTTTAAACGTCGGAAAAAGAAAGAGTGGTCCTATACAGAGAACAAATAAAAAACGAAAAAACCGTCATAAAATGTATGTAATTGTTTTGAAGTGATTTTTCTTTTTTATCTAAAATTTGTTTCCAGATTTGATGATAAGGATCCCTTGGCTTTGACCTTGCAAAAAACCTTTCAAACACAAAGAAAAACGTGGTTATAACTGTGGGCTGTTTAATAGGCATTTGATTATTCGCAATCGTGAGCTATTTTACAAAAACAAAGCAAAAATTGAACAGAATCTGTATCTAACGCGGTTGATAGATCCATACGCACTCAAGCGCCACAAGTATACACATTTAACAAAAAAAAATTTTTTTGCTACTATATTCTGAAACACAAAAAGAAATCCATGCGAGTATGTCAATCCTTCATTTTGAAAGCATTATCGATTATAGGACGAAAAGTGAATAGTATTGCAAAAAATGTTTTCCATGGTAATATTCTTAAAGAGAACCGAGGTAGGGATAGGCATACAGATAGGTTCAAACCAAAAAAGATAGTGTACTAAAATTCCTTAAAAACCTACCAGCGAAAGAGAGCCATTACAATAGAAATAAATAACAAAGATGCTATCTTTCACCAGAACTCAATATAAAGAAATTATGGGGAATTTATAGCGATTCAGTAGAAAGATCACTGAAAGTTAAAAAGACATATTTTTGTAATATTTTTAATACTCTAAACATAGGATTCTCTTCCCCAGCGACAGATGTGTGTTCTCAATGTGTATTAAAAAACAAAAAATCAAGGTGGAACAAAATACGATTTTACAACAGCAGCTAATTACTCAACAAAGGACTCACAAGTTAAGGGCTAACACTTTCTATGAATTTGCTAGGAATGAGCCTCCGAAATCTGTAAGCCTTTGTTTCGATATGCAACAAGTTCAACCATTACCACGCACCCCAATTCAAGACGCGTTTTATCTAAGGCAAATAAGCTACTATACGCTATGTGTTGTCGACATGAAAGGTATAAAGCTAAAGTTTTATACCTGGACGGAAGATCAAGCTGGCCGAGGTGCTGTTTGCGTTGGTTCTGGATTGCTGGCACATTTGGATGCACCCAGTCTGTCGGATGTAGATACCTTACGATTATTTGGCGACGGTTGTGGTGGACAAAACAAAAATATGCATATCATACATACTTTAATGCACTGGATGTTAAATAACGCACAGCTCAAACAAGTGGAATTATATTTTCCTGTCCGACGTCATAGCTTTTTGCCTACTGATCGAGTTTTTGGACGGGTTGAAAAAGACTTGCGAAAAAATACAACCATTTTTGTTAAAGAAGACTACCATCAAATTTATTCTTTACATGGACAAGTTAGATACTAGGAAAGGATTGGCACCTTAAATATTTAAAAATGTTGGCAGAATATTACCGTCCCATAAACGGCATACAAAATATGAAACGAGTTTATTTTAAGCTGTCCTCAAATAAGCAGTAGCAATGTGTAGGTAAAACTTTTCAAACATACAAAGTTGAAGGAAACGAAAAGTTCATCAGCTATCTTAAACGAGGCAAAATACCTCCCAAGTGGCTTGGTGAAATTCCTCTTGGTGTTGCAATTAGTTTGGAAAAGAAAAAAGATGTTCTAAAACTATTGGAAAAGAATTACGGCCAACAGTGGTCAAACATTTCGGAGTTAGAATATTATGCAAATATATTCGCAAATCAGCAAGGAAATAGCGGCAATGTTAAAGACGACACAACTTTATGTGACTGTTTGAAGGATGAGACTGAAATGAAAGTGTAGCACAATATTGATGTTTTATATTATCTTAATTTAGTATAGGAATTTGAATAATTTTTTATTTTGTATTATCTTAATATAATGTAGGAATTTAAAATTAATAAATTTTATTTTATTCAAAGCAAATTTATTCAAAGCAAAAAGCCATAATTCCAAACATAGTTCATACCAAAAGGCAATATTTCCATACGGTTCAGATCAAAACGAAATAAATACTTTGTTCCGGGGCAAAACGCAACAATTCCAAATTTGTTGTCTAAATAACTTAAAAACTAACCGCCAGATAATTTAATCTATTTGTGATTTGTATTGTTTCTTATTAACTATAATACCACTATAAATATTTTTAAAAAAATTTATACGCTACTTACTTTAATTATATTTCTTCGTTTATCCAAAAAAACTGTTATGAAGAAATTATTGCGTTTTGATATGGACCTCCTCAGTTCTAACTAACAATTTTTCAACTTTCTAACAATATTCAAAAAATATTTATTTCAAAACCATGCCTGTAAAACTTTCTTAATCGATAGAAAAACCTCTGAACTTTTATATAAATAAAAAATGGCTGATTTTTAGAGAAATTGGGTTTTATTTTGCACTAAACGTTAAAAACTAGTTCCGAGTTTTTAAATTTTGTTTATTTGATTCAAATTCTCCATACAAAATGTATAAATACAGTAAAATTTCTAGCATTTTAAAAGTTTAGTTAAATTATTAAAAGTAACATACTAAAAATGGATTTAAATTTAGTGAATATTTAAGAACGTCTTCTTAGCCCAATTTTAAGAAAGTTTAAACTTTATTGAAAAAAAAATAAAGAATAAATACTCTTGGCATTCTTTTCCATTACCTGGATTTCAAAGTTCTATACCTCTATAAAAACACCCTTTTAACTTTAACCAGCAATATCGCAACCGATTTTATAGCCGTTTTTTCTGTCAAAGAAAATTTTTTACTTTATTGTCAAAACTATTTTTAATGCAATTGCTTTTATTGAAATGTATTTTGAACCTATGGTAATACTTGGAATTTTATTTGAGTTGCAATGTTAAATATATTCATATATTAACTTTAAATCCCAATATTTGGTTTTAGTTGATATAATACTTAGTAGCACATAGAACATATAACACATTAGGTTCACTATTTAGCAAGACAAAAGATAAAATAAGTAAATTTGATATGTCCAATTTAGTTTATAAGATACCATGTAGGGGTAATGACACAGAAAATTGCACTAAAGTATACGTAGGTACCACAAAGAATAAACTGAAAATTAGAATAGCAGGTCATAAATCCGATCAAAAATACAATAAAACCACTTCTACGCAAAAAACAGCATTATCATTACACTGCAGCAACTCCAATCATTATCCAGATTTTGATAACACATCAATTTTAAACACAGAAAGCAATTACAAACGAAGATATACATTAGAAATGTTACAGATCAGAAAAGGATTGACTATAAAACAGACACATCCAATATTGCACAGAATTACAGACATTTAGTCAATATGAAATATTAAAATTATTATAATTCTCATTTAGATTTTAAGAAACTATTAATGTAATAAGAAACTATTAATGTAATAATTTTCAATTTGACATTAGAAAATATTTTATTTCCCGCCTTCTTTTTTTTTTTTTTTTTGATTTTTTGTAATTATTATTTTTAAATTTTTTAATTATAAAAAATTTTCCCTGAAGAAGTCTTCCAATGCGAAGACGAAATGTTGGAAATAAGTACTTATAATTATAAAATAAAGGATCTTTAGCTCAATAAAACAAAAGACAAAAATTTATTCAAATAGATCGAAGAAAAATAAGAGAATTTGAAAAACCGAGAGCACACGGAAATGGATTACCACAATCTTTATTATAAGTTTAAGGCGGACCAAGAATTAAAGAAAAAGATTAATAGATACAAGACAATCAGGAATAAAGAAGTGAAAGTGAAGGCAACAATAACATTTCTTATACGTTGTCGGAATTCAGGTATAATTCCAAAGTTCATTAAGAATTCTACTAAAACTATTTCTATTCTTTTTGAGGAAAACGGACGTTATAGAAGTCAGAAATCAACTTCCGGATTCATTCAATGTGTACAGAATAAGGTTCTAAATTTAGCAATAAGGAAAAAACACGAATCTTTAAGACAAGTTTCAAAAGAATTAAAAGAAAAAACTGCCAGTGTAAATCAACAGTTAAATGATGAAGAGTTTAGAAGATTTATTAAACACCAAGATCATCTGGCTGTAGTTTTAAGTTTCCAGGTAAAAGAGGTTCATAAGAAAAAGTTTAACAATCTTATTAATTTGCAACAGAGAGAATTAGACATAAGACATAATAACAAATGGTTTGTTAACAAATCTGATGTTAACATCCCCGCTGATGTCGAATGGGTTCTCTTTCTAGGACGAAAACATGCACTTCCTATTAGAGGAAGAGATTTTCCAGTTTTACAAATGATAGCAGATGGTGAAGATTTTATTCAAACTTTAAAAGAGAAAGAGGATCAGGAAATAGCTAGGAATAGGTTTACTAATATTATAGATAACCATTTGAATAGGGAAAGACTTACTAATAGAGATAAATTTATGTTAGAAAAAGTAAATACAACTAGAAAATTCTTAAGTAATAATAAAGACTTACTTATTTTAGACGCAGACAAGGGTAATACAACGATAGCAATGAATAGATGCGACTATATTACAAGGATGAATAACATTGTAGGTCATATTGACACATATGAATTATCAAATAAGGATCCTACTAGCAGATTACAGACAACGAACAATAGTTTTGTTGAGGACCTCTTTAAGTTGAAGATTATCACGCCATTAGAAATGAACAGATTTAGGACTAATATATCTACAGCACCTAGATTGTATGGGGTGCCTAAAATTCATAAAGAACAATTTCCCTTGAGACCAATTTGTTCTTTTGTAAATTCCCCATCTTATGAACTTTGTAGATATGTTACGAGTATTCTGAAGAAAGTAACTGAGAATTCTAAATACAATGTAAAGGATTCTTAAGAATTTAGAGAAAAGATAAGGAACTTAAAGATACAAGATGATGAAAAACTTATTTCACTTGACGTTGTATCTCAATGTAAAGGATTCTTAAGAATTTAGAGAAAAGATAAGGAACTTAAAGATACAAGATGATGAAAAACTTATTTCACTTGACGTTGTATCTTTGTTTCCTAGTATTCCAGTAGATAAAGCATTAGATATTATTAAGGGCAAATGGAATATTATAAAAGAATACACGAAAATTGGGAAGGACCTTTTCTTACGCATCTTGAAATTTTGTATAAGAATAGCAGATATTTTAAATATGATAATAGAATATATTTACAATGAAAGGGTCTTGCAATGGGATCTCCAGCTTCTCCGATTGTGGCTGACATAGTAATGGATGAATATTAGATTCTTGCATTGAGAAATTAGATGTAAAACCAAAAATAATTACAAAATACGTTGATGATTTGTTCTGCATTATTCACTATAATTCAGTTAATAATATTTTGTCAACATTTAATTCTTTTCATGAAGATATAAAATTTACTATAGAAGAAGAATGTAACTCTAAAATTCCCTATTTAGATACATTGATAATGAGAAGGAATAACATCTTAAAAATAGATTGGTATCAAAAACCAACAGCTTCTGGTAGGATTATAAACTACCATTCAAAACGTCCCAAGAGAATAACAATTAATACTGCGAAAAATCTAATTGACAGAGTATTAAGAATAAGCGATGTAGAATTTCATGAAACTAATATAAGAAAAATTAAGGATATTTTGAAGGATAATAATTACCCAATACATTTAAGCTGAAAATTAATAAGACAATTTAAAAACCGGAATAATGTTAATACGATAAGGGTTGCGGAACCCAAAATTTATAAATCTTTAACTTATGTTCCTCTTATATCTGAAAGATTAGAAAAATCCAAAATTATCGATGATAAGAAATATTTAGTAGCACATAGAACATATAACACATTAGGTTCACTATTTAGCAAGACAAAAGATAAAATAAGTAAATTTGATATGTCCAATTTAGTTTATAAGATACCATGTAGGGGTAATGACACAGAAAATTGCACTAAAGATATTTCAATTATTTATACTTTGTTTTCTGGGTTAATTTTCAATTTGACATTAGAAAATATTTTATTTCCCGCCTTCTTTTTTTTTTTTTTTTTTTTTTTTTGTAATTATTATTTTTAAGTTTTTTAATTATAAAAAATTTTCCCTGAAGAAGTCTTCCAATGCGAAGACGAAATATTGGAAATAAATACTTATAATTATAAAATAAAGGATCTTTAGCTCAATAAAACAAAAAACAAAAATAAATAAAAAATATTTAAAATTCAAGAAAAACTGTTAAAAATTAGTAAAAACAAAAAAAAAACTGTTGGCATTTAAAATTATTAATATGTTTGTATTTTAAATTCGTATCTTTTTTTTTCTTCAATTGAACTAAAATTTAACAATGTGAATTAAAGAAATGCAAAGAATAACAAATTCACTTAATACAATTTTTGTGCTTTAAAAAAAAAAAAAAAAAGAAACAGACGAATTTACCTAAAAATGTGTGTGAAAAACACACACTTCTGATTTTTTTTTATTTAAAATTTCTAGAGGAATTTTTTGACATCTGCATAGAACAAGGGAAATAGATATAAAAATTTTGAGGTTTCTTAGTTTAAATTCGTATTCTAAATAAAAAATGAAAGTTTTGAATTTTCATTTAATATAAATTATAAATATTTAGCTTAAATGCGTTTGAAACTTGTACAAAAAATTTAAAACATTAAAAATTGAAACTTCGAACTTCGAAACAAAAAAATATGGAAAAAGATATTGAATTTTTTCTGAAGTTTAGACTTAATCGTAAACCCCACTCAGGGAATTTCTGCTGTAAATATTTGTAGTTGTTTATTAATCTCAGTTTATTAATCTCAGAATTTCTGCTGTAAATATTTGTAGTTGTTTATTAATCAGTAATCTTTATTTTTAAGTGAAAAATCAGTCATTTGTAGAAGAAATTTTATTTTAGACTACATATGTACTTCATTTAAAAAAAAGAACAAACCACATCAAATTACTGTATAATGATTTAACATTCATTTTGTTCAGTAGTTTTTTTTTTTATTTAAAAAAATAAAACAAATATGTGTTTGTTTATTTTTTATTGCATGTACACTCAAAAAAAAAGTTTGTAAAGTCAGCAAAAATTTTTGCTGAGTCAGCAAAATTTTAGTCAGGAGGGTGTTAGCAAAAAAATTGCTAATGTCAGCAAAATCTTTTGCTCAAAATCAGCGAGCTGATTTTTAGCAACAAAATTAGTAGATTCAGCAAAAGTTTTGCTAACACTTAGTAGATTAGAAATAAAAAAGCCTTGCTAAAAATTAATAAATTTTTTGCTGAATTTTAGTAGACTGAAAAAAAACGCAAAAAATTTGTAGAAAAATTGTAATTTAGTTAATTTATTTGCTGAAAATCATAAAACATATTTTTGTGATTCTTTTAAAAATAATTTACAATCATTACGAAATATAAAAATTTTCATTTTCCCACATTGACGAGATGAATTAATTTAATATCTAAAAATATATAGAAATAAATATACATAACATAACAAAAATTTTCTTTCAACTACTTACATCAATGGTAGTCCAAATGATGCTTTCTTTAAAAACACGCAACTACCGAAGATAATTATAGAAACGAAACGAAAAAATAATCAAAAACAAACGAAAAAACAACACTTTTTTGCAATAAGAAATACGAGCCATAAAAATCTACCTAAGATGCGTGTCTTTGTCTTTCGCTTTACTCTGTCTACATGGGTGTATATGTTTGTTTGTTTGCAATTTGACCGCACTAGATTATAAATCTATAAGCATTTAGTTAAGAAATACATATTAAATTAAAATATTTTATTTTGTCTTTTATTTAATTAAAAGACAATTATTTTCACAAGCTGGTGGCAACGCAAAATTTAAGTTGCTTTAATCCTCAATTTTGCTTTATGTATGAAAAACAGATACAAAAGTCTTCCATGGTTGATTTTTTTATATGTCTTCTAAGAGTTGTACTTTTTAGTATCATTTTCCTCTTCTCTACTACATCTTGACATGCCGCGACATCTGCTTCATTCTGCGTATATCTTTCAATCTGGTTGTCGTCCACACTATTAATGTGCTTATCAGCACATTTTTTTTTAGCAAAATTAATTAGTAAAACATTAGTATATTAGTAAAGCATTAGTATAAAACAGTTAAGTGCTGAATAAGTATAATAAAAATTTTAGCTGAAAACACGATTTTAGCAAAAAAATTTGCTAAAAAATAGTATACCTGATTTACAAGACGTTTTACTAACTTTTGTACTAACTTATTTTTTTGAGTGTACGGTTAATTTTTATTACAATTGTGGTTCATTTTTTGAAAAGTAAAAAACAAATGACAATGTTAGTTGAATTTACTGAAATGTAAGTCGTCCTTTCTTTAAGTGAAATTTTATTAGTTTTTTACTACATTTGCAGTGGCCTTTACCTACACCCAAAAAAATAAGTTAGTAGAAAAGTTAGTAAAACGTCTTGTAAATCAGGTATACTATTTTTAGCAACATTTTTTGCTAAAATCGTGTTTTCAGCTAAAATTTTTGTTATACTTATTCAGCACTTAACTGTTTTATACTAAAGCTTTACTAATATACTAATGTTTTACTAATTAATTTTGCTAAAAAAAAATTGTGCTGATAAGAACATTAATAGTGTGGACGACAACCAGATTGAAAGATATACGCAGAATGAAGTAGATGTCGCGGCATGTCAAGATGTAGGAGAGAAGAGGAAAATGATACTAAAAAGTACAACTCTAATAAGACATATAAAAAAATCAACCATGGAAGTTTTTGTATCTCTTTTTCATACATAAAACAAAATTGAGGATTAAAATAACTTAAATTTTGCGTTGTCACCGGCTTGTGAAAATAATTGTCTATTAATTAAATAAAAGACAAAATAAAATATTTATTTATTTAAACTAAATGTTTATATGTGTGGTCAAATTGCAAACAAACATATACAGAAATGTAGACAGAGTAAAGTGAAAGACAAAGACACACATCTTAGGAAGATTTTTATGGTTCCTTTTTCTTATTGCAAAAAGGGTTGTTTTTTTCGTTTCGTTTGTTTTTGTTTATTTTTTCGTTTCTATAATTATCTTCGGCAGTTGCGATAGCATCATTTAGACAACCATTGATGTAAGTAATTGAAAGACAATTTTTGTTATGTTATATATATTTATTTCTATATATTTTCAGATATTAAATTAATTCATGTCGTCAATGTGGAAAAATGAAAGTTTTTATATTTCGTTATTATAGTAAATTATTTTTAAAAGAATCACAAAAATATGTTTTATGATTTTCAGCAAATAAATTAACTAAATTACAATTTTTCTACAAATTTTTTGCGTTTTTTTCAGTCTACTAAAATTCAGCAAAAAATTTATTAATTTTTAGCAAGGCTTTTGTATTTCTAATCTACTAAGTGTTAGCAAAACTTTTGCTGAATCTACAAATTTTGTTGCTAAAAATCAGCTCGCTGATTTTCAGCAAAATATTTTGCTGACATTAGCAACTTTTTTGCAAGCATCCTCCTGACTAAAATTTTGCTGACTCAGCAAAATTTTTTGCTGACTTTACAAACTTTTTTTTTGAGTGTACTTAGTATTTTAAGTGTTCTAGTTGAAACAATACAAAACGGCTATTTATAGACTGTATGAAAATATGAATTATTAGATATTGTGGTAAGTTAAAAGAATTCCAATAATATTCTTCCAGTGTTAATAATTTTATTTTTATAAATAAAGTATTTGACAGTTCTTTTGTTGTCATATGGTATGTTCCGGGTTAATAAATTTAGTTTTTTTCAAGCGCAAATTATATAAAACTTATTTACGTTTACTTGAGCTGGAAATTTCGGGATTCCAGGAAAGTCGAAAAAAAATTCTGCTGTCCCGGCAAATGAAAAAGGCCGGAAAATAAAAAACCCTACGCATCATTCAATTAACGCGAAAAATTAGAAAAATCGTGTAAAAAATTAAAGCGTAAATCGAGGGATAGGTGTGTATTAATTTATACAATGTTTAACTTGAAGTACATTCCTTGTTAGAACTAATCTAAACTTAAAATTCTTCTGCATTGAAAATCAAAAAAGCAAATCCCTTTATAAACGCTATAAATTTACAAATTTCAAATCATAAAAAAAGAAAACTAATTTCATTTACTACCCTTAGGTGCTAAAGACAATTAAATATTCGTGATTTAACGATCATTTTGTAATGGCTTAAACAAAAACATATTAAATGACTACTCTTCACTGTGAACAAATTTTGAAAAAAGTTAAGAAAAAGCAGACTTGGGCGACGTCAATTACATTTCAAAATCATTCACTTGTGAAATTTTTCTATATCATTAATAAGGCCTCACTTGTGGGCTTAAACGCTTCCTTGCTAAATTTTAAACATTGTCAACACCAGACATGGGACATAATAACAACATGTGTACATTTAATTACAGGTCAATTACTTTTGTACGTATAATTACATGAAATTGGTTGTAATTATGTAGTTGCCTTGTAATTAAATACCCAGATGCTGTTACTAATCCCCATGTTTGCTATTAAAAATTTTACAAATTTTCCAAAGAAGCGTTTAAGCTCAGAAGTGTGGGAGTAGGTCTGAAATTATTAATCATATAGAAAATTTTCGAATGTGTATAATTGTGTAATGTAATTAAAGCCACCCAAGTCTGAGAAAAAGGCAAAAACCTTAATAAAAACGCATTAACCATGGCGAAAAGAACTATTGGGAAATAGAAAAAGGTTATTAGATATTGGTTATATGAGATGTATGCCATAAAACTAACTAACTAGCTCATCACGCGATTTAAGAAAGTGGGAGGAGTAAGATGGTTAAAACTGAAAATAATATTAGACTCCCAACTAACTGTACTATATTGACTAGCAGTAGTTAAAAGGCCGCTTAAAGAAACAGGTTACACATAAACCATTCGATTATGAAAACGGGGAGAAAAAAATATTGTGGAAATTTGCCTATCATCAATTCGATTTGGAATACTAAACTAACATGGTATAAATAGTTTATGGAAATGATGAGAGGACAGTTGTTATTCGTGGTGGTGTCCTAGTAGCAATAGCATGATAATGAAGATGAGGTATTTAGTTAATAAAATTCATTTCTGCTAACTGTATGTTGTCAAATTAAATACACTAAAAAAAATTTATGTACGCTATATAATAGAGTAATGTGATTCACTAACTGACTCATGATTGACCGCTGGAGCTGAGATGTTGAAATTTGGTATGCAAGATCCTTGCAAAGAAATTGATAGACATGGTATGAGGCTTAAGAAATGTATATTGGCATCTATCTCAAACTTACAGAATTTATTTTCCTATATCATACAAATAAAAAATATAACAACTTTTCCAAATCGTTTGCAAAGTAGGCCTGGTTAAATACTGACCGCTATGGACCTTTAAATAATACAGATTGACATTAGTTAAAGCCTTTATGGCACAGTTTAAAGCTAGGCGTTTCTTTCTAAGACCCTGTTTTTTAATCCGGTGAACTGTCTGCCACCGTTTATTTGATTCGCAGTAGCCCCCCATTCTTCATCAAAGGGCCATTCCCTATATACAACCTGTGAAGGCGTCACGTAGCGCTTTAACTGTGATTCACCACAAAGATTTAAAATTGCACCTATATACAAAATTATAGCCCCCGTGGGCTAGAAACAAAGACATTTGATTTTTGTTAACTTTACGGGGAGGGGCAAACAAATTTTTCTCTTGACGTCAGGTTCAAATCTCTTTGGCTTTAACAAGAGTGTGTTAAAAAAGGAGAAAAATATTTTTCACCTAATCCAAACCGCACGAATTTGTTGCTTGAAATTTTGCATTTAAGGCATTCCGGCGAAGATATCCGATAAGGCCACTTGAATCAGCGGTAACGAACCTATATGGAAAGACGAGCAAATTACCCTTAAAGACCCAATGCCGTGACTGATCAAAGCCGGAATAGTGATATTTATCATTGTAATTTTTTAGAGAGTTTAGCTCTTTTTCTATTTTTTTTTTTAATTTATTATCTTTTTGCAATATTTCCTTCAAAATATTTTTGATATTTTGAACTAATTTTTATTTATTTTTAATAAAAATGTTGTAGAGTGTTTTAAGGCAGAATTAGTTTGTACGTTCTGTTCTGTTACGAATCAGCTGTTTTGTTTCTGTTCAATTGAAAGTCTGTATGTGTGATTAGTTTTCACTTTTTCGTTCTGTTTTGTTGCGGACAAATCTGTTGAAAATAGAAGTGACAGCCTAAAGTGTGTATGTATTAGTTTGTTGTGAAATCTTTTTCTCAATATTTGCATCAGGGATGATAAAGTTGGTACTATTTGAACCTCAAATGTTCCATGATACTCCTATGACTCATTTAGTACGATTTACAAATTTTCCTATGCATGAATTTCTTGGTCCCTTTAAAATTCAATAATTATTAATTCGATTTGCAGTCCCATATGAACATGGAATTAATTTGGAACCAAATGCTGTGAATTCAATCACATGAATTCACTGAGTGCGATTGATTACAGATGATTGTATTAGAGTTTTATTAATCGATAATGCACTGTATATTATTAGAATTCATTGTAGTGTCTGGTGTATAAAATATAACGTCATATTTTTCCACCAGACGCTAAGAGGTGAATAATATTTAAAATTCACCGCAAATTCTTTTTTCTCCACAAAAATTTTTTTCACCTCAAAAATAGCT
This sequence comes from Delia radicum, assembly GCA_021234595.1. Lineage (NCBI taxonomy): Eukaryota > Metazoa > Arthropoda > Insecta > Diptera > Anthomyiidae > Delia > Delia radicum. Next base: position 89,205,163 of record CM037854.1, on the reverse strand, counting down.
TTGTTACCTCAAAAATATTTTTCACCACACAATTTATTTTTTTACATCCAAAAAAGTTTTTCACCTCAAAATTTTGTTTTCACCTCTTAACATATTTTTTTTTTTAATATATTTTTTTTGTTTCATTTGTAATTGTTCATTTTGGAGGGTAAAAAGATAAAAATTGGTAAAACCAAATTTATGCATGCACTTGCTGTTTGTTAATTTATATTTAAATTTTTTTTTTATACTTCGGATGCCGAAAAGTACTATTTTATATGCAGGTTGGTACTACTTTAAAATCGCATTTATCATCCCTGATTTGAATGTTTTTAGTTAGATTTTCTTTTACTTTTTAAAACAGCTGATTTCTTTCACAGAAAAAGTAATTAAAAAATATTACCTACACAGCCACAGAACGACACAGAACGGCAACAGAAAGTAACAACTAATGAGGCCTTTACTCTTTTGTTAGTTTCAATATTTTGAGAGTTTTTTAACTTCTATTTTACTCTTTTTAAAACTAAAAATATATCGTTACTTATATTCAAACGGAGCTATCTACATTTTTTTTATGAAATGAGGTTTTGATGCCAAAGTATTCAAATTTAAAAGATCAATTGCGAAATTAAATTGAGCTATCTAACAAAATGTTTATTTTTGATGTTATACACTGCGTTGCATAAGTATAATTACACATGAATTTCATTAAATTTCGTAAGTTAAGAAGATTCATTTATTTTTTTTTTTTATTTAAAAATTAATATTTTGTTATTAGTGCTTCACAACTATAAATTCACTAAATTTAATTTATCAAAATTTATAACTTTTTAACATTTACAAAAATTTTAGAAAACTAATATAAAGTAGCAGTTTTAATAAGTTATTAAAAGGAGGCTTCCTCTTTTTTAATCGACTCCAAAATTAGATCAGAAATACTGTCTACCATATTTATTCGAAGTTCTTAGGTTGCAGAACTGCAGTCATCAATAACTGCTTGTTTTAGATGAAAAAACGCTTTCAAATGGACGTTTTTTTTACCTAAACTCGACGGGTTATAACTCCCCAAATATTCTCAATGGGGAGAACATTCCGGAATATATGCGGGCTATTCCAATACTCTTATATTTTTTGATGATATCCATTCCATTTTCTGGCGAATAACATGTACTGAGTCATTGTCTTGTTGGAAAAATAATTCTTCTTCGTTGCTATTTTCAATAAATGCCACTAATTTATGGACCTAATAAAAAAAAAAAAACATAACAGAATCATTAAAAATTATCTCTATTTCTCAACATAATCAATAGCTTCGATACCCTGTTTATAGTAAGAACTGTCTAGCTTCTTAAAGACTTAGAAAAACCACACATTACCAAATCATGGGTAAAGTAATGTATCGCCATAGGGCTTCACGCATTACACTGATGAATTTTACAGGCGATGAGCCTAAAAGTAATGGGTGGACTCATTACCTTATAGGGTGTAAAGTAACTGGTTACTTATATGGTTACATGGTGGGAAAAAGTAATGTGTCTATAAATAGATTTTCACAAAAAAAAAAAAAAAAAATTTTTTTTTACAAATATTTTTTTTTAGTTAAATAAATAACTTTTTTTTTTATTAAATAAATTACGTGGTCATGCTGGGACTCGAACCTGGGTTTTCTGGTATTTAAGAATTAGTTAGGCGAGAACTCTACCAACTGAGCTATTGCTTAAAATGTAAATGAGTTGTTGTGCTTCGTGTTTGCTTTCGTGATATCAAAAATATACACCTTATCCTCATGCTTACAAAAAATCACAAAGTAATGTGTCTATAAATAGATTTCAAAAATTTATATTAATAATTACTTTACGTTTATAATTCATGCATTATGTAATTGATGATCGGTAAGTCATTATTTTATGTTTTGAAGTAATGTAAAATGTAATGAGATATAATTAAAAGGTAATCCATGAGTGTTCAATTATCGGTAACTCATTACTTTTTGTTGGAAAATAATGATACAGGTAAGGAGTACACATTGCAAGGTAATGCATTACTTTATCTCACCCATTACCAAAGTTTTGCTGGGGATGATTCATATGTGTTCATAAACCATTCTTAAATGTTCATTTGAGGAATTATATATGTTCAGCTGTGTGCATTAACGAACATTGAGGTAATATTTACACATATAATCATACATGTCTATACATTTCCATACATAGTCATATGTGTACATTAGGGTGGTCCTTATTTTTCAACTTGCGATTTTTGGGGCTGCCCCCCCTCTTAAAATATTTGTTTGGGTACAAAAATTCACCATGCAAAAACTTAGAGTTCTAGCATAACGGGAAGATGTCCCGCATCGCCCTTGAAAATCGGGTTCTTGGAAAAATGGTCATAATTAACAAAAAAAAAACCTAATTTTTTTTCTTCAAAATTAAAAAAATATAAAATAGTTTCTGTGTTGGGTTTAATCATAACTACTCAGATAAAAATATTACTTTCCCAGAAAATCGCTAACTTACCCTAACTTTGTGTCAAAAAAATTAATAAATATTTTGGGGGTACCTCAAAGTGACTTTTTTGCATTTTTGAAAATTTTATTCAAAAAAAATCAAAAACCTGATGTTTGCTGTCAAGTATTTTATTAAACACATCTCAAGTATTAAATAAGCCAAGTATTACGGATATCCGTTGTCAAAAATATTTGTTAGAGCATTTTGATTCTAGCGGATTTCAACGTTTTTTTAAATTTGTATAGACTTTTTTTTTTAATAAGATTTTTGTAATATTTTATCAATGTTATTGTGTATGCTATTTTATATAATTGTAATAACTTTATTATAAAGTATAATTTTTGTGTTCATAGTTAACCTGTGTTTTTATGGGGTCACAATTGACCCTCGTATTTTAAAGAGTCAAAAATCACAAAGATGACATAAAATAAATTTTTTTTATGTTTCTAATTGTAATTTATTTCCATTTTAAAATTAATTATTTAGTATAAATTCAGACATTTGTATTCATATTAAAATTGATTTTTTTGTACATATTCAGGAGTATTTTCGAAAAACGTATTTTTAATTTAATAGTGTAAATTTTTTTCCCTCAAAATTATTATTATGGAATGTTTTAAGTTCTAATTTTTACTTAATTGACCTACTCGAAGACTAGAAACGGTTAACGAAATTTTTTTTAGAATAAATATAAATTGAATTATTCCTTTCTTTATTTTATTTATAAATTTTGCCACAAAGCTGCATTTTTCTTACGTGGGTCATATTTGACCCCAGGTTAACATGGGTTAACTATCAACAGAAAATATAGTATTTTTAAATAAAGTTATTACAATCAAATGAAAATGAATGCTTGAGGTTTGGCATGGGATTGTTACCGCTTTCAAAACGTGTTCTGATGATGGGAACCTAGAAAATTCCCGAAATAGATCTATCAACACATTCCTGAAAGGGTCAAATAATAAATTTGAAAACAAAAACTCTATAGATTATTTGTTAGGACAATATCCTAATGAAGAAATATAGAGTATATGGCCTCGAATTTGAATAATTTTCATTTTCATTGCACAATTAAAGGTCGAAAAAACATAATTTTTATTTGTAATAAAAATTATAACAAACTTGTGAAAAAAGGCAAAGTACCGCCTAGTTTACTTTCCCTGTTTTGTTAACTAACTTAACAAAATATAAAAACGGAGAGAGAAACAAAAAAAAACGTGTATTGAATATCCACCAGAGGTGGATCTTGCACATCAAACAAGTTTTCAATTTATTTTTTGATCAATGGTTATAATCTTTAATTTCAAACTCATATGTATATTAGTTCTCATGTAGTGAGTAAACTAGTTCATATGAATGCTTGAGGTTTGGCATGGGATTGTTACCGCTTTCAAAACGTGTTCTGATGATGGGAACCTAGAAAATTCCCGAAATAGATCTATCAACACATTCCTGAAAGGGTCAAATAATAAATTTGAAAACAAAAACTCTATAGATTATTTGTTAGGACAATATCCTAATGAAGAAATATAGAGTATATGGCCTCGAACTTGAATAATTTTCATTTTCATTGCACAATTAAAGGTCGAAAAAACATAATTTTTATTTTAATAAAAATTATAACAAACTTGTGAAAAAAGGCAAAGTACCGCCTAGTTTACTTTCCCTGTTTTGTTAACTAACTTAACAAAATATAAAAACGGAGAGAGAGAAACAAAAAAAAAAAAACGTGTATTGAATATCCACCAGAGGTGGATCTTGCACATCAAACAAGTTTTCAATTTATTTTTTGATCAATGGTTATAATCTTTAATTTCAAACTCATATGTATATTAGTTCTCATGTAGTGAGTAAACTAGTTCATATGAATGCTTGAGGTTTGGCATGGGATTGTTACCGCTTTCAAAACGTGTTCTGATGATGGGAACCTAGAAAATTCCCGAAATAGATCTATCAACACATTCCTGAAAGGGTCAAATAATAAATTTGAAAACAAAACTCTATAGATTATTTGTTAGGACAATATCCTAATGAAGAAATATAGAGTATATGGCCTCGAACTTGAATAATTTTCATTTTCATTGCACAATTAAAGGTCGAAAAAACATAATTTTTATTTTTAATAAAAATTATAACAAACTTGTTATTACAATCATATAAAAAGGCATATACAAAAATATTGATGAAGTATTATTAAAACCTTGTTTTAAAATAAAAATGTATAAAAATAAAAAAAAACCTTGAAATCCCCGAGAATCAAAATGCCCTAAAAAAAAAATTTGCCAACGGATATGCGTAATACCTGGCTTATTTAATAATGAAATACTTGACAGGAAACACTAGGTTTTTGATTTTTGTTGAATAAAATTTTCAAAAATGCAAAAAAGTCACTTTGAGGTACCCCCAAAATATTTATTAATTTTTTTGACACAAAGTTAGGGTAAGTTAGCGATTTTCTGGGAAAGTAATATTTTTTATCTGAGTAGTTATGATTAAACCCAACACAAAAATTATTTTATATTTTTTAAATTTTGAAGTAAAAAATTTGTAATTTTTTTTTTTAATTATGCCCATTTTTCCAAGGGGCCCGATCTTCAAGGGCGATGCGGGACATCTTCCCGTTATGCTAGAACTCTAATTTTTTGCATGGTGAATTTTTGTACACAAACAAATATTTTAAGAGGGGGTACAGTCTAAATCTCGTTTTTATTTTTCGCCCATACAACGAAAGACCACCCAAGTGTACATTAACGAAAATTGAGGTAATATTTATATATATAATGATCACATACATGTTAATAAGTGGATGCATATATGTTAACTTTTATCCGGGTAACTTATTTTTTTGGAGTGTACATATCCGTATAATATTATCAAAGAGTATATATAAATAGAGAGACTACACTTCTCACGCCTATCAGCTACAAAATATCAAACTCAGGCAAGCAAATTCAAACATTGTTTTACACTATAATATGATTGTAACATGTTGATAAATTTTTGCTTTAAACAATCACTTTTATTTTGCTTATATTTTATTATTTGTAATTAAAAATTAATTGAAAGGGTTAGGACAATATCCTAATAAAGAAATATAGAGTATGGCCTCGAACTTGAATAACTTTCATTTTCATTGCACAATTAAAAGTCGAAAAAAACACAATTTTTCTTATTTTTAATAAAAATTATATCAAACTTGTATTAAAGACAAAGTACAGTCTAGTGTACTCCCCCTGTTTTTGTTTATAGACAAAAAAAATACATAAAAAGAAGAAGAAAAACAAAAAACGTATATTGAATACCCACCATAGGTGGACCTTTCACATAACAAACAAGGTTTCAATTTTTTTTTGATCAGTGGTGATAATCTTTTACTTCGAGCTCATATATATATTAGTTCTCATGTAGTGAGTATACTGGTTTATATGACTGTTTGATATTTGACATGGGATTGTTGCCTCTTTCAAAACATTATATAATTATGAAAAATTAGAAAATTACTAAAATAGATCTATCAACACATTTCTGAAAGGGTCAAATAATAAATTTGAAAACATAAAAACTCTATAGATTATTTGTTAGGACAACATCCTAATAAAGAAATATAGAATATGGCCGCGAACTTGAATAATTTTCAATTTCGAAAATTAATATATTTTAATTTTATCTTGCTGATTTTATCAATATTTGAAATAATTAAAAATTTTATTAAATTATTATTTAAAAACATGATAAAAATTAACTTAAACTTTTGAATTTCTACGACATGTTTTAATTTGCTCGGTGCGAGTTTACGAACAAATAAAAAGAGAGCAGATTGAACGACACTGAGCAGTGTGCAAACCTACTAATATTATTTCGGAAATTATTTCTCTTCCGTTAATACCATACGAAACTATATTTAAATCCAAACCAGTAAAAAATTACTCATTTCCAATATCAACGAAAGTAATTTAAAGGGTCTATCTACTCATGTTAATTAATTTAAAATACAATCTCGGAGCTATCTACTATAACGCCACTAATAGTTAGTGCGAATTATTCAAAAAAAAAAATACATGTTAATTAATATTGTAAAGCGTGATCCATTTCGAGGTTCCCTACTTTAAAAAAAAAACACAGAAAGTTTAAATTTAATGGGGAATGTTTATTATGATTTGAAAGAACATTCTTTGGCATTTATTTTTTGAAGATTATGTCTATCAAATGTTGGCCGTTGCTACGTCGTAGATGCTCCATCCGTTGAGTCCAATTTTCGATGACTCGTTCGAGCATTTTGACTGGTAACTGGCGAATGACACGCGTGATGTTTTCCTCCAAGGCCTGAATCGAAGCGGGTTTGTCCGCATAAACTTTAGACTTTACATATCCCCACAGGAAAAAGTCTAACGGTGTGATATCACACGATCTTGGTGGCCAATCGACCGGCCCAAAACGTGAAATTATGTGCTCACCGAAGAGTTCTCTCAATAAATCCATTGATTGATGCGATGTGTGGGAAGTGGAGCCGTCTTGCTGAAACCAAATGTCGCCGAGATCACGAGCTTCTATTTCAGGTATGAAATAGTCGGTGTTGAGAATAGTACGCTCAGTAGGCTGATTATGTTGACCATAAGTTGAGCGAAGTGCACGAAACACATTCCTCACAGAACGTGAATTTTCGTAATAAAGTTGAACGATTTGTAAACGTTGTTCAGGCGTAAGTCTTTCCATTATGAAATGCCAAACAATACTAAACAAAAATAACATAACAGCATGACACGACTCACACGTGATCTGTCAAAAAGAGGCTATTGAAAAAAGTATTTCTACTTGGACCATTTGAGCAAATTAAACCGTTTTTTTCACTCTCCAGAACACGTGTATACAAGTAGATATCATCGTTTGAACATAAGACAACCATATATTATTTTGCAAAAAATAAAATTGTTAATTGTAATTGAAAAGTACTAAAAATACTACAAATAAACTAATAATAATAATACTTTGTTGTGTTTGTAAGCTACCAAAGAAAACTTTCCATTCCATACAAATTTATGAATGTGTTTCATCGTATTATTAAATCGTCTTATAACATTTATGAAACATTTCCTTAAAAGCTATAAAACTTTTTCATATTAATAAAACATTTTATTAATGAAGCTTGTCTTCAATTTAAATTTTTAATAAACAGCTTCATCATATTTATGATGTGTTACATTGGACGAAAATCAATGAAGTTTTTCATTGAATAAATACAACTTTCAAATTTTCATAATATTTATGATGTTTTTCATAAATATGATGAAGCTTTTCCTTTGAGTGTAAATATTGGCTTTCATTCCATTCTAGCAGTCGAGTTACTTTGCACAAAATTTTTTTTTAGGTCAGAGAGCTGTAATAAAAATGTTTGCCATATCCTGCTAAGTAGAACGAACACATTTATTTAAAATACATTTTTCTCAGTGTAATATCATTTATATTGCTTAAAAGTATTCAAAAATAATAACGGCAGCTGTTTATAAAGTCTAATATTATATTCTGCATGGTGGTGATCTTTTCTACTATGTAAATTTGATCCACCCACTAAATGTTGACGTTTTAGTTTAGAAATTCGGTATTATTTTTATATATTTTTGAGCAACCGTAACCAAATCAATATTATATGCAACCGCTAAGGTGGTCAAGTTCATGATGGTGCATGTATGCATCCATAGTAAACTTAAAAAATCATTCACTTAGCCCATACATCTATGAATTTTGAATAATATTCTGTTTCTTTTTATTTTCGTTGGATTTTACAATCAGATTCAAATCAGGTGTAATAATTCTTATTGGAGACGCTTTTTTTTTGGCATTTTAAAATTCTCTTCATAAGATTTGCATGTGAAATTTTTTTTATTCTATTTTGAGAAGAAAAGTCTTTACAATTACTATATTTTTTTGAAGTTTCTAACATTATAGATCATAAAGTTTAGTTTAGAAAAAAAAAAACTAAAACAACTATTGGACAGCTTAAGCACGACTCTTCACATTGGCTATGAAGAAGTTGGAACAGAAAATCTATAGTTTTTCTTATTTTTTTGATTGATCGTGCATGCCAAACTATAAATCCAACGTGATACATTCAGGCGATCAGGCAAAAAAAAAAAAAAAATAAAAAAAACACAAAAATTTAGTTGCTTTTAAAATGTTGCATCGTTTTGAATACCCTACAGAACACTATTGTGGTACAGGTTGTAGTAAAATATGTATTATCTTACGTTTTACCAATAAAACGAGAATTATTTCTCCGCTCGAATGAGTTTTATTTTTTTAAATAGTTCTGGTTAAAAAAAAATCGAAATTTGGATAGAACTAACTGATTTAATAACAAAAATAATAATTTTGTATGCGATTTTTACAACAGATTAATTCAGTTTGAATTTAAAATGATTTAAAATTTAATTTCAAGTTTGATATAATTTTTACTAAAAATAAAAAATTATGTTTTTTTGACCTTTAATTGTGCAATGAAAATGAAAATTATTCAACCTCGAGGCCATACTCTATATTTCTTTCCTAACAAATAATCTATAGAGTTTTTGTTTCCAAATTTATTAATTGACCACTTTCAGGAATGTGTTGATAGATCTATTTCGGGAATTTTCTAGGTTCCTATCATCAGAACACGTTTTGAAAGAAGTGACAATCCCATGCATACATCAAACATTAATGTAACCTAGTTTTCCCACTAAATGAGAACTAATATATGAGGTCGAAGTTAAAGATTATCTCCATTGATCAAACAATTTTAAATTTTAATTAAAAAATTAGATTTCATCCTGTAGAACCCTCTTAAACATTCCAATGTAATTCCATTTGTCTCCATGTGGTATGAATAACGTGACGAACTGTTTCTGATGAAAAAGCGGGACTCGGCTGTCAAAAACCGGGATTTCGGTGTAGTAAGCGAGATACTTAAATTTTTTGTTAAAAATACGTATTTTTATAAAACTTGCAATTTGTGGTTAATATCATTTACAAAAGGTATTAAGACAATCTGAAACTGAACCCGAAGTTTTGGAAAAGCTAGAACCTCTAGAATAGTTAGAGCTTTAACAAAAAACCTATTAATCATCAATTTTGCTTCATTATTGGTTTCTTTGCAATCAAACACGTGGCTAGGATCTTTTTCTAACACACATCATGCCCTTACTAAACTTTGAAGACCAAAAGTGATTTATTTATATTAAGATTTTGAGTTTTACTCTGGCTCGAGTAATTTATGGTATGCCAAAATGCTTTCGAGTAAAAGTTAATTTAGCATTCTGTGAAGTTATTGACATTTGAAAATTTTCTTATGTCAATAAATTGTTTGGTATTTTGGGGTATTTTTTTATGAAAAATATTTGCCAGCTATTTTATTAACTTTTTTTTTTTTGAAAAGTTTTCCAAACGTTTAAAGTCCTTTTGTAAATATTCTGGACAATACTAAAATGTTCTGTATCTTTTTCTATTTTTTGCAAAAACTTCCTAATTGTTTATCAAAAAAAAAAAAATTTATGTAAACTTAACTTACTTTGAATTTGTGTATAAACCTTTTGAGATACATACATTTTCCTCCGAAGCAACTTTGATTTGCATGATTTTTGATAATAGTAGTTATATAAAAAAAAAATTGGCTCCCTAGACCCTCCTCCCTGAAAATAACTGCCTGACCTGAAGTGATTTTTAAGATTTCTTCAATATCGTGACCTACAACTAAATAAGAGTTAATTTACAAAAAATTGGCCCATAGACCCGTCCTTGCCCCTGATTTCGCTAGTCAAAAATTAAATTAAATTAAATTTTGACCTTAACTAAACCTTATAAACAATATTAAATTTTGGGTAGATATATATTTGCCGTCTTCCTCATGGACAACTGTAAGTGCCAAAAACACTTGCCAGTGGTCGTCAAATAGTGTGGAACCCCTTTTTCTTAAAAAAAATTAACAAAAAATAATATGTTCTTGCCTTGTTAAAAACTCGGTTTTGGCCCAACGCATGCGTTACACATACATAATTTTATTTTCAGTAAACTCATGAAAATTGTCTTGACAAATTGAACGAAAAACTTCTTGAAATTTATGAAACCTGTTTTTTAATGAAACTTATTTATTAAGTAAATGAAGCTTATAATTAATACAATTATATTTTTCATAAAATTTTATGAAAACTTTCATTAGTTTAATGAAAAGTTTCATGAATATACTTCTCTGAGTGTACTGGCACATTTTAAGCTGCGATTCAGCACTAATCAAAAATGTTGGAATTCCATCACTGGTTCTGTTAACTTTATTTCAATTTAATTTTCTAAATTTATAAAATATTAAACGTTTTGAAAGCATTTAATTATTGTTTGTGAAAATTCTATTAGAAGGTTCTAAAATAATAAAGCGGGGTTTTTGTTTAAAAAGCGGGAAAAAGTTCAAGGCGGATCAGCCATCAGAAAGCGGAATAATCCTGCCAAAAGCGGGATGGTTGGTCATGTTAGGTATGAACTATGGTAGGGTATCTGCTGATCGATCTCCACCAAATTTTAATTTCTTGCTTGTTTTTTCTATAACGATGAGTTTAGCACACACACAGCATTCAAATTTGAATACTCTACAAACAACAATGAAGAAAAAAATCAAACCAAATCAAAGTCATTCTTTTCCAACAAAAGTTAAAAATAAAAAAACTTTGTAGTCAAGAAAAATTTTAAATAAAATTAGTGGAAATCTTGTCTGTCAAAGTTTTGAATTTTTTTCCGTTGCTTTTAGTTTTTTTTTTTGACTAACTGGACATGATGTTGTTAGGCTAAGCTGTGCTGTATGGCTTAGTTTGCTATTGACTTGATTTTCCATTTCCGTTAGCATTTGTATCATCATCTTGTAGGACCAGCAGCTTTGAACTTTGGCCACTTTATAATGAATACTCATAAAAATCGGTAATATTTTTTCGTTATTACTTTTTCATAACGCTCGTATAATTTAATGTTGTTGATTTTATTTAGCAAGTTGTTTTCAAAATTTGACTAAAAAAGGATTACAAAAAGGGTTTCCATGTGATTGAAAGAAAATTTAATTATTTAGGGATTTAAATGGAACACTTTTACTCTAACTAGGAAACTAAATAGTGGTGAATACGCATATTCGCATGAAACTTATATATATTGTGGCGGACAAAAAAATATTAAACACGTATTTTTTTAGGCCTGCAATCTTAAGTTTAGGGGTTAAAAGTGGGATCAAAAGGTACCCAATTTAATGTTTTCTTTTAAAATATATTTCTATATAAGTTATTAAAGTTGGGTGTCAAATGAAAGGTTTTTTAAAGACGTATCCTCTGGTATATAAAACATGTCCGTGCATGTCTGAACATTTTTGTTATTCTTAAACCATTTTTTTTTTGTTGTTGGTTTCAATTCTAATTAACATATAATAATGCTTCTTTAATTTCTAGGCTTTTTCAATTTTCGTAATCGTTCGGCTTCAACATGACTTTTTTCGAAGTGCTTTTATAACCCATATTTTAAATATTTAACATAAGTGGCAAACATTGGGTCCACAGTATAGACAATATTTATATCAACATTTTTGGTTTCCCGAATACTTTAATACTGCGTAAAAAAAAACGGAATTTCTTAAACTCTAAAGTATTTTTATACAAAAATGTAGTAATTTTTGACTACCTAGTTCACACCCATACATCAGAATCGTCATTAAATAGGTTTTTGAGATAAGAGATGGTATTTTGACAGGTGTGCATTGTTGCGTTAACCATATCGTTCTATAGAAGCACTGAAAAGGTTCGACCACAGGCAATCTAGTTCTTTTGAGTGAGCGCTATTTCTGGTTCAATTGATCGTAATGAACTAGGTCGCTCTTCTATACTCAAATAAAAAAGTTAGTAAAGTCAGCAAAAAATTTAAAATTAAATTTAAATTAATTTTAGTCAGGCTTGCAATAAAATTGCTAATGTCAGCAAAATCTTTTGCTGAAAATCAGCAACAAATTAGTAGATTTAGCAAAAGTTTTTCTAACACTTAGAAGTTTAGAAATTAAAAAGCCCCTGCAAAAAATTAATAAAATTTTTGCTCAATATTAGTAGACTGAAAAAAAACTCAAAAAATTTGTAGAAAAATTATACTTTTGCTAATTTATTTGCTGAAAATCATAGAACATTTTTTTGTGATTCTTTTTAAAATAATTTACAATGCGTTACAAAATATAAAAATGTTCATACTCCTAAATTGACGATATGAATTAATGTAAACAATAGAAATAATTCTATATAACTTAAACGAAATTATCTGTGAACTGCTTACATCAATTACTGTCTAAATAATGCTATATTTTAAAGGAACGCAAATGCCGCAGAGAATTATAGAAACAAGACGAAAAAATAACAAAATATAACACATACAACATAAAAAAAGGAATCAGAAAAATCTACCAATCTTTCGTTTTAGTCTGTCTACCTATTGCATATTTGTTTGCAATTTGATCACACAAGATTATTAATATATATATATAAACATTTAGTTTACAAATACACATTTAATTTTTATTAAATTTAAATATTTTATTTTGTATATTATTTAAGCCGGTGACGACTCAAAATTTAAGTTGTTTTAATCCACAATTTTGTTTTATGTATGAAAAACAGATACAAAAATCTTCCATGGTTGATTTTTTTATATTATGTCTTACTAGAGTTGTACTTTTTATTAAAATTTTCCTCGTCACTACTACATCGTGACATTCCGCGACATCTAATTCATTCTGAGTATATCTTTCAGTGCGGTTGTCGTTAACACTATTGATGTGCTAATCAACACAATTTTTTTATCAAAATAAATTAGTAAAACATTTGTTAAAATTTAGTAAAACATCAGTTCAAAACAGTTAAGTGCTTAATAAGTATAACTAAAATTTTAGTTTACAATATAATTTCAGCAAAAAATTTGCTGAAAAATAGTAAACCTGATTTACAATATGTTTGACTAACTTTTCTACTAACTTATTTTTTTGAGTGTACTTCATTCGATCTTTGACAATTTTGTTCTATCGTTCGTTAGATCGTTTGTTTAATAATTTTTTTTAATAATAATACGCAATATTCTTGTGCAACTTTTGGCATTGTGCAATTTACCATATCTACCAGTGTGTATGTAGTATTGGTTGTACAATAAATTGGAAAAAATCAAAAAGTGTTTGAATCTTATTGCGCCAACAAGAAATGTGAAAAATATTTTATAACGTGTTGGTCACATTGTGCAATTTTTACATCGCTACACAAAAGAGCAAAAGAATGGTGCCATATTTTGTGCAAAAGTATTGTACATCTTATTGCACTGCCTAAGACAAATGACAGTAGTACTGGCAATAATATTCCAAAGTGTATGGATATCTTTAGACAATTCCTTTTTAACATTAAAATAATTGAAGTGTCAACATATAACTCTAACTCAACATATAACTGCAACAATGTCTCTAACGATAACGTAAAAAAGTAATTGGTCTGTAATTAAATAAACAGACATTGTTATTATGTCCCATGTCTGGTATTGACAAAATTTAAATCTTTCCCAGAAAGCGTTTAAGCCAACAAGTGTGAGCGTATGTCTTAAATTATTAATTATATGATAAATTTAATTAGTGAATGATTGCGAAATGTGAAATGTCTGTCTCATTCGTCTCTATTCAAATCAGCATATAACATTTATAACACCGGTCTTCGTTCTATAAATTCAAATTTTACAAAAATTTATAAAAATTTAAAAATTTGCATTTTTGAATAAATTAATTATATGGCAACATTGGAACAATAGTTTTTATTTGTGTTATTACCCAGGAAAAAATTACACATTCCAAAAAGAAGGTGATGCCCACACTTGCTTACATATCTCATTGCCAAATTTAGTAACTGCAATACCAAACTCATTCCAACGATAGAGTCCAAAAAGCACGTAGTATTGTAATCAATTCTTTAACTTAAACCAGAAAGCATGAACTCAACAACAAAGTAATTATTTACTTAAAAGAAAATAAGAATGTTATTAATAATAAAAGGACGTTATTGGAAGTAGTTCCTAATTTTGAAAAAAGAAGTTATACAATTTTAAAGAATTTATCTCATATATTTTTTCAAACGAATTTTTATTTGCAGGAAAATAATACTAAAAACAGAAATTGCATGTTGCCTAAATTTTGTTAAACTGTGGTTAGATATAAATTAGGGAAGCGCACGTGAGCAGAAAATTGTGAGTGGAAGTTGAAATTTTCGAGAGTGATTGTGCGTGAGTCATATTTTTGTTTTTCAATTTTGAATTGGTCTTTTTTTTTTGAAAAATTTATATTTTCGTGGTTTATAGCTCATATTATCATAACAATCCGATGTTTCACTTTTTAGGATTTTATTTCCGTATGAGTTTTGATCGTTATATTTGAGTGACCTAGGAGAATCATGTGTGAGTAAAAGTTGATTTTACTTATGGAACTACTTCTTTTTTTTTTAAATGTAAGTACTTATTATTTTTTCTAGGGAACTATTTATTTATTTTTTTTTTTGTGAAGGTATTTCCTAGTTTTACAATGGAACTATTTTTTTATTAAAAAATGTATGTAGTTCTTAAAAATATAAAGTAAATGGTTCTTTGGTAAAAAAAAATAATCAATTCTAAAGAATCAATTATTTTAGTCTCACGCCCTGTTAAAAGAATCGAGTAGGTAATCTAGTAAGGAATGCGTTCTGCCCAAAATGCTTGATTAATAAACCCGCTTACCTTTTTGGAAATTTTTTGCTGGGTATTTGTATAGTTACGACCTCAATTTATCACATGCTTTTTACTACGTTATTATATCTAACTCCTTTTCGAAGTTATTGGGCCTTAAAAGTAATTGTTGCTTTAAAGCAACGGCAGTGCAAAATGGGTTAACACGAATTCATCGTTTGTGTCAATTTGCCATAATTTTCCAATTGAAATGTTATTGCATTCTCGTTGTCAAATTGACCGATGTTTGTTAATTATATTCAAACTAAATTTGGTATTTCAATGGAACCAAATATTTATGATATGTCTGGAAGGAGTATTGTTTTTTTATCCTGATAGCATTTATGAATTAATATACAAAAATATTTACGACTATTTGGAAACCCTTTTATAAATGCAATTTTTTTTTATAAACAATTTATGAACCATTTTAATTGAATTTTGTGTATCAATTTAATGATGAACATCACACTTCTGGCAATATTATTATTTTTTTGTAATGGAATTTCCATGATCTACTCATGATGGTGATGACCAACGCCACCAAGTGGCTCGAGTTAAAAACACAGCTGGATGGCACTTTAAGCTATAAAAACTACGCTACAGCTAAGCATGACAATATAAAAATTGACCTTTTTTATTGACCCAAAGACAATAAAGTTACGGTAAAGGTAAAGAAGGAAAAAATATTATAAATTCCCAAATGTAACCAGAAAAATAAGTGATAATAATAATGACATGATGCTCTTTAAGACAGACAATATGATAATAATTTATTTCGTACATGCCAAGAAATATAAGAACTATATACATTATAAAACGAATCGACTATGAATTAAAAATAATATAATGTAATTTATGGGAACATTATCAAATATAATTCATGTGGATTATTCATTTGAACGCGAAATACATTCCAAAAAAAAAAAAAACTTATTTATGTACAACTTGAACTTGTTAAAGTTCATGATCAGTTTACATTTTGTAATGAAATATATCTTATTTCGTCTTTGGAAAAATTTTGTAACTTACAAGTGACCAATAACGGTAATAACACTATGCAACAAAAAAAGACTTTTTGAAAAACACAAGATCTTGGCTATATAGGTTTGATTCTACTACCAAAAGGTAGTAAAACCCTATACTCGGTTTATCCAGATTGGTGACCAATTCCTTTTTATGGGCCTCTAAAGTTTCTGAAAAGCAGTGGGACCCTCAAAATATGGTATCATAAGTTTTTGCCCTAAATCTTAATAACCCTTGGTGCTACGGCTTAAGTATATTTGGCAATAATGTGGCTAACAGTCCACTGAACAAATTATTTCAACATTTTATGCCAAAAAAATATTTTTTTCCTGGAGTTTTTTTGAAAAAACATAGGAAAAAAATATGTTTTTTTCACTTTTTCCAGTATTACTTACACGGACTGTTAAATTTTTCCTAACAATATTTGGCAAAAGTGTAGCCAAGGCAACGCCGAACAACTCTTCTGAACATACCAATACAATCTGAACGTGTTTAGGCACTCTAAACAGCTCATAAAGACCACTCTGCACCTTAAAATTTTCGTTTTTGACTAAAAAAATCCACAAAAAGCCCCCGCAGTTGCCTCTAGATGGATAAAATGTAAGACCGACCCCCATTAAACTTTTATTTGGATTTCTGCTTTTTACAAGAAAAATATTTTTTTTGTACGAACTTATGGTTTTTGTTTTTTAATTTATATTTTATTATTTAAAGTTTTTTTTTTTGTACATGTATATTAGGGCTATACGTTTTTAAATTTTTTGCAAATATCAAAATTGGCATAGCACAGTCGCATAGGCCATGAAAAACTATGAAGACAAATGTTTTTACTTTTTCGCGAATGTCAAAAAAGTACACGCACCAATCGCGATAAAATTGGAATTATTATTTTTGAAAACTGCACTGAAACTGAAACTCACAAAATTACAAAATATTGCTATTTAATGTATGATTTCACTAAACACGAAGCCCAAACTAAAATTTAGGGGGCGGTAAGGTATCCACTACCTCAAAACAAATATTTTTGCAAAATTTAAGTATAAATATATCTATTTATTTGTTTTTCTTTAACTTTTTGCACACGTGTTATTCCGATTACTGAAGTTTTTGAATGAATTTTCGAGATAAAACTGTAATTTAAAAAATTATCTAGGTAAAAAATATATATGATCCAAAACTTTAATTGATACATGTTGCATAGTTAAGGAAAACGCAAATTGTAATCGCGATCGCAGGAACGATAAAACTTAAAAATATTGAAATCAGCAGCACAAGAAATGTAACAATAACAATTAAAGTAAAAAACAACTTTAACTCGGCTGTGTCGAATCCTTATACCCCAAATATGTAAAAAAAAATAATAAAAAAAATTGCAGGGAGTTTTCGGAGGTGTCGGGGGTTGTTGGTAGTCGGTGAGTTATGTTGGGAGCACCTTCCCCACGCGAGAAATGTTTACAAAATCATTTATTATGCTTTTTGCACTTAAGTAATACAATTTAATTATTATTTGAATTCATTCTTATATCCACGCCCATAAAAAGGGGCGGGCCAAATAGCATTTTAAAATCCTCTGGGCCTACATGCAGGACTTTGAACTAACTCTGACATAAAAAATGTTTCATTTGTTTAACAAAATACAAAAAAACGTGTAAAAAAAATTGCAATAAAAGTATAGTCTAGCCAAAAACACACATTTTAATGTACACGTTGGTCTTTATGAGCTATTTAGAGTGCCTAAACATGTTCAGATTGTGTTGGTATGTTCAGAAGAGTTGTTCGGCGTTACCTTCGCTACACTTTTGCCAAATATTGTTAGGAAAAATTTAACAGTCCCTGTAAGTAATACTGGAAAATGTGAAAAAAACATATTTTTTTCCTATGTTTTTTCAAAAAAACTCCAGGAAAAAAATATTTTTTTGGCATAAAATGTTGAAAGAATTTGTTCAGTGGACTGTTAGCCACATTATTGCCAAATATAGTTAAGCCGTAGCACCAAGTCTTATTAAGAGTTAGGGCAAAAACTAATGATACCATATTTTGAGGGTCCCACTGCTTTTCAGAAACTTTAGAGGCCCATAAAAAGGAATTGGTCACCAATCTGGACAAACCGAGTATAGGGTTTTACTACCTTTTAGTAGTACAATCGAACCTATATAGTCAAGTTCTTGTGTTTTTTTTCACTGGTGCACAGTGTAATATGCAGTGATTGAATGGAGCATTCATACATTTATTGCGCTTATTTAGTTTAAAGCGCTTGTTGCACTATGGGCCAACATTTTCTTTGCATCGAAATTTCAGAAACCTTTTGTAGTCGTCATGAGGATAGTGATTGCTCTCAAATAACATTCCAGTATAGAAAAGCATTACCACATAAGTTGTTATATAATTACATATTTGATAATTGCAAGTACTTACAATTGTCATTACAAATCGCATTACTTTTGTTTGGGGATGTTACGTAAAATAATGACATAGCAGTACTAAACACCTTACGAAAAATAAGAAAAATATGTGGTTACTTATTAAGAAAATAAATTTAATAATCAATTTTTTTTTTATTGAACATTTTGTTTAAATAAAATGTGCACACACGGTCCGAAATTAATTTTTTTCATGTTCGCCGATTTGGATAATTTTTTGGTATTTTGTTGTCAGATATCTGAATATTATGATTCCGTAATATTAGGCTGATATATTTATTATTTGTTTGGACAGACAATGGCATGCAAATTTACTGTATATTCAATCTTTTGGTACAATCACAGTAAACTTATCATTTGACTTTGTTGCATATTTTCGTAAATGACAATTGTCATAGATGAGATTTGCATTAAAAAGAGTAGGAAAAAGTGACATATAAAAAATTTCGTAGAACAAAATATAAACAACATCAAAATTTCAATGTTCATCAACTTCAGTGGACTGCATCTTTTTAGCGCTGTGGAGCGCTGTTTAACGAAAGATGTCAAATTACAGCTTGAAGTCTCAGCTAAAAGTAAAAAAAAAAATTCAGCTGTTCCTACCTGTTCCTTTCGCCGCAATAAATTGTAATGCAGCTATCGACACTAACAAATTTCATATATATTGCATGGATACTGCCAAGTTGTTTGTTTATTTCTATGGCTGGTACTACATGCCTGTAACTGTGCATAAGATTCTAGTGCATAATAGCAAAATTATAGCAGAAGCTATTCTGCAAATAGGTATGTCGTTATTCAATGATTTCATTTTTATTTTTTACATTTTAATTGATTATTTGTATCAGGTATGCTGGCCAAGGAAGCTCAGGAAGCGAGAATTTGGACGTGTAGCCACTAATGAAGACGTAATGCATAATCTTTTATTGTCTTCAGATCCATTTATAAATAGATTTCGCTCAAAGCTGCAAATCAAAAAATTGGAGTACGATAATGATGTTAACAAATTATTAAAAGACTATGCTTAAATTACTTATTCATGTTTTTTTTTTTGTTTTTCTATGGGAGGTGGGCGTAAAAGGGCGGATCAGGTATATATTTTCAGGAGCCCATTCTACAATTATAATATTTATTTTTTGTGAAAATTGAGTTGATGCATTAAAAATAAAGGGAGTTATGCCACTTTTTCAATACAAGTTGTAGGGGAAGTGGGCGTCAAAGTGGGCGGATATTTTTCAAATTTCACACAAATGATTCTGAGTGTTTAAAATGCTATGTGCCAAAAAACAATGCCGTAGGTCAAAATTTAATTTTCACTTTGTATGGTAGGTGGGCGTAAATCAAAACATTAATGACTTGCTGGCAAGAAATTCCATTACTTTACATCTTGCAAATCATAAATAAGTAGTTATATATGCGCTTACTAGAATTAAAACAATTAGTTTTAATTATATTTTTTATTTTTTTTTAGATTACCTTGTATTTAAAATATTGATAAAAATAAGTGCTTATGGGTGACGCATTATTTTTTGTATTGAAATAATAGGACAATTAATTACTTATTAGTAAGTCATCATAATGCTGAGACTGCGCTCAGGGATAAAAGTTTCATCATATTGATGATATTATTTCAGAAATCGTTTGTCATCAATTATTCATCATATTTATGAAGTTTTCATTAATATGATGAAAAGTTTCTTAAGAACTTGTTTCATAGACCTTCACTATTTCATAAAAAAGTTTCATAAACATTATGAATATAGACTTTAACCTTTTATTAAAATTTTTATTTTTTATTTGAAATTTAGAAAATATTATTTAAGACTTTATTACTCGAGTGGCACGTTTCGTAAACGGACTGTCCTTCCATAAAATATGTGAAAATAGTAGCTACATACAATATGTTGTCTCTGTTTTACATACTAATCAAATGGTGACGGATTTTCGAAAAGTAAATTCTGTTGGAAATAGAATTTACTTTCCGGAAATGCGTTACCATTTTTTGTACACTCAAAGGAAAAGCTTCATAATATTAATGACATATTTCATAAATTTTCATTCAATGTTACGTTTCATGGTATTTGTGAAATATTTCATAAGAAACAAAATCAATGTCATCATATTTATGAAATGTTTTACTTACATATTTTATATTAGAAAGGATATGCTCATAATAATTCTTGTTGTTTATGAAATGTTTTATAAATATTGATGAAATTGTTTCGTTGGACAAAAATTGGTGAAACTTATTATTAGTTTTCTCTGGGTGTATGTAAACCAGATACAACATATTGTATTTAGGTAATATTTTTACGCATTGTATGGAGTTACATTCTATTCAAGAAACGTATCCGCTCGATTAATGAATCCTTTTTACTTTTTAATACTCAAAACCTAACTAAAATCCCGAAACAACAATTACATATTAATTGATGTATTCTTAATTTTAAATAGAATTTTTTAAATATAATAGGAAAACTTTATGAAATGCTTTATAGCGTTTATGAAACATTTCATAAAATTTATTAATCTTTCATACACATTTATGGAACTGTTTCATCGTGTTTATAAGATATTTAACAACATTTATGAGGCATTTCATAAAAAGTTGTTAAACTTCTTCATCATATTTTGAAGATGTTACATCGCACGAAAATCAATGAAGTATTTCATCATATTTATGAAGGTTTCAACAAATATGATAAAGCTTTTTCCCTGCTTGTAAGCTGATGTCATACTGTTTTCCAAAAATAATGATATGTCATTACCGTTACTACACTGTGCAAATATGTACTTTAAGAAAATCATTTTTTAAAAATTTTAAATAAAATATCTCTAGGTCTAAAAGTTATTTGGTGCAAATTTAAGAAAAATCGGTCTGCTTTAACTCGTAGCGCCCCGCTACCATAGATTTTGATTTTAGGAAATTTGTTCTTAAACTGCTTTAATATGTCTTTATGTCTTGCGACACATAATTTTTACTAATTTCGGCAAGATAATCACGAACATTTTGAAATTTTTGAAATAGGTCCAACGGTTTTCGAGATATTTCACTAAAAATTGCATCTTTTTATATAACCTTGAAATTTCATAAAAACGATCTTAATTTATTTTTACACTCAAATACTAAACGAAAAACGAAAAACTAATTAATTAATGATTTAATTAATTAATCAATAGTGTTTATAATTTTTAGAGCAAAACGTTTATTCTTCTTCTTAACCTCAACATTTCTAAAAGAAAACTACTCTCATTTGATCATAACAATGTCCGAAATTAGAAATGATGAATCACAAAGTATAATTTTTAAAATTAATTTTAATTTGTTTCCACATATCAGTGACAAATCGTTAATTAATCCGATTTTTATAAGTTTCGCACACCAAAACTATTGGACCTAGTGCTATGACAATCAAAACTTTAATTAATAAAATTTAAAGGCAAAGGAAATATTCCTTCAAGAAGGCTGAAGATGACCTAGTCGAAAGTGCGGCACTCCCCCTAGCACTAATATTTTTTTTTTAACTTTTCTTATATTTATTAACAATTAGTGTTTTCTATTTGTAGAAGTAACATTTAATTGTGATCTCAAACCCGACAATTCAAAATTAAATGCAATTTTAAAAAAATATCAACATTACATACAAAAGTTCTCATTAAAGAAAATACCAATATTCACTGAGAGAATTATCTTCACTTCAATAATGAATTTCATCATAGCTTTAATGAAAATTGTCACTGGAACTCGTCCATTGAAACTTTTCATGAAATGTTTGAAACAGTTTTCATTAAAGTCAAATTTTATGAAATGTTTGTAGAATTTGTGAAGATCATCATAACATTAATGAATCGTTTGGACAATGAAACGTTAATAAATTTCATGAAGCAGTTTCATAAAATTTTGTAATATTAAGAGTTCCTTGAATTATCAAAACTCTTCATGAATGTCTTGAAAAATGCATTGGAAATGAACCGCTTCATATAATTTTAACGGCGTAGTCAAAATAATGTACAGTGGACGCATACATACGTCTTACGTATGCGTTGTGGTGTAATGGCTAGCGCGTTGGACTGTTACACAGATGGTCCCGGGTTCGATTCCCAGTGACGACAACACCAATTTAGACAAATAATATGGTTGAGTTTTCTATCACTTATATGTATCACTGCGCCCATCTTCGATGTTCCCATAGCACTTAACCCCACCGAAGTAAAATAATGAATCAGGGCTATGAAACAAAAAGCTTCACTAAATTCTACATTAGGTGGCGAGCAACAACTATTCTAAGACTTATCATCTCGCGCAATTACAGTGTTGCCATGTTTAAAGCCCTTCATCTTTCACCACCTTTCATCTCTCCACTATCCACTTTCCAAAGAAAGGAACACATTTATTAATAGGAATAATTTCCTGAGTGTTGCTTCTCTTTAAAAAAAAAAGAAAAAAAAGGATAACATTTTAATAAAACGTATATATACGTCTAACACAGCAGAGAGGCTAAACAGTTTCATAGAAGTCCAAAATTAATGCAAAGTTACATTGAAATAATGAAGAACTTTATAAAATATATTGAGCACTTGAGAATTAAATCTTAAAACTAAAGTTTAAAATGTATAAAAATTTATGAATTTTTATGAAAAAAATTAATTAAAAATTAATTTGATAGGTCTAACAAAAATTTTCATTAAATTTATTAAATCAAGTTAATTTTTTTATGAAACTATAAAATTTCATGAAAAAAAGTTTATGAAAAACTTTTTAAATATTAATAAAATTTCTTGGATTCAAAAAAAAATCTCCCAAAAATTCTATGAACTTGTTTGATTAATATCATGAAGGATAATTCGTTCAGTGGATATTAAAGGTAAAGTTTTTGGTGTAGCTAAATACGAATCTGAAATTGGATTTTCAAAATTCAAAATGACGTATAATTTTTTTTAAAAAGTCATCGGATTTGTATCCAAATTTTTTTTAGAAAAGTTTTATCTACTTTTTCCTAAAATCAAAATTAAAAAATTCAAAATGGTAGAAACACTTTCTGAAAATAGATCTTTGTCGTATCAAATTATCCGCCATTTTGAATTTTTAAAATTTGATTTCAGATTCTTATTCAAAGACTAGAAACAAATATTTAATATAATTCAATGGTTTTCGAAAAGAAATCTGCAACCGCGATTTTTAAAATTTTAAATCTAATTTCAGATTTGTACTCAGCTACCCCCAAAGCTTTCCAAGAAAATATTTGATACAAAAAGGATTAAAATTTGATTTCACATATTCAATTAGCAAACTGCCAAAAATTTCCGAAAAAATATTTGATACAAGTCCGATGAGTTTAAATTAAATCCGCCAGTTTGAATTTAAAAAATCTGATGCCAGATTCGAGCTCATTGACCCCAAGACCCCCGAGTGCCAATTTCTGAGCCCATTCCGTAGCCACTTCACATATTTTAAGAGTCTCTGGAAGTAGTATCTCAACTCATGGCTCTATATTGGCTTAACCATTACTGCCTCCATATTCTGCCACTCGACTTTTGAAAGTAGAGATATGCACTAAAATGTTTAGCCATTACATCTATGTACGTATAACGGAGGTTCACCCATATATATTTATGTTTTTTAATAATTAATTTATCTATAATGGCAAAATGATTTTTTGATTTTTATTTAAAGTTAAATGTATTTAAATGCTTTTATAAGCAGATTATTTTTATAGATTTTGTAGTGATTTAAGATGAATTATCTGAGTATTTTTCTTACTAACTCCCTATGGCGTATGAGTAATATTAATTATTTTTATACTATAGACAAGTTTTATAAATTGAACCAAAATAGCTACAAATTTTAGCTATTTCGATAGAGAGATAAATTTACTTACATTTTTGTAAAAAAAGCTTTTGTGTATACAGGAAACGGTTGATAAGCAAGAGAGTTTAAATTTAAAAATTTAGTAAAATAAAAAAAAAAATATATATATTAAACCTGACTACAAATTATAAATAATAAACAGATTTTATTTGAAACATTTAAAATAAGTTAGGAGTCACAGAATTCTATCAAAAATTTTTTAAAGGACATCCTCTACGAAAATAAATGGAGGTATTTCTACATTAATACACTGAGAGAATTATCTTCACCTCAGCAATGAATTTCTTCAAATCTTTAATTATCATTAATGTTAATGAAATATTTGCAGAATTAATGAAAATCTTTAGAAAACTAATGAATCATTCCGACAATGAAAAGTTTATAGAATTTATAAAATAGTTTCATAAATTTTGTAAATATTTGAAAGTTCTTTGAATTAATAAAACTCTTCATGAATGTCCTGAAAATGTATTAAAACTAAGAAAATGGACCGCTTCATATGATTTTTTAAACAAGTTCATAGAAGTACAAAATTAACAAAAAGTTACATTGTAATAATAAAACACTTTATAAAATATGTTGAACATTGAATCTACGAAAAAAAATATATAAAATAGTTTAATTAATATCATGAAGGATAACTCTCTCAGTGTACAAACTTAAATACTTTTTACATATTTCTCATATTTCAAAAAAAAAAAAAAAATCGCCCATAAAACCGTGGATTTTTCGAAAAAACCGCCAATCTTTAAGCGATTCCCTAACGTTTCTGAATGCAAAATTTAATTGAAATCGGAAGACCCAAGGCCAGTTTTTGCCCAATCTATCGTGAATGAATATTGTAATAAATATTTTAAATTTCAATTGATTTTTTATTTTATTGTGGTTTCTGCATTTTTATTTTAAAAAAAAACTTAAAAAATTTTTCATTTTAATTAAATTTATTTTTTTTCGTAATATTTAGTTACCTACAATCAAATTTAAATGTTGTTTTAACTTTTTTGTTAACTTTTTTGTTAAATTTAAAAAATAAAAATGCATAACAGCCAGCAAATGGGCCAATTGATATCAAAGGACCTATCTCGGGACAGGTCAACCAAGGGCATATCACTGCACTGTAACTCATTTTTTTTTTTGTAGTGTTAGCTGGGACCGTAAATTATTTTTGACTTTAATTTTTTCGATCAAAATTAAAAGGTATTTTTTCCCTTTAATTTTTTTAAGCAAAACTAATACTTATTTTTTAGTTTTATTTTTTCGAGCAAAAATAAAGGTTATTTTTTGACTTATATATATTTTGTAATAAGAATATAAGCAATTTTTTACTATTATTTATTTTTTTTTTGGGCAAAAATAAAATTTATATTTAGATTTTAATTTTTTAAGCTATTTTTCTCTTCTTGTTTTTAAATTTAAGGAAATTAAAAATTCCCATTAAGAAAATTTTAATCGTGAATCCTCAATTTTTTTTACGCTTACAATGAGCTTTTCAAAAATAAATTTTTTTTTATTTTAATGCGTTTTTGTAAAAAAAATTACTTTAATTTTTGCTTGAAAAGATAACTTTTATTTTGACCCCAAAATAAAAATCGAGAAAATAACTTTAACTTTTGCTCGAAAAAATAAAAGTCACCAAATACCTTTTATTTTTGCTCAAAAAAACAAAAGTCAAAAAACAACTTTTATTTTTGCTCGAATAGCAAATGTCAAAAAAAAACTTTTATATTTGCTCAAAAAATATAAATACAAAATTTAAAAAGCAGAGCCTTTTATGAAAGACTTCTCCAAAGGATCTTTATGCTATACCTGATTCAGTTCTCTGACATTTACCTCTATATGCTTTTTTATTTAGGATTCTAAAAATAATTGTTCTTTTTGGTCCCAGAGTGATAGTGTTTTTTATTTTCTATTTTATTCTTTTATTTTCTTATAGTGTTTGTTTAATTTTATTTATTTTTTTTAGTTAAGCACACACACACAAAATATAACTTTGCTGTTAGCTAGCCAATATGCACAATCAACATTAGCTCAGGTAGTAGAGAGTTTGTCATTCAAACAGAACGTTCTCTGATTAAGCTATAGTAACGTATTTTAGGTCCATTTAGCCCTTTTTGAGCGGCGATATACTTATTACAATCTGCGTTTTTGCAATCTTTTTTATGTTTGTACAATGTTCTATAACTTTCCATTTATTTTAACTAAAATGTAGATCTCCCAACCCATAGTTTATCACACCGCCTGCTGTTTTGTGAACAAGGCATCCATTTTCAATTCATTCAAATTGTTGTTAACATTGATCGACACTTTGTCAGTTTGAAGTTAATCTTTATTTTTTTTTTTCATCATCTTTTCAATTCGTTTTGTACAATAGTGTTAAATTAATGTTCGTGTTTGTTTGTAATTTTCAAATACTACACACACTTGTCTTCATTAAGTATTTTTGTAAGGAGGGAAAATTGACGACGACCCCACATACAATGATCATGTTAGCCATTCATTACATTTTCTTTAACTTCTTCAGCTTGAAATTTTTTTTCTTCTTTTGGCCACAATTGCATTAAGTGTCAATTGTTTTGTTATTGGAAAGAAGTTGAAGAAAGGAAACAAAATTTCCTACATATTATCCAGTTGTTGTTGAAGAAATTGTAAATGCAGTGTCTTCTTTTGATTTCGAATAATTATGGTCAATTGTATTTGATATTTTGTGCTATTGATTGGTTGTTGATGGTTTGGTGTCAAATTATATGGAAATTGTTTAGTAATGAAACTTTCTCTGTGATGAAGTCATTGATTTTTTTTTTTTTTTTTTGAGGGAATTTGAATTAAAACGTTTTGAAATTTGAGATATTGGTTATAAAATTAACATATTAAGAAAATACAAAATATTTTTTAATTAGACAGTGCTACAAAAAAAAAAAAATCCAAACACTTATCAAGTGACCTAGTGCAGATTAAAGGTCTAGTTGAGTGTATTACAAAACCGGTCTTAGAAGTTCCAATATACCCTGTAAGAGATGACAGGAAAAAGAGTATCTTTTTGCGACTGGCTTATTTTAAGATTTGTAACTCAGTCATTTTTTTTTCCGATTCCAAATTTATACGGCTTACTTCAAAATTATTCAACATCTGTTGAAACTGATTTAATATGCATCTTATTTATCAAGGTTTTATGAATTCAGAGGAATGATGGACAGGGTTACATTGAATATACTTAAAAGATATGACATGCAAAGTTTCACGTTGAAATGCCTTCACCTAAAGCATCGATGGCCATTTAAAATTTTAAAAATTTAAAAAAAAAAAAAAAACCTGAAACTTCCAACAGTTTTTTATTCATTTTATTTTTCTGTTCATAGTTTTCAGATCCAAACCAGATACAAAATGAAGTAACCGGACTTTCACTAAAAAGGGAATTTCCATATCGCTGCTTGATGAAAAGTTGTATGGTAGGGTTTCAAGTGAAACCAAAATTTTTCCGATTTTTAAACTTTTGCAGTTTTTTATATGGTTTTTGCGACGTTTAATCGAATTAAGTTTTAAAAGTAATAGTTTTAACAGTATTTAAAAAACGGTGCTATTTAATATAGTTTGAAGTATACAAATTCGATGTCAGCGCACCAATTACGGTATTAAAATATAACAAACTTATACGTAATTGACGTAAGTTTTTCGAAAAGTTTTTACCGTCTGACATTCATAATTATATTCTAAATTGGCTAGGGTCAAAGCAAAAAATAATCTGGAGTTGTAACAACATTTGTATGCTTCCAAAATAGCGCTTCACCGCCTTGTATACTATAAAGCAAATAGCGCATTCTGTAGTGCTTCCCAAAATGCTTTCTTTGATGCAATGAATAATGTATACAATTAAGCAATAAAGAATGCATACCATGAATCATTGATGTTGTCGACATACAAAAAAGCGCTGCTTATTGCCTAAAAAGGCATGAATTTATTGCTTCTAAGAGCTCATGCAAGAAGCGCTTTTCACCTGCTTAAAATATACATGCCAAGTGGGACATGGCGAACAAAAATCATGCCCTTAATTGCTGTGGAAGCGCTTCGTAATTAAATAATGCCTTCCGAAAACGCTTCTAGGTAAGCATTATTTTCTGAGTTTCTTTATAAACATCACATCCAAGTCACAAAGGCAGTTTAGAAATTTTGAACACAAAAGTTTTATGAACTATTTAAAAGTTTCGCAAAATTTAATTTCTTTTCGCATTTTTTTTATAAAAAAAAACTAAGGACTTAATCGATAAAGTGCAAAAAAGTAAATTTTTGTTTATTCAGTGGCAGTTCTTTACAAACACATTTCGCTTTGTGACAACTAAAGCTCTGTATCAATTTCGCCAAAACGTACATTACAAATTAAAGATTTTAATGAGTTTAATGTTAAAATCGAAAAAGGCATCAAAAAATGTTAAGTACTTTAAAAGAACATTATTATAAAAAAAATTTGAATTTTTCGAATCTGAAATTACAATTTAGAAAAATTCAAGTCAAATGTCCACAAACACTACTCCGTCTTTCCTCCTCCCCATAACCTATTTTCCTGATATCAACACAATGCAATGCATTAGTGGGGGCATCCCACTAAAAAAAAAAAATATATATATCATATTCCTAACTAATTATCATTAAACTGACAAAAACAGTGTGTTTTAAAAAATAATCGCTATTTTATTTTTATGTTCGAATGCATGACAAAAAATGTTTTTGAGTATATTTTTATATATTTTTGGGGGTGTAATATATATTTCGAAATGTGATAAATACAATGAGATCTGTTGTTAGAATATTTTTAGTTTGTTTTAAATTTAAAACCGCCAACAGTTTTGCGAAGTTAAAGCTAAAAGACTAAAGCGCATGGATCTTTGCTTGCTCAACCCATTTGAAGCCAAACCAAAACGACAAGGAAAACTTCAAAAAAATTCTTTATTTATATAAAATTAGGAGTATAAAAGACAGGAAAACAAAAAAAAAACAATAAAAAAAAAAAAAAAAATTTCAGGGCATAAAAGGTGTGTATCCAAATTTGCACAATGACCACTTATGAGTAAACATTTTGAAAAGCATCCCTTGTCAATGCAAATTGTTTTCTTGCATTTTTTACAACTCTAACGGCTTTTATTGTGGCAGATGACGCAACGTACACGTTTTGGAAGCTTTTCGGGAACGTGATCGGCGCCGTCTAGCTGTAAGCCTTCAATATTTGATGGCGAAGGACGAGCAGTAGCGCGTTTTTTTTGGTGATTGCTTTAGGTAAAATCTTTCTATAGTTCGTCGAAATAGTAACTGGTCCATGCTGTTTTCCTTACTACATACATGCAAGCGCCAAGCATTTGACACAGCCATATCTATCATGTATGTAAATAAACCCCACCACCATTTTTTACCATGAATGCCGATTCTGTATAATGATATGGATTGATCCATTTCATCAACTCCGCCCATCCCTTTGTTGTAATTTTGAAACATGTATGGGATCTGCATATCAGTTTTTTTCTTCTTTGGGAACACCATCTTTAACAAATCCTGCTGGTTCATAAGAATCATGATTGGTAGCCATTGTGCAAATACTGTTATTCTTCAAGCGGACCAATAATATCTCATTATTTTTATCAAACCTATAATCGAACTCTGCTCTTGGTTTTTTCATCATCTCTTTTACATTTGTCAGGGGACATTTCTTAGTGCAGTTATCTCTTATTGTTCCTGAAGCACGGTAACCTGAATTACGTAAATCATTGAGCAAGTCGCAACTTGTAAAAAAGTTATCAAAATAGACTTTGTGATTGGCGGGGTTCGTCGATAACTTATCAAGCAGCATTTTCACAACTCTAGTACCCAATGGCTCAGAAACAGAGTTATCTGATCTGCCACAGTAAATATCAAAAGAGTAGCAGTATCCAGAGGAACTTGCTGCGACCCAATTTTTATAGCCAAAACGAAGTGGTTTGCCTCTAATAAATTGCTTTGCTGAATGACGACCTTAATATTTAAACATAGACTCGTCGATAGAAATATTTTCGTGGAAAACGCCAAATTGGTTGAACTTTTTGATAAGAACATCTGAAAGTTTGCGTAACTTGAACATTTTGTCAGTGGTGTTTGAAGCTTCGTTATTATCGACAAGGTGCAAATTTCTCTTTATTTCTTTAAACCTATTAATGGACATAGAATTTGATACAACTTCTACTCGTATATCTTCATCTAAACTCCAATACATGCTTTCCCTTGAAAGTTTGTGGTATCCAGATAGAATAAGTATACCAAAGAAAATCTTTATCTCTGCAACGGTGACTGTAAAGTTGTGTCGATTATTTTGACTCGCGTACAACTGGCTAAAGTTATGTTCACATTAATCAAATATTTGAACAAAATATTTGTTTACATATTTGCTTCCAATTGTGTCAAATAAAAAATTATTTTCTTTTATGTTAAAACTATGATCAAATATTTGATGGTTTTTGTTTGTTAAAACAGCTCTCAAATAGTGTCAAATAAAATTAACGAAAAAATATTTGTCGAGCGTTCAGATTGAAACAAATATTTGTATTAAATATTTATTTAATCAAAGTGTAAAAAAACATAGATTTATTTACTCGAAAAACTAACTGTTTTTTAAAAAATTGATCACTCGGAATCTCTCTCGGACCTAGCCTATTTATGTTATAGTTAAGGGTATAGTAATATTCCTGTGGAGCAAAAATTTTGTCCGTTTTGGTCTATCTCGCTTAGTTTTGGAGACACTGGACATTTTAAAATATCGCCATTTTGTAAAATGGCTTGTATCTCGAAAACTAAGCATGATATTGCAAAACGGACAAAATTTTTGCAAACCTTAACAAAAACCGCTACACCGACAACACAAATGTGTACAGTGTTCCGATTCCAATCATTCCCCGTTTCATTCTATATCGTTCCATTTTGGACCAATGTTCCATTCTGTTATCGGAGTGATGAAATTTTTATTTTCACGTACGACAACACAATTGTGTACAGTGCTCCGATTCCAGTAGTTCCCCGTTTCATTCCATATTTTTACATTTAACAATATTTTATTAAACAAAATTTCTCAAAATATTGTATCATCAAATGTCGCTTTTTAATATCTATTTACATTTCAGTTTTTTTATAAAGCCTTTTATTAATAAATTCATTAAAAAAATTTATAATTGACGATTTATTTGCCATTGTTTATTCTTACATTTTTTTGTAAGATCAAATAAATATTTGCTCAAATCAGAAGAAAATATTTGATAGCTAGTGTTCACACTATGGTTAAGTTTGTCAAATATTTATTTGAATGCAAATAATTTTGTTTGACCAAAATCAGCTGATTTGCTGTTTGACACACAAAAATATTTTGTGTTCAGATTACGGTAAATAAATATTTCAAATATTTGACTAATCTGAACGTACCTTAAGATTAGCGATCATTTCAAAAACTTCTTCGTCGAAACAGACGTTTTCGAGTCGTTACTGATTCGTGCGTTTGTGTATATTAGAATATTATACTTGTGCCAAATTGGCACAGCACTATTTTATGCGTTATAAAATCAGATATATATAAAATATCAAATTAAAAATCATTTTGTGTGATTCTTTATGTATTCATTTTGATCAAATAAAAAAATGTATGACTTTAAACTGTACACGGAAAAGCTAATTATTGTTAACAAAAACCTACCTCCACATCTATATTATTGGCCAAATTAATTAGGTTATTATGGCACTAAAAATAAATAAAATTAATTCATTCCACATTTTTTATAACCATAGGTCTTCCTAGTAATTATTAATGCATATATTTTTTAATAAATATCAATACTTTTTCTATACACCCTCAATAACTAACTAAGTGTTCCCAAATTGGCACGGCGGCCGTAATTTTTGAAGTTTGTCATATACTTTTTTTTTCAATAACACTGTGCAACAATAATTTTTATCCCTAATGAGACCAACTGGAAATAAAACTAGACTTACCATGAATTTCATTTTTATAGCTTTAAGAATTTTGGCTAAAGGGTGGAAACGAAAAAAAATTTACCATTTTCAAATGAGGATTGTGCAAAAGCTATAATCGCTAGAGAAGAAAATTAAATTTTCGTAAATGATAGTAGGCATTTCAAGAAGTAATATGTACATCGCATGCATCTGGGAAAAAGTTTCTTCATATTGATGAAATTGTTTCATAAATCGTTTGTCATCAACTATTCATCATATTTATGAAGTTTTCATAAATATGATGAAAAGTTTCATAAAAATTTAAAGAAAAAAATATTTTTGAGAATTTTGTATGTATTGTTGATCTTTTTTTAAAATTACATTTAATTTTGAATTGTCAGGTTTGACATCATAATTATATGTTACTTTTACAAATAGAAAACACTAATAAATATAAGAGAAGATAAAAAATGTTTTTTGGGGATCAGCGCTAGATTGAGTGCCGCACTTTCGACCTAAGCGACTAGGTCATCTTCAGCCTCATTTTAATCTACCACCAAAATATTTTTATTTTTTTTTGTTTTAAGAAAAGAAATTCTTTCTACACTCAGGGAACTTCTGCTTTAAAAATATGTAGTTGTTTGGGTTGTTATACAGTTTCATTATTTTTAATGTAAATGTAAGTCATTTGTAGAACAAATAAAATTTTTAACTAACCTTGTAGTTCATTTAAAAAAACAACTTACATCAAATGACTGTTTTATGATTTTACATTCATTTTTTACAGTTGTTTTTGTTATTTAAAAAAATAGAAATAAATAAATGTTTGTTTATTTTTTACTACCATGTGGTTCATTTTTACTATAATTGATAGTCATTTTTTGAACATTAAAACACAAATGACAATATAAGTTGAATTTAATGAAATGTAAGTCGTCCTTTTTTTAAATGAAATTTCATTTGTTTTTGACTACAATTGATGTCGTCTTTACCAACATAATTTCCTAAGTGTATGTATTCATGTGTGACTGTCTTTGGAAAGCCACATATTTTAGTCTTTGTTTACCGCAATGAAAAAAGTTAGCACTACATATGGTAACCACTTAAGCATCTTTAAACCATTTTAATAAAAATTAAAATAAACTTTAATATAAATAAAATTTTTTATGGATTTAACTTTATTTTCTAAGAAATTAATATGCTTTTAGAAAGTTTTTATTTTATATCCATATGTTCCAAAATGTGGACCTTTCGAGTTGTTTTGAAAATTGTTATGTAACTATTTGAAGTTGGTTGCCACAAGAAATTATCATATAGCTGAAAAATATGCAAGGAGTTGGCCTATAAGTTGATGTATTTGGATTTGAATTAGGGAATATTCCTAATTATTTTTCAATATTTTTTTCATAATATTTTGTATAACGGTAAAAATAAGGTATGATAATGATTTTGGACCATCTTAACCAATTTAATTGAAACAAAAATTTGAATGCGTCATTTTGACCCTCGTAGCATATATTAGTTGAAATAAATATTTTAATTGGTAATTTGGACCCTCGTAAATCAAAAATTGTTTTACGTGGTTCACGATAAATATTTTATGTTTTTTATTGGATGTAAAGTGTATTTATGCAATGGACACAAAATTGCACAAAATTGTTAATTGTAATCAACATATTTCAAAAATCATTTAGCATAATTGAAACCTCAATTCTGTTAACTTTAATCAGCACACGCAAACAAAATTATCGTTTTATGTTAATTATAGTGAAGTATACTTAATTTTTTCAAAAATTTAACTTTGACCTTAAAGGTGCACTGCTTAATGTTATCTGATTTGGCTCAAAATTTCACCATGTAGATTTTAGACCAAATGGCACAATAATCCGCTCGGAAAAATTCCGTTGGAATTACAATGGAAAAAATGTTAACATACATTTCACACATACATTACAAAGTAAATTTTGTACAAAAACTATATATAGTTTAACTATTTTTATCCTTTACACACGTAGTTGTATTCGAGATAACTGCTTCTGGTAGCCAAATAAAACAAACACAACTTAAATTTTTATCTTCAAAGCTAGTTTACACTTTGTGCTAAAGTGAGAAGAATATATAGCATTCGTGTAATACAAACACAATCAAGCCTACAATCAATGATGATACATTATTTTTAAAATACCGGGCTTATGAAAAAATTTATTCTTTTAAGTTTTAACTTTGAATTGGAATTTTAGTCTTCTATTGACAATAGAACTCTATCACATAAAAACTAACAAACTAAGAACATCTGAAATAATATTCACTTAATGTAACAGAATTTCAAATAATTTCTGGTTGGTGAAGAGCAAACATTTATTTTCGCAAAGTTTATGAAAGATCATTATGAAAAGATGAATGTCTATGAAACATTTTTCATACATTTTTTTGAAACTCATATTTATAATAAGTTAAAAAATGTGATAAATAATTGATACCAATTAATTTTATAAAACAATTTCAACACCATGATGAAACTTTTTTCCCTGAGTGTGTATTGAGTAAAAATGTCGCTTTATATAAAATGTTCTAAAGGGTGGTTAAATTGTAAGGGCAGATGTTGAATGTGAACCACATCTTAATGTCAAGTGCTTTTCTGCATTTAGTTTGACATTTCTCAATTTCAGACATACTCAATTTGAACCATGGAAAGATACACGATCGGGCAACGTGTTAAAGTTATTCAGGCTTATTATGAAAATGGGCGTTCAAATCAAAATGCATATCGTGCACTTCGTGATTTTGATGAGGCACATTTTCACCTCAGTGGATTCGTCAATAAGCAGAATTGCCGCATTTGGGCGAATGATAATTCCAGAGTGATTGTCGAGAAACCAATGCACCCACAAAGAGTGACGGTTTGGTGCGGTTTATGGGCTGGCGGTATCATCGGTCCTTATTTTTTCCAAAATGAGGCCGGTCAGGCAGTTACTGTGAATGGTGTTCGATATCGTGAGATGATAACGAACTTTTTATGGCCCGAATTGGAAGATATGGATGTGGACGATATGTGGTTACAACAGGACGGTGTCCCTTGCCACACAGCTAGCGAAACAATGGCTCTTTTGCGTAACAAATGCAATGGCCGTGTTATCTCACGTGGTGGCGATGTCAATTGGCCGCCAAGATCATGTGATTTGACACCGTTGGACTTCCTTCTTTGGGGTTATTTGAAAGAAAAGGTGTACGTCGATAAGCCAGCAACAATTCACGAGCTAAAGGTTGAGATAATTCGGCACATTAACGGCATGGAACCTCAATTATGCCTCAGCGTCATCGAAAATTTGGACCATCGGATGGAGGTGTGCCGCCGAGTCGCGGCGGCCATTTGGCCCATATTTTGTTCCATACATAATTGAACCATACCAATATATATCATATAACATAATAAAAAGAAATGACAATAATTTCCTAAATAATTTGAGTTTTATTCAAATCAACATCAACCACCCTTTATTTAAAACTTTTTTTTATGAAATACTAGCTGACCAGGCAAACGTTGTGTTGCCTTCAAATTTTAATTGATTAATTCTTTAAATCAAGAAATTTCTTTTACGCAAATCATAATATAATAATAATATATTTTTTATGTTAAGTGTATCTGTTAAACATGAATTGTTATTTAAAACTGTGGCAACCCTGCTCAACCAAACAAACACACACATGCGATCAGCTGTAGTTGATAGAAAATGTATTGTTTGGAGGATTGTGAAATAGAATTTGATAAGTTAAGATGGTTTTGGTAAAAGACTAATAAAGTAATTCATTAAAGTGTAATTAAAATTCTAAATTAAATAAAGTGTTTTATTACTCGAATTGGTAATATTTGCGGGTTGTTACAGTGGCGACGAGATCGGGATCCGTTTTTTTTTAACACAATTCGGAAGAGAAACATTATTTTTGAAAATTTTGTTAAGAGGTGTGTAAAATGAATAATGGAGACAACACGGAGTGTGGCAGATTTTAAGGGAACTTTAAGTTAGGAGCAAATGAGGGATTATAATATTAATTATTCATTTCATTTTCAATATTCGGAAAGGTTAAAAAAAAAAAGTTTATACGTCGACCTAGGAAAGTGTGTATCTATAAAAATATGGATACATGTAGGTATGAGTTTATACATAAGTAGTTGCAAATCTTTTCCAATAGTTGATCAATGAGGAAGACGAATATGATTATCTGACAAAGGTCAGAGGCTACGGGCCGAAAAATAGAAAAAAATGCTAAAAAGATAATGTAAAAGGGGGAACGTTTATGATCTGACAAATGTCAGGGGCTGGGCGTTAAACGCAAGCCAATATTGAATAATCTGACAAATGTCGGAGGCGTTATGCCGATAGATATGTTTAATCTGACAAATGTCAGGGGCCGTGCGTAGAACGCAAGCCAACATTGAAGAATCTGACAAATGTCTGAATTTACGACAATAATACATGTTTTTTTTTAACTACATTTCAGGTCGTGTTAAGTCAAAGAGAATATTATGGCTGATACAATAAAGCCGTTTTTGTGCGACTCAATTGAGAAATCATTGGTGCGTACCGAGTGGGAAAGATGGCTTCGATCTTTTCAGATTTATGTGGACGCAGAAGAAATCACATCTGTTGTTCGGAAACGAAATAAGCTACTCCACCTTGGAGGGCAGCAACTGCAAACTGTAGCCGATTCTTTGCCTGGGGCGGTGGTTCTGTATGACGAAGTAAAGAAAAATGATGCGTATACAATCTTAGTCGAAAAACTAAATGAATACTTTACGCCAAAAAGAAATTCTGCGTTTGAGAGACACCTTTTTCGAAACATTAATCCCCTAGAGGGGGAAAGTTTTAACAAATTTGTTTTACGGTTGCGTCAACAAATAGCAAAGTGCTCATTTGGTAACACAAAAGCTGAAATCGAGGAGATTTGTTTGAAATACAAGATTATCGATGTATGGGCACCGGTAGAGCTTAAACTCAAATTGTTGGAAAAAGAACACAGCCTTGATGAGATTTTGGACGCATGTCGCGTAGATGAACAAATTGGTAAGCAGACGCAATCGATGATATCTAAACCAGATCCAGACATCATCAGTAAAATCGATACACAGAAATGGCGGTCAAGATCCAATAACAGCGAGTGCAGCAGATGTGGCCGTAGTGTCCATGCAGACAATTCAGTGAGCTATCCTGCACGGAACATGAAATGTAACAAATGTTCCCGTGTTGGCCATTTCGCTCGCAAGTGCAGAACAAATATGAAGCGACAAGTTGCACAAGGTTATAATTCAGATCCGAAGCGTCGGCGCACTACGGTACGGGCTGTTGATGATGAAATACCTGAAGTTGAATGTAAGAAAGTCAGCAGTAACTTTTTTAAGATATCAAGTGATGATGAAACCGAAGAAAATGTAGTGTGTCAGATTGCGGGTAACGCAATTTCAATGGTTATAGACTCAGGATCACGTTTTAACCTATTAAGCTACACAGATTGGAAATACCTACAGGGAGAGAACGCGAAACTGTTTAACATTCGTACGAAATTCATGAATTAGTTTCGAGCATACGCTTCTGAGAAATTGCTTAGTGTAATTTGCGTCTTTGAAGCTCCAATTTGCATTAAGGGAAATCCTGAAATAATTGCTACATTTTATGTCATTGAAAATGGAAGACAATCACTATTAGGGCGAGAAACAGCTATTAAACTCAACGTTCTAAGACTTGGCTTAGACGTGAATCGAGTTGAAAGTATCAAGCCATTTCCTAAATGGAAGGATGTAATCGTAAAGTTGTCAATCGACCCGAAAGTTGTGCCAGTTCAGCAGCCTATGCGACGCGTGCCTGTTGCTGTCGAAGAAAAAGTTATACAACAATTAGATGATGCACTTAGTCGGGATATTATTGAACCGGTGTTTGGGCCAAGTCCCTGGATCTCACCAATAGTAGTAGCATTTAAAGAAAATGGCGATATCAGGTTGTGTGTAGATAAGCGTAGGGCAAATAAGGCTATACTAAGAGAAAATTACCCACTGCCGACGTTCGAGACTTTTATGACTAAGCTGAAGGGAGCCAAGTACTTTTCAAGAATGGACTTGAAAAATCCATATCACCAATTAGAACTTCACAAAGAAAGCATAGAAATCACAACCTTCATAACCATTCGGGGTTTGTACAGATTCAAGCGACTCCTGTTCGGAGTGAACTCCGCTCCTGAAATTTTCCAGCGAATGCTGGAAGAAATGTTAGCACCATGTCCAAACGCCATGAATTACATCGACGACATCATTATATTCGGAAGTAATGAGGAAGAACATGATCAGGCAGTCGCGATAGTACGTGAAATATTTCGTGATAATAATGTTTATCTAAATGAGGAAAAATGCATTTGGAAGACTCAAAAACTAAAATTTTTGGGTCATGTGTTGTCCGATAAGG
Source organism: Delia radicum (assembly GCA_021234595.1). NCBI lineage: Eukaryota > Metazoa > Arthropoda > Insecta > Diptera > Anthomyiidae > Delia > Delia radicum. The sequence goes on along the minus strand of CM037854.1, from coordinate 89,166,198 downwards.
GTATTGAAGTCGACCCAGAAAAAGTGCAAGTTATAGCATCGTTTAGAGACCCTAAAAATAAAGAAGAGGTTCGCAGTTTTCTGGGGTTGGTCACCTACGTTGGGAAATTTATCCCAGACCTGGCAAATCGTACTGAGCCATTAAGACATCTTCTTAAGAAAGACAGCAAGTTTAATTGGGGTGCTGTGGAATCTCAAGCTTTTGAGAGTTTGAAACTGTTGCTGGCCGAAATACCAAACTTATACTATTTTGATCCGAGACGCAAGACACGTCTGATTGCGGATGCCTGCCCAGTCGCTTTGGGAGCGGTACTAGTCCAATTCAACCAAAACAACGAGGCACTCATCATTTCATTTGCCAGCAAAAGTCTATCGGATGTGGAAAAAACGATACTCACAAACAGAGAAAGAGAGTCTTTCGTTGGTATGGGCAGTTGAAAAGTTTTATTATTACTTAGCTGGTTTGGAATTTGAACTTGTAACGGACCATAAACTGCTAGAGGCGATTTTCAAGCCTACATCCAAACCCCCGGCCCGGATAGAAAGGTGGCTCTTACGTCTTCAGGGTTTTAAATTTAAGGTAATCTACAGAGCAGGTAAAGAAAACATCGCTGATTCTTGTCAAGACTTTGTCAAATAACTAACACCGATTGCTTTGATTGGAATGGTGAACAAAGTATTTGTCTCGTTATCACAAGTTGTGTGCCCACGGCACTTTCCATTTCGGAAATTGCTCAGAATAGTGTTCAGGATGAGGAGATAGTTGACGTTATGTCATGTCTTGGCGCTGACTCTTGGAATTCCGCCCAATCTAACAGTTTTTATCCTTTCCGTTACGAGTTGTCGACAGTTGGCAGTATACTCTTGCGTGGAACACGGTTAGTGATCCCGAGATCTCTACGATCAAAAGTCTTAGAACTGGCTCATGAGGGTCATCCCGGAGAGTCAGCCATGAAACGGAGATTACGGTCAAAAGTTTGGTGGCCCCATATGGATCGTGAAGCAGAAAATTATGTTAAAGCTTGCAGAGATTGTCTTGTGGTATCACAGCCATCAAACCCGGCTCCTATGGACCGACATCCATTTCCAACTGGCCCCTGGATTACATTGGCATCGGACCTTTTGGGCCCATTACCAAATGGCCAGTATGTACTCGTTTTTATTGATTATTATTCCAGATACATGGAGTTTAAACTTCTTCGCTCCATATCCTCTCAGGCAATTATTGACTCAATGAAGGAGATATTTTGTCGATTGGGACTCCCTAAATATCTGAAAACCGACAACGGTAGACAATATGTAAGTGCTGAGTTTAAACTATATTGTCAAATAAATGGCATAAACAAATATTGTCGCCGCCATATTGGCCCCAAGCTTATGGTGAAGTTGAGAACATGAACAAGTCACTGGTGAAACGTCTGAAAATAGCGTCTGTAAATAAGAAAAATTTTCTAGAGGAGATTCAGAAATTCGTTCACATGTATAACGTTACCCCACATTCCACCACCGGGGTTCCCCCAACAGAGCTTATGTTTAACAGGGTCATAAGAGACAAATTACCTGGAATACAGGATTTGACAGGAGAATTCGATGACTCTGCTGAAAAAGATCGGGATTGTATTAACAAACAAAAGGGGAAAGAAGTATCTGATAAGAAAAGAGGTGCAAAGGAAACGGATATATCAGTAGGTGACAAGGTTCTATTGAAAAATGTTGTATTTCCCCATAAGTTGACACCAAACTTTGACACAACCGAATATGTGGTAACGGCAAGAACTGGTGATATGGTAGAAGTGTCGGGCGGAGGTAAGGTTTTTTGTAGAAATGTAGGCCACCTGAAGAAAATTCCAGCAGCTACACTGCCCCGGCCATCATCAGAGGTTTCTTCAACCGACCAGCAGCCGAGTGTTACATCCGGGGGAGAGGTTTTGGCCGGTGGAGAAGACTTGAAGATCCGTCTTAAAAATATCGGAGGGATGTGGCAACCCTGCTCAACCAAACAAACACACACATGCGATCAGCTGTAGTTGATAGAAAATATATTGTTTGGAGGATTGTGAAATAGAATTTGATAAGTTAAGATGGTTTTGGTAAAAGACTAATAAAAGTAATTCATTAAAGTATAATTAAAATTCTAAATTAAATAAAGTGTTTTATTACTCGAATTGGTAATATTTGCGGGTTGTTACAAAAACCATATCATAAAATGTATTGTTTACTTCTTTACCTTTTTTATGTATTCTAGGACTATGAGGAACGCTAAAAACAATTTTTGAACAACATTATTAAATAACCTTGCAAAAAGTCTTGAATGTGATAATTTATTTTAATGCTTATTTGTTTTTTGCTTTTGGTACCACGCCCATTTATCCTATTCCGCCCATTTTCAGTTCGACTACTAATATTTGTAATTGATGGACTCGTACCAAATTTGAAGGCTATATAGCTAATATAGAACCCTAGATATTTAATATTAATATTAATTTTGTATATGAGCTAAATAATCACTTTGTATGGGAGCTGCCATGCCCACTGGTATGATCCCGCCAATTTTCCCATGACTACTCATAATATAATCAACGTGCACAAATTTCTAAGACTCTGGCTATTATGGAACAGTAAATATATGATATTAAATAGTTACTTTGTATGGGAGCTGACACGCCCACTGGTCAGATCACGCCCATTTTTACCATGACTATTCACATTAACAAATAATCAACGAGCACAAATTTCTAAGACTCTGGCTATTATAGAACAGTAAATATATGATATTAAATATTTACTTTGTATGGGAGCTGACACGCCCAGTGTTCCGATCACGCGCATTTTTCCCATGACTATTCACATTAACAAATAATCAACGTGCACAAATTTCTAAGACTCTGGCTATTATAGAACAGTAAATATATGATATTAAATATTTACTTTGTATGGGAGCTGACACGCCCACTGGTCCGATCACGCCCATTTTTCCCACGACTATTCACATTAACAAATAATTAACGTGCACAAATTTCTAGGACTCTGGCTGTTATAGAACTGTAGATATATGATATTAAATATTTACTTTGTATGGGAGCTGACACGCCCAGTGTTCCGATCACGCGCATTTTTCCCATGACTATTCACATTAACAAATAATCAACGTGCACATATTTCTAAGACTATGGCTATTATAGTACTGTAGATATATGATATTAAATATTTACTTTGTATGGGAGCTGCCACTCCCACTGGTCCGATCCCGCCCATTTTTTTCATGATTATTCAAATCAGTAACATATGGGATACTGCAATGTTTCAAAACTTTTGCTATCACAATAGTCAAGATATATGATGTTATTCAATTTATGTGGGAGGGGCCACGCCCACTTGAAATATATATAGTCGAAAACCTAATTTGGACTATAACCTTTCAAATGAAACCAGTTTGGGCCAAATCGGTTGGATAGTTTTAGAGTCTATAGAGGACAAACATACAAGCATTGTATTTTATATATATAGATTATTTTTATGTTTCCGCTCATAACTTAAAAAAAAAAAAATTTCGGAACGATATATATCCTGGAGGACCAAATTAAATATTGGTAAAAAAAATTTAGAAATCGTATGATTAGTTACGGAGATTACTTTCTACAAACAAACAGCAAACAAACAAACAAACATACAACCATTACCTCTTTATAATATTAGTATAGATGTCAAAAGTTTTAAAGTGGCCTTAACTTAAAATATTGTTTAAAGAATTGATTTCTTCTTACGAAGTATTCAGTAAAATTTAATAAATCTAATAAGAATTAACTAACTAGAAACAATAATAATATTTATTAACCAACAACACATTAAAGTCGAGTCTAACATATAAACCAGCCACTAATAACAAAATATACAATACCCAACATCCATGAATACATTTTAACAGTCATAATTTTTAATGCAAAAATTTTATACAGCCAAAAAAAAACACCGCCAGTACTACTACTGGCTGTGATTCATGGCTTAGACCAAAAAAAAAAACAAATCCACAAAAATACACCCGAAAAAAATATGCAAGCAACTTTACTATACTGGGGCCCAATACGCCACCACTAACTAAAAAAAAAAAACCAACCAACCTGTCATACTACGACAAGACGGCGCTTAAAAAAATATATAAGGAAAAAAATTTTATAATGTTGCAAATTATTTATATGCAGTTTTGTTAATGCTTCTACTCTATACTCTGTCTGGAGTTTTATTACAAAAATTACGAGGTACTTGTATATTTAAGTATGTTGCACATATGAACTATGCATAGCGAAATATTCAAACATAAAATTATGTATAAGTGTAGTTTTTTTAAGAGCATAATTCATTAAATGACCATTAGAAAATAAATAATATTAAAATTGAATATGTCAGAAAATTTTGGCAGTCGCATAAAAAAATATGCACTCAAAAGTTAGAGTTTTTTTTTTAATAATGTTAAGTGATTACACTCAAAGAAAAAATGTAGAATCATTTTTTTTAAATTTATATACATGTTGATGTACGTATAAGTAATATGAATAGATAGAAAAAACAAATCAATCATACACACGGGTGTTCTACTATAAAAAGGGTAACAAGAGAGGCATCACGAACCGACCACATAGATTTTAATAAACTTTGAGTACTCGTATGTTGTGGAGGAGAAACAAAATATATGCCACATGATTTATTTTGCTGCGAAATCTTACGTTTAAGGGTTAAAAAGTGGGGGGTGTCAAATTTGTTTTTTTAAGAAAAAATGTCTGAAATTTACGAAAATTAGATTTGTTTGTACACAGGGTTAAAGTACACTCTAAAAAAATGTTTGTAAAATTAATACTATAAAATCAGTAAGTTTTCTAGTAAAATTACAGAAAATGCGTAAGTTTACAAAAAAAAAGTGCTTAAAATTGTATGTACCAGTTATTGTCATTTAAAATAGTTTTAGCTATAGAAACTGGCTACATATTCCTTGCATCTAAGGTATATATCAAAAACTGTATTTGATTTAAAAGAAAGCAGGCTACCTCATAGACTTACGAAGTAAATTATGGAGAAAAATATATTTTGGTATGCTGACTTCAAAGATAAATTACGACTGTATAACATTAGTAGTGATGGACTAGAACAAAATAATATCAAGTGGAACTATGCTTGTTCAAAACTTATAAATGAAATGAAAAAAGCTAAATATAATGATCATTTAACAAATGTGCACAGTATTCGTCAACGAATTTATAAGAATCTAGGTCACTCAAAAGGCTTGACTTATTGCAACCAAAATTACAATCAGCAGCAGATTACCTACATAATGAAAGCAAGAGGTGATCTCCTATGGTTAAATGGCAACCAATTCAGAACAGGCCAAGCAATATTGTGTTCTTTGTGCAATCTCAGAGAACCAGAAACAACAATTTATTTTCTTGGCAGATGTCCCGTGCCAAATGCAATAAGATTTAAGTTTTTTCGATTTACAACACTTACTGACGATCAGGTTATTGACGTTGTGTGAAGATACTTATTGGCTAGGTCTCTATAGTTTTTAAAATAAGCATTAAAATATAGAACTACCCAGCCAGAAATTGCCAATGGTCTAAAAAATCAAGCACTGGCACAGCACTATTTGCCAATGATCCAACAAATAAAGTGCTGGCAAAGCACTGATTTACAACGCTCTGCCAACGTTAGTAAAAAGTGCTTTGCCAGTGCTTAATTAACAAAATTTATAACAGTTAAAATAATAAAAGCACTTTCACAGCTCTGGCTTAGAACGCTCTGCCAACGTTCGTAAAAAGTGCTTTGCCAGTACTTGATTTACAAAATTTACAACCGTAAAAATAAAAAAGCACTGGCACAGTACTGACTTAGTACGCTTTCCCAACATTGACAAAAAGTGCATTGCCAGTACTTATTTACAAAATTTACAACCGTTAACTTAATAAAAACAGTGGCACATCAATTGTTCACAACAAGAGTGGAAAAATTCAACACTAAATTGTAATTTATGATTTGAAGCTAAGAATATTAAGGTCTCCTATTATAGTCAGCACAAAGTATAGTTTTTGTACTAAAATTTTACTTAAGAAATTTATTTTCAAATTTCTTTCTTTACTAAAATTGTAGTAAAAAATCGTGTTAACTTATCACAAAATTAATTTGATAAAAAAAATATTCAGTTATTTTGTAATTAACTTAGCTGAATCAAGCCTATTGTTATTTCTGTTCAAATTACCAAAATCATTCAATAAGAAATAATACAACTCTTTACTGAAGTGAATTACTAATTAGGACTTTATTGGTCGTTTTTGGTTTTGGTACTGTCAAAGCGCTTATTGCCAGTGCTTTGCCAACGTTTTAAAAAAGAAACGGCCAAGCCCTGCCCGGTGTTATCATTTTGGGGTTGGCAAAGCACTTATTATATTACTAAAAAATCACTTTATTGGTTGTTTTACCAATAATTTGCCAACGTTTTAAAATTATGGTTTTAGTACTGGGAAAGCGCTCATTGCCAGTGCTTTGCCAACGTTTTAAAAACGGAACGGCCAAACCCTGCCCGGTGTTATAATTTTGGGGTTGGCAAAGCACTTAAATCTTCAGATATCCAACGCTCTGCCAACGCTCATACCACCGTTGAAAGCACTGGGCCAATGCTTTGCCGTTCGTATTTTTCTGGCTGGGTATACTTATAGCTGAATTTAATTTTTAAAAAATGTTTTAAATATATAAAAGTAAATTAAAAAGAATAAAGTATTTGAAATTATTTATGTTTAACGCCATTTTCCGACTGACGGTTAATTACAACCAAGCCGTACGATTCTTTATTATTTTTATTGTTCATAAAATTATCTTTAAATTTAAGAATAATTTTGTAAACTTTTTGAAAACAAATAAAGAAAAATCTAATCTAATCGAAAAATCCATTTAAAATTCGTATTAAATTTAGTATTTTGTATGTTGACAAAATTGTTTATACATTAATAGATAATTGTTCTGTAAATTTACATTTTTGTACGCAGAATTTGAAAATACATAAAAAAATTGACAATTAATATTTTTCATAAATTTATCATTTTTGTTGCAACAAATTAAGAAACATTTATAAAATAAAATAAAAGTAAATATTTCTCAACTGAAATATAGACAAAGAAGTTTGTTTAAAAAGCTGTAACTTTTTTATTTCTGCGAACTTTTCGCTAAAATTTTCACAGTGTATAGTAAAAAGGTCAAACTATTGAAATGTGAAATAAAATACCTAAAGAGAGTTAACCCCTTATTTTGTATTATAGATTTTTCATATTAAAAGTATTGGCCCTTACTAAAAAAGAGAAAAAGTCAATTTTAAATCACAAAGTCGCTTATTTTTTAACCAATTTCGTGTCGTATTTAAAATATACCTTGAAGTTTTGTTTTAAATTTGAATGAAATGTTTGAATTTATGTGTTGGATTTTATTGCAAAAACTTTTTAAAAAAAGCTTATTTAAACAAAAAATATATATTTTGAAAAAAAAGATAGTAAGGGAGATTGTTTTATAATATTTAAAAAGATTCTTCTTATTAAGCGTTTCTTTACGACTCATAAATGATACTTAAGTAGGATTATTGTTAAAAGAATTCTACGGTTTTGTTTAGTTTAGTATATTTTTTTATTAATATTATGCTTGAAATTTTAAGACTATTGGATTTTAAATTTTTAAGTTTACTAAATAGAGTATAAAAACATTTCAGAGGCTATCGTTTCACTAATTTTTGCTGGAGTTTTAGAATAAGAGTTTAAGTTTTCCGATTACAACATTTTGAGTCATTCTGTGACTAGTCGCTCTATGTCAATGACTATCTCGGTAGACTACAATTTTTTGAAATACAAACCGACTTTAATTAATTTCCCATGGATTTTAGAAAATATGTACAACTTTTTTGCTGTACTTTTTAGAGTCACCCTGTTATTACAAAAGTATAAAAATTTTCTATTTGGAGTATTCTAAATACAATATAATACTCTTATTTATAAATATTTATACCTTATAATAAGTCATTAATTTAAGTGCGTGAATATTGGAAATATTTATTAATAAAAAATAAGTTTTCCCATGATTTTCCACACCTTTTATTAAAACAACAAAAATATGAATAAATTTATGGATCAATTAATATACAATAATTCACAAAACTCTCACCTTCTGAAAAAAAAATCCCTTAATATAAACTAAAAATTTTCACATAAAAATAATTTTAATTTCCTGAAATATTTAAGTAAATATTTACAGAAATTTACAACAAAACCAGTCAAGCCTATAAAAGGTTGTAAATATTAACTACAAAAAAAAAATCTCTAGAATCATTACAATTTAATTCATACGCCAAAACAAGTCATTTAAAGTGAAATTATACAAAAAATAACGGTCATGATGGTGATTATGGTGATGGTGAATAAAAAGGTAATTGCATGAATTTTGGTGGAAAAGTCAATAGAAAACAAAACGGGAAACCGAGGTTATATTTTCATTGAAAATTTAAGGGAAATTATACTTGAAATAGAGAAAGAAGAAAACAAGTAACGCATCATCAAGTTCATAAGAGCTTCAAAACAATTTATTTTTGAAACGAAGTTGCTTAGCCTAAAAAAACAGGGTTGAAATTATGAAATACACTGTCACAGTATGTGACAAGTACAATATTGTTAAATGTGTTTTTTTTTTGTTATTTTGCTATTTTAACAGTAATTCCCACAAATTGTCAAATCACATACAAATGAAATTTTGGTTGTTTGTTTGAAAATTCTGGTTAACTAATCATGAGGAACAAATAGAAATTTTTACGCAATAGGGTGTCTCTAAAAATTCATTTGTCATTACACAGAATCCTGTTTTATTTCAAATGGTTTCAGATAGAAGAAATCGAGTTTATTTTTAAACTTAAACTGTTCCGAATTTCGGCCGAAAATGGCCCACTGTTGAAAAAAGTGTATTATAATTGAAAGGCTTATTGTAAAACTGGATAAGCCGCATTTTCTTTTTGATTTATTTTCGCCTGTTAAAGTTGGAAAACTCATAGAAATATGAATATAACAGGACTTTTATAATCTAGGTACGTGTGGTAAGAGTTTAATACAGACTTCTTCCAAAAAATTTTTAATGATTGTCTAGAGAGCAGCGAAAACTAAAAAAAAATAGCCTAAGTGGCTTATCAAGTTTTTACATAAGCCCTTCAATTATATAATAATAAAACTCAAAATTTTGAAAAATTAAATTTTTTATTGAACTTATTTATAAAATATACTTAATATTATTCAGATATGGAATTTTGAATTAATCGGAAATCATTAACCCACTTTAGCCTGGAATCAAAAACTATCCACGAATTTGAAAAAACAGGGACCGTAATTATATCATAAAGTCAGATGCAAAAAGTTATTTTTGACTTTTATTTATTCGAGACAAAATAAAAGTTTATATTGACTTTTTTGTTAATAAGCAAAAATATGTGAATATCATCTAATTTTCTCAATTTAAAAAAATAAATCCTTATCCATATTTTCTATAAAAAAAATAAATTCTTTGTATAACATACATACCTGGACAAGCTTCCTGGTTTGAAAGCTGATATGTGATTTATATCGTCCTTGATTTCTTGATTCCAAATCCGACATCCAAATTTTTCCATCACGTCACCGTTGTGAAAATACCGCGAGAATATTTGCCAAAAAATTATATTTTGTTACTATTTGAAGATTTTTATTACTTGACGCTTTCTCATTAATCAAAATAAAAAGAAATATTTAGAACACACTTTACACTTGAAAATATCGCAATGATATTTTCTAAAACTGATTGTTAAAACAGCATAAAAACGGAAAAAAATTAATTGCCTTCCTAAAAGAAATATAAATACATTTTAAATATTTATAGATACATTTTAAATGTTATTTAAGCAAAGTTGGTTTAGTAATTTTCACGTTTTTCGCCTACATTAACCCCCCCGTTGTCACATGTTGAGAATATATATTATCATCAAAATTGTCGAAAACACATGCAAAATTTTCGATGTTTTACATTATTGCCTACATGTTACTCAAAAATTTGAGCCCTAGTGCGATAAAATTTGAGACAACTATTTTAAAACAACAATCTTAAAATGCGTGTCGGAACCTAAAAGAACCCTCTTAAAAAAATGTTCATTATATTTTTCGTTTCCAGCTCTCCAATGCGTATGGTTTGAGCACTATTACACTAGACACCCTAATATATACATATTGATTACTTAAAATAACGTTAATCCTAAAATTACCTAACGAAATAACTTAAAATAACTTTAACCTTAAAATAGCATAGCGATATAACTTATAATATTGTTAGCCCCAAAAAAATCCTAACGAAACCGTTTCATTCGGTTATCCGATACGGATAACCGAATGAAACGGTTGCCAACCCTGTTAAAAGCGCTATTTTTGCATTTTTAATGGCTGTTTTCTCAAAATTGTGGCATGATGGGAAAATTTGGAAAACAGATTTTAAATCAGCTAGTCAAAATCTATTTAAAATATGATTCGCGATTCAAACAATCGACTTTTTCTCATTTTGTGACAGTGTGTTATACCGTTGCAAAAGCCCTTTATGGTACTAATGCGGATTCCTGAGTTATAGTGTTTTTAATTATAAATGCTTACGTTTTTGTTGATAGCTTTGGATCCCATAAGAGTTCCATTAAGGGACTTGGCAACAGTATAGGGGAATAATTTATAATTAAAATGTTTTTTTTTTAAGAACTAAAAAAAACTGTTTTTTGAAACGCCATATTTCAAAAAAATATTTTTTTTTTTGTACCGCGGATTTTAAAAGAAATGCATTTCATCTTCAAACAATTATTTTTTTCTAATTTTATTTAAACCACGATAACAGTAGCTTTAAAATAACGTATTATCGAATCACGTAGCTTGCACCGTTAAAAGGATGTGGACGTTAATGTACGACTACTTTTGTGGAATTTTCGAATATTTGTCATATTTTGAAACACGATATTTTAAGATCCACTGGGACAAGCTATACTTAACTCGGATGATGCTATAGTTATATACAATTTTTTGAAATACAAACCGACTTTAATTAATTTCCCATGGATTTTAGAAAATATGTACAACTTTTTTGCTGTACTTTTTAGAGTCACCCTGTTATTACAAAAGTATAAAAATTTTCTATTTGGAGTATTCTAAATACAATATAATACTCTTATTTATAAATATTTATACCTTATAATAAGTCATTAATTTAAGTGCGTGAATATTGGAAATATTTATTAATAAAAAATAAGTTTTCCCATGATTTTCCACACCTTTTATTAAAACAACAAAAATATGAATAAATTTATGGATCAATTAATATACAATAATTCACAAAACTCTCACCTTCTGAAAAAAAAATCCCTTAATATAAACTAAAAATTTTCACATAAAAATAATTTTAATTTCCTGAAATATTTAAGTAAATATTTACAGAAATTTACAACAAAACCAGTCAAGCCTATAAAAGGTTGTAAATATTAACTACAAAAAAAAAATCTCTAGAATCATTACAATTTAATTCATACGCCAAAACAAGTCATTTAAAGTGAAATTATACAAAAAATAACGGTCATGATGGTGATTATGGTGATGGTGAATAAAAAGGTAATTGCATGAATTTTGGTGGAAAAGTCAATAGAAAACAAAACGGGAAACCGAGGTTATATTTTCATTGAAAATTTAAGGGAAATTATACTTGAAATAGAGAAAGAAGAAAACAAGTAACGCATCATCAAGTTCATAAGAGCTTCAAAACAATTTATTTTTGAAACGAAGTTGCTTAGCCTAAAAAAACAGGGTTGAAATTATGAAATACACTGTCACAGTATGTGACAAGTACAATATTGTTAAATGTGTTTTTTTTTTGTTATTTTTGCTATTTTAACAGTAATTCCCACAAATTGTCAAATCACATACAAATGAAATTTTGGTTGTTTGTTTGAAAATTCTGGTTAACTAATCATGAGGAACAAATAGAAATTTTTACGCAATAGGGTGTCTCTAAAAATTCATTTGTCATTACACAGAATCCTGTTTTATTTCAAATGGTTTCAGATAGAAGAAATCGAGTTTATTTTTACTCAAAAATTTGAGCCCTAGTGCGATAAAATTTGAGACAACTATTTTAAAACAACAATCTTAAAATGCGTGTCGGAACCTAAAAGAACCCTCTTAAAAAAATGTTCATTATATTTTTCGTTTCCAGCTCTCCAATGCGTATGGTTTGAGCACTATTACACTAGACACCCTAATATATACATATTGATTACTTAAAATAACGTTAATCCTAAAATTACCTAACGAAATAACTTAAAATAACTTTAACCTTAAAATAGCATAGCGATATAACTTATAATATTGTTAGCCCCAAAAAATCCTAACGAAACCGTTTCATTCGGTTATCCGATACGGATAACCGAATGAAACGGTTGCCAACCCTGTTAAAAGCGCTATTTTTGCATTTTTAATGGCTGTTTTCTCAAAATTGTGGCATGATGGGAAAATTTGGAAAACAGATTTTAAATCAGCTAGTCAAAATCTATTTAAAATATGATTCGCGATTCAAACAATCGACTTTTTCTCATTTTGTGACAGTGTGTTATACCGTTGCAAAAGCCCTTTATGGTACTAATGCGGATTCCTGAGTTATAGTGTTTTTAATTATAAATGCTTACGTTTTTGTTGATAGCTTTGGATCCCATAAGAGTTCCATTAAGGGACTTGGCAACAGTATAGGGGAATAATTTATAATTAAAATGTTTTTTTTTTAAGAACTAAAAAAAACTGTTTTTGAAACGCCATATTTCAAAAAAATATTTTTTTTTTTGTACCGCGGATTTTAAAAGAAATGCATTTCATCTTCAAACAATTATTTTTTTCTAATTTTATTTAAACCACGATAACAGTAGCTTTAAAATAACGTATTATCGAATCACGTAGCTTGCACCGTTAAAAGGATGTGGACGTTAATGTACGACTACTTTTGTGGAATTTTCGAATATTTGTCATATTTTGAAACACGATATTTTAAGATCCACTGGGACAAGCTATACTTAACTCGGATGATGCTATAGTTATATGACTTACAACTTCAATTCCAAGTTTGGTTGAAACTGGAAAGTGTTAATGAAATCGAGTGGTTGATTTAATATATTTTCTGTCATATCAAAGAATGAATGTATATAACGATTTACCAAAAAATATAAAGTGTTCTTTGGTTTTCCAGGGGTACTTTTGAGCGCCAACTTTTTAACCCTTAGAAATAAGATTGGTACGATAAATCAGTACAATTTATCACTTAACCAAGTTTAACGAAAATCTGAAAAAAATTATTCTGTAAATTTCCTAAAGGGTCTTTTTTGGTCAAAAGTAGAAACATTAACTCTAACTATGTGGATTAAATTACATATAAAAATTATTTTTATCAAGTGGAAATTTTTCTGATGAATTTAAAAGCTTTGCAATCTTGTAGTCATATTTAAATTCACGCTTCAAGGGTCTTTTTTGCTCCCTAAGGGTTAAAGGTTAAAAGTGATATTTTGCCAAAAATTATACAGAATTTGGTAAAAAACATTAGATTTTTAGACAACTTTTGACAAAATACACAATTTTCATAAAATCTACTGAAAAGGGGTCACTTACATAATTTTTTTTAATTGTTTTTCTTTAATTATAACTGTTTAATTATAACTATAAAATTATCAATCGACATCTCCTATTTTAAAAAAATCTATAAAAATAATTTAAAAAAAAACACATCTTTACTCTTTCTTTATCAAATTTGTGCATCATTTTTGATTCCAGGCTAAAGTGGGTTAATGATATCAGAGTTCCAAATCCGAATAATTTGGAGAATATTAAGGTGCCCATTTCAACGAAAAAGACTATGACTCTCGTTATGACTGTATTCCCCATGTGGGTTTTGTTGCAAGAGTCATAACAAATTTTATTTATTTTAAATTTTGTTTCAAAATACAAAAAATTAAGACATTGTCTAGAAATCATCACAAGAAGACAAATAAAAATTGAATTTATGTTGTTGTTTTTTATAGAAATTTGAGACTTTATATCTAAAAATTGTTTTATGAGAGTCATCAAGAGTAGCAGGAATAGGCATGTTAAATAATAAATGAAATAACAAATTATTTTTTTTAAATTTCGAATTTTGATGTTTTTTAATAAAAATATACTTTCTTTTTTAAAAAAAAAAAACGCGCGATTTTCGGGCGAAATTCGACACGGGTATAAACGATTTCAGCCATTTGAAACCATTTGCAATAAAAATGACGGGGGTGCAGTGAAGGAAAATCGACAAACCGTTTTTTAAAGGGACATCCTATTACCCATATAAAAAACTTGTTCTATTAAATTTTTGCTAGTATCGGGCAGGGTTACTGTAGTACCAAAATCAACAGAAACGTACATCAACAACATTATCAAAAATTAAATTATATCTTAATTAAAAGGCAACACTATGCCAAATGACACACCCCCCTGTCTTGTTTTAAATATAATGAGAACGTATAAAATTCTGAAAAGAGGGTGGTTTAAATATTCCCACAACAACAAGTAATACACCGATCATCTTCACCCGCGTATTTTAAACTTAGAATCAGTACTCATTTTACTTGTCATTTTATTATTTTCCAAAAAAAAAAACAACACAACAACCTTAATTGCTGCAGTATGACCCGTTTTTTGTTATGAACAAAAGGGTAGTAAGTAGAAAATGTCCTTTATTATAAAAACAAGCAGTTACTTTACGTGGGTCGTGTGTCATTTTATATTATAGATCGTTCTGCATCCTTGCACGCCCTTCTTTTTCATACAGCAACAAAACTTACTTACTTTTTCGGTTTTCATTTTGTTCTTCCAATGTCAACTTTGACTTTATCGCGGTTGTGAACAGTTGACATACGTTTTAATCTATAGAGAGACTATTTTGTCTATAATATGACGCACGTGACCCTTACAATATTTCATTTCTATTAATTTTGTTGAACGTCGGGCGGTCAAACAATGGCACAAAATGACATTGTTGACATCATACCATAGATGCACTGGAACAGTGTACACGCGAATACTAGACAGATATGTAAAAGAATTCTTTAAGTTAGCAGATCATGAAATTAAACCAGGATTTTTCATAATTAAAGCAATTTTTACAAACAGAATTTCATCAGATATGCTTGTTTTTGACATTTCATCAAAAGGAGCTTGAAAAAATGTGCCGTTGGAAAAATATAATTAAGGCCACGTTCTGATCCAAAACTTTGTTGGACGAACCTTGTTAGAGAGATCTTTGTTAATGCTCTTAATTTAATACTTTTTATGAAACCAGTTTTCTTTATTGAGTGTATGAAACAATTAATTAATAAAATTATATATGTTTTACTTTTAAATTTTAAAAAATTTAAACCAAAAGTTTATTTTTCGATCTTTTATCATACATTATGATGTGAGCAAGATTATTCGAGTTCAAGATCATTTGTTTTTTGTTAAACAAAAAACCGTGCAATATTTATTTATTACTCAAAAAGTTTTTGCCCGCTTTCTTATAGCAGACTTTATCTACTGACAGGTCCTTACATGTTTCATTTCGCGTCACCGAAAATCATCAGAGAACCAATGTAGAAGGGCTAGAATTATTCTACCCAAATTTTGAAGGAAAAAGATCAACGGTTTACCCGTATTGTTATATTTACTCGATGAGAAGTAAAAAACAAAATTGGAAGAATTGAACTAATTCAAATCAAAAATAAAACATTTTTAAGTAATAAACATTGTTCGTGTATAGACTAGAATCTCTAGTCATAATACACTGTGTTTTTATTGTTTATTAAATAAACAACAACACTTTCTGACTATAGTATTAGGACCATAAATCAGTTTTTGCCGTACTCTGCAATTTTTAAATGTTTTACTTTTAAATTTTAAAAAATTAAAACCAAAAGTTTATTTTTCGATCTTTTATCATACATTATGATGTGAGCAAGATTATTCGAGTTCAAGATCATTTGTTTTTTGTTAAACAAAAAACAAATGTAGTTCGTTATAAGTGAAGTTCGCTTTAGGCTTTGTAAACATTTTCCAAAATTAATAGAATGATAGAATTTTTCTTAAATTCTCCTGATTTAAAAAATCTTTTTTGTACAATAATAGAAGAAAAATTAGTTCGTTGTGTAAAATGTTCGTTATAACCCTATTATTTTGTATGAAATGTGGTAGTAAATGCGTTGGGACCACAAAAGTCGTTCGTTATTACCGAACTCCACCGTAATACAATACAATACAACTTTTTACCAAGCAGCGAAATGGAAGTTACACTTATATTGAACGTATCTCCGAACTCTTCTGACTCAATTTTGTAATGGTTTGGAACTTAAAGTTACAAACTTTGAGTATAAAAATAAAATAAATGAAATAACTCTTATAACTTTCAAGTGGTTTTTAAAATTTTTCGACATATAAATGGAAATCAATTCTTTTGGTGAAAACGTTTCAACTTGAAACTTTGGTATGCCATAGCTTTTAAGTACATTCAACCTATCCCTGTACATAGTTCCTCTCAGTGCATACATTCTTGAGAGCTAAGATTCATCTAAAGTCAGTTTCAACAAGGGTCGACAATTTTTGAAGTAGCTCATATATATTCTCATAATTAGTATGACCAAACAGCACACTCACAAAAACTTTTCCATAAAAGTTCAATAGTTATTTACAAATTTATTCGGTAAAGTTGTTTCAATTTAATATACAGTTGAATTAACAAAGAAATATTTTATTTTTTTTATTTTATTATTTATTAATCATATATGTAATTACAAATTATATACTATTACCCTAACCGAGCACTAGCTACTATGGCCTTCGGCGCGTTGTAGCGAAAACAGACCAGTGCCTCTGGTGGGAATCGAACCCACGACCCCCGCACATATAAGCCAGCACGCTACCAACTAGCCTACCGGGGCGCACACAAAGAAATATATTTTTTAACTTTCTGAACGGAATAATGTCCATAAACTACCAACTTAAAGTCGAGATTTGATTTTTTCTCAATAAAACTCCTTGCAAAATGGATGAAAAAAAATTGTGATACTAAAGGTTAATTTGGCGCGATAAATATAACATATTATGGTTTTTAGAGGAACTGCTTCAAAATACTTAATTAGAGGAACTGCTTCAAAATACTTGGTTAATCAGGACATTTTTAAACATGTTCATGTATTTTTTACCAAAGCTGTCTTTATTTTGCTGCTGTCGCCGCAAAGTGGCTTTAGCTATTGAAGTTTACAGCTAAAATAGGTACACCAAAATTATTGTTTTTTTTTTAAATAAGAAATTATAATTTCTGAACTCTTGAATGTATTTAACCAAAACTACAATCAAATTAAATATAAAAACATGTACTTTAAGGCAGATTAATTTTTACATCAAACTTTTATCACTTACAGCTTATTTTAAAAATTTTCTTAAAATGTCGTTTTAATTATGAAACACTTGACAGATTCATAATTTAATATAATTGTTGGAAAAAGTGTATTGTCATTTAAAGTTTTCAAAGTGCGAAGTTTCGAAAAAATTAATTTTTTGTTACATTTATACTCATCGGATATCACTTTAGCCTGGAATCTAAAATTACCCACACATTTGATACAAATGCAAACCCTATTTAAAATTAATTTTAAAGATTTTTTAAAATGCCTATTTTGGAGATGTCGACTACTATTTTTATAATAAAAGAGTTGTTATCAAAGAAATAAAATAATTAGGAAAAATTATAATTCGAGTTTGTGTTTTCCAGGTAATTTTATGAAAATGTCAAAAATTGAACGAAAATTTAATGTTTTTATTAAAGTTTACATATTTTTGGAAAAATATCACTTTAATTTGATTAGGCAATATATATCTTTACCTTTATCTAAAAATTCTTTAACCGTTAGTGGCGTGTGAACAAAAAAGACTCACGGAACTTAATTTTAATTATGACTACAAGACTGTCAAGCAATTAAATTTATAAAATTCTAGTATAGTTTAAAACTTACATTCCATTCTGAGTAAAATTTCAACGATTTTTGAAATTTACATGACGTCAGATTGTGGAAACCGAAAGAGGATTTCCTGTTGAAATCAAAGATGGTCGACCCGAAATTTCAAAATTTTGGTAGTCATTCACTGTAATGAAAGTTTTTCGAAAAACAACTTTCGCAAATTTTAAGTTTTTTCTCTGAAATTTGGTACACGTATTTTTTCAGCGGTTTAAAAGGTATTGATATTATCGACTCCTACTCTAATGTTATCGGATCACTTTCGTTTGTAGTCGATTGCAGAAAAATACCTTCTCTGATTTTGAAAATTTCAATCTACTTTCCTTATATTAGCATGGTGGTTTTTTATAACTCCCTCGTATATATCATAATTTTCCATTTTGGTCATAAGTCGGTCAAGTGGCTCCTGAGAAGAAAAAAATATAAAGAAAGAAAGACAACAACAACAACAGCAAAAGATTTTATTCAAGGCAATTTTATTTGATTTAAAGCAAGTTTGGTGTATGAGCATGGCTATACACTAAGCCTTAAAAAAAAACAAAAAAAAGAAACAAAATTTTAAACAAGCATTAAAAATAAATAACAGAAATCCACTGTCGTCGAGCTGCTAGTCAACACCACCTCTGTCCAGACCCATCGTGGGAGTAGCGGATATAGCACTGCCAATCTTGGGGTGCCAAGGTTTGTTGAGGTTACGTACTTAAGACCGGTATACTAGGACGACATATTACGAACTGGACGGCTTCTGGAGGGAAGAAAAATAAAGAAAATTATAGTTAATTATTAAATTTTTATAAGGGTAAACATTTAGATGAATCCACTTAGCTGTTGTTAAAACGAAGTCCCTTTTTACGTTATTATAAATAAAGGGTGTGCGGAACTATAGGGGTGAGCTCAGGCCTGTAGGGATCCAAGTAAATTTAGGGATATATTGCCCACGTACGGTGGATTAGGTAGATGGTGACCCTGTAATTAGCAGAAAAAAATTTAATTATTTATCGTGAAATTTATAATTTCTCTTTAATGAGAAATTCCTGAAAGAAGGTATAAGACTTACGTGATTCACCCACATTTGTACGGAAAACTGACGGACCAACCTTAACAACCTGCAAATACCTAGCGATTAGCTGCACCAGCCGGCATTGGCATTTTATATTGGCGAAGCCACTGAAAACCCGCTTAACCGAAAAGGCGTTTATAAAAATATAAATATTTGGAAATTTCCTTAATATTTCTATAAAATTTAAAACCTGTAATAAGAAAAAATGAATTTTTAAAGTAATGTTGCTTAGTAAACCGGAATATATATTTGTTAATTTTCTTTCATATTAAATTTAATTATTTTTAAAGGAAATTTAACTTTTTTACTTTGCCTTTTTAATATTGAAATTGGTATTTATAATTTTTTTGTATTTCAAAGCTAAATTTGTTTTTTTTTTAAATAAAACCCAACTTTTTTTTATAATGTATAAATGAAAATTTTTAAAGTTTTATCATTTATCAAAATGAAGTGCTAAGCAAAAAAGGCAGTGGTAGTAGGGAAGGGTAAGTAGCCTGCGGAGTGATTGTGTCTGGGACATTCAAGGAACGGCCAAGGATGTCAAGGTGAAATTCGTATGGATTTCAAGTGGGAGGGAAACCAGCTTGGCCTAACATCTGCATACGAATATAAAAACATTTCTAAATCGCTCAAAAAATCTCAGAAAATCAAAATTTTTCCTTTATTCAGTTTTCGCATTTGTGTTCAGCATTAATACTTATTATTGATTTAAGGACCTTACAGTCGTTAAGCCGGCATTGGAAATACCTCTCTCAGTTTTCGAGAGATTTATTTCCAATAACAAAGAGATCGAAAAAGGCATATTTTAAATTTCTGTAATTTAAATTCAAATTTACAAATATCAGAAATTGTTCGAACTTCCAACACGCAAAATGAGTTCATTACTTGTACCTCTGCTTACTGTAAGTTCTACATGCAAAAATGTATTATAGCGGCAGGTCCTGTTAGATTTTAACTTTTGATGTGTATATAAAAGTACGTGTGTTTTTCCGGTTTGACTTGTTGTTTTTTGATGACACGCGTTTGCATGCACTTAAACATACTTCAAACATATTTAATTTTTTTTATAACAGGAGTGCATTTCTATTTAAATATTACAATGTGTTATTGTAAGGGTTGTATGGGTTGTTCAGCATCAGGTCTCATGGGGGAGTTATTATGTTTTACGATGTACAGACCAGAGGTTTTAATGTCTGTTTTATGTTAAATTATTCTATCATTAGTTTGTCGTTCATATTTTACTGTAAATAGAGCTAATTTTTGGAATGAAGTTTGCATAAAAGCTTTAACAACAAATTCTATTGGAGTTTCTTTTGTATGAAATTGGTTGTCAGAAAAAAAAGGCTGATGTTTGATGAAAAGATAAAATTGAAAAATATTTATAAATTTTGCTTCTGGGCAAATTAAGATTACACTTTGCATAAAAAAATCTAATCAACTTGTCACAGTCAGATATTTGTTTAAATAATTTTTGTTTGGGAGAAAATATTTTTAATAAAATCGAAAAGATTTTAAAATGCACGAAGATTATTGAAAAATTTTATAAATTCTAAAGAAATTCAGCTAAATTTTATGGGAAACTGACTGCATTAGGAAAATTTGGCAAAAGCATTAAATATTTCTTTCATGTTTTACGGAATAAATTTTCTTCAATATAAATGTATACCATTTAATTTTTATGAGGAATTAACAAAAATTGTCGACACATTTAGAGAAATTACACTGAGCAACTCGAAAAATAAAACAATAGCACCGACCATATTTCCTAAATTTATGGCCCATGTTTATTTTAATGGCTTACACGGTTTTTTTTTTTTTAAATTTTAAATTTGCAATGAAACTGCGTTACAATATACATTTTTTTGATTTTTATATGGCAAATACATACAAGGCCTTCATTAACATTCGGGTATCAAATTTGGTTAATAAATAAGCAGCATTACATTAACAAGTGGGCGTTGTGGTGTAATGGTTTTACACAGAAGGTCCCGGGTTCGATCTCCGGTGGCGGCAACATCAAAATAATATGTATGAGTTTTTTCTATCCCTCATACGTATCGCAATGTCCACCTTCGGTGTTCCCATAGCAATTAACCCCGCCAAAGTAAAATAATGAATAAGGGCTATGAACCAAAAAGCTTCAATAAGTTCGCCAACTCTCCATCAGGTGGCGAGCAACAACTGTTCTAAGACTTATCATTTTGCGCAATTACAGTGTTGCCATGTCTGAAGCCCTTCATCTTTCCCCACCTTTCATCTCTATACTATCCCTTTCCAAAGAAAGCAACCCGCTAAATATAGGAAGTATTTCCAGAGTGTTGCCTCTCTTTAAAAAAAAAAAAAGTAAGTCCGAGTCTTTTTTTTAGTTTTTAATATATTTTACTATTTTTGCAAAGTAGTTTGTTTTTTTGATAAAAGCATTTTTATCCATTAACAAAAATACAAATCTGACTAATAATTTCGTGTGAAAAAAACTGTCAGTTCATGAGAAAAACACGAAATGTGCCAAAAACTTATATGAAAGCATAGCGAAAAAGAGTTCATCTTTTAGTATCGGAAAGGCCACCCCTAAACTTTTTTGCCCATAACTCATCATTTAATCAACGTATTGTCGTCATATTTATAGTTTGGCAAGAGAAAGTATCAATCAACAATCCTCAGCTGGAAATAAAGTATTTTCCAAAAATAAAACGTTAATTGTAAATTTAAAAAAGAACCTAAAATTGACCGCTTAAAAAGGCTTGCAAGTTGCCAAACTCTGAAAAATTGCGGACAATGTAGAAAAACTCAAGTAAAAGACCTGATTCGGAAAATTTAAGACCACCACCAAATAATATAAAAATACACTCATTAGAATTTGTTGTCATATATTAGAACTTAAAAGTAAACTTCGATTATTTTAGAAAAGACGAATTTTTTGGGTTACTTATTTTTAGTCAGTCATATTAAATGCTTTTAAGTTCACAAAATTTATAATTTTATATAAGGATGTTTTCTGAGGTTATGAAAATTTTGTTTGCTCCATACAATTAAAAGTCTTAAAACTTTTTTGATGCCTTTTCGATTTAAGTAATAAGGTAGATTCACAATACTGGAGTACTCTATGCTACATATAGGGTTTAAGAAATATAGAATTAGAATTATACAAAAAATATTTAAGTGCAAAAAAATCCAGTCTATAGCGTAAAGCTCTCCAGTATTGTGAATCTGCCTTTAAGGTCATTAAAATCTTTTATTTGATGCACGTTTTTGAGGAATTGATAAAGCGCCGATGTACCCGGAAAGAATGAAAAAAAATTCTTTTTTGCACTGCATCAATTTAGATCGTGGTAAAGATTCACTCTACACTCAGAGAAATAAAGTTCCAACCGAGTTGAAAAGTGTATTTTAATGGTAATAACTAATAAATTCTTTTATTACAACGATACTTTATATTCGATTTTGAATATTTTCGGTGTTGCAACTAAAATTCAGATGAATTATTCGAAATTTGTTGTGAAAACTAATATTAAGTTTTATTAACTACCTGAAACTTGAAACAACCGAATTTCTTGCCAAATAGCTAAAATTTTCTCTGTCTGTAGATACCTTACAATGTTCTCAAGACATGTTTTTATAAAAAAATTGTAAAAAAAATAATTGAATTTCGCAAAATTTTGAAAAACTTCATAAAATATTTTTTAAAATACCTTTTGCTTTGAAGTTGCTGTTTACAAAGCAACTCAGTTCAAGCAATACCCTGACAATTTCAAAAAATAATTGTGAATTTTCATTTTGAATTGTCAGATCTGATATCATAATTATATATTACTATAATAATAGAAAACATGAATTGTTAATAAATGTAAGAGAAAGATCAAAAAAATTGTCTTGTGAGAATCAGCGCTCGACAGAGAACCGCACTTTTGACCTAAGCGAGTAGGTCATCATCAGCCGATTTCTAATCCACCCACAAGAACTCATGGTTTGAAGATTATGTGAGAATTAATTTTCAGACCAATATGAGTTTTTTTTACATTCATTAGCAATAATATTTTTTAACAACCTGACAATTCAAAACGAAAATACACATAAAAACTATGAGTGTCAGATGCAAAAAATTTCCATTTACAAAAATTCTACGACTATGATATATATCGCTCATTTACTGCAAGAATGATATGAAACAAAAAACACGATTTTGCAGAAAACGAGCTTAAAGTTTTCAATCCATATCTGCCTCGCTCGACCCTTTCTCTATTTATTTGGTCACTTTTTTTATGAATAGGGGGTTTTAATGTATTTTTCTCTTAGTGAGAGTTGTGTGCGAATTCACTGACTATCGAGAGACCCGTGAGTGGCGCGGTTTGTCAACGAAGTATATACTCTTTACACCCACTTTAAAGAAAAAACAAAATATATTATCCTCTATTTCGAAAAGTATACATGATATTAATATGAAATTTTTAAACAATATAAAGCATGATAAACCTAATAAACTCATTAAGACTCAAAAAGTTTAACTCAAAAAGACTTATGACAGT
This sequence comes from Delia radicum, assembly GCA_021234595.1. Classification (NCBI taxonomy): domain Eukaryota; kingdom Metazoa; phylum Arthropoda; class Insecta; order Diptera; family Anthomyiidae; genus Delia; species Delia radicum. The sequence continues at coordinate 89,142,501 of CM037854.1, read as the reverse complement.
CTTGAAGTAAATGAGCGATATGTCATAGAAGATTGTGTATGTAAAGATCACTGCAAATGTAGTTAAAACAAATGAAATTTCACTTAAAGAAAAAACGACTTGCACTTCAGTAAATTCAACTAACATTGTCATTTGTTTTTTTTAATGTTAAAAAAATTAACAACAATTGTAGTAAAAACAAACCACATACGTAGTAAGAAATTAACAAACACTTATTTTTTTATTTTTTTAAATAACAAAAAAACTACTGTAAGAAATTAATGTAAAATCATAAAACAGTTATTGATGTGGTTTGTTTTTTTAAATGAGCTACAAAGTTAGTAAAAAATTTAACTTGTTCTAGAAATTACTAACATTTACATTAAAAATAAAGAAACTGTATTACAACACAAACAACTACATATTTTTAAAGCAAAAGTTCCTTGAGTGTATAAGTTTGTCATGTTGTTATCCCGTTATTGGTGCGCTGTCATCAACCTGGTATACCTCAAACTCAAAACTCAGTTCCATTAAACTTCACAACAGCCATATCGAAAAAACTGCTAAAGTTGTAAACCACCATACAACATTTCCCCAAGCAGCGATATGGAAACTGCTTTTTTAATTAATATATCTCCCAAATCTAGTGCGTCCATTTTGTAATGGTTTGGATCTAAAAATGAAACACTTTGAGCAACAAAATAAAATAAATAAAAAAAACTCTTGCAAGTTTTAAGTAATTTTGTCCATTTCTCGTCTTTAAATGGCCATCAGATCTTTATTGAGACTTTTAAAACGTGAGACTTTGCATATCATACTTTGTGTTTTCTTTAAGAGAAGCAACACTCAGAAAATTTTTCCTATTTATTAATGTGTTGCTTTCTTTGGAAGGATGATAGATGAGAGATGAACGGTGAGAAAAGATGAATATCTTCAAAAATGGAAACACAGTAAATGCGCGAGATGATAAGTCTTAGAACAGTTGTTGGTCGCGACCTGATTTAGAGTTGGCGAAATTATTGAAACTTTTTGAATAATGGCTCTGATTATTATTTTTTACTTCGGTGGGGTTAAGTGCTACAGGAACACCGAACGTAGGCGCTACGATAAATATGAGGGATAGAAAACTTATACATATTTTTATTCTAAATTAATGTTGTCGTCACCCTGATTCGATCTTAGGACCATCTGTGTAACAGTTCAACGCGCTAACCATTACACCACAACACCCACCATTTTTGAAGTAGATCTTATATTTAATTTAATAGCCTTCTTAAAAGAAACAACAAATTGTTGTTCAACAAATAAATTACAAAAAAAAACTACAACATTTTAAATAATTTATGTTTAAACTATTAAAAGCTGTTATAATTGGCAACATTAAATGATTTAAAATCAATAAACCAATATCCATATTAGTCCATATATATTTTTTTTGAAACGCATGTTTAAAAAATTGCAGGTTGGTTTAAAATAAATAAAATGAATTAAATGTAATGCATAAATTAAACTCACACAATGTGAAATGGAATGGTTGGCAAACAGGATTCAAAACGCACCAGAAAATGTAGTTAATAAAAAATAAAACTTAAAAATTATTTATGAGTTGTTTTAAGAGATACACGTAATATTATTAAAAACGTTATTTTTCAGCTAAAAATAATAATATTGTGTATTTAAAAGTTGACTTTTATATATCATTTCATAAAGAGACCATATCTTAATGATGTTGAATGTGTTTTATATTTTAAACTTATTTTTTGCTTCCTTCAATTTTCGAACATTTATGATTTTACTACTTTGATAACAAAGTGCTAAAATGTGTTCAAATTATAGATTTGAAAATAAAGATTAGAGTGCGAAATATTTATTATGATATGTTAAAAAACAAACATAAGTAATTAATAAAATTTATGAAAATTTGAACGGACTGTGTATTCAAATTATTTATACAGTTATTTTTATTTTAAACCAAAATTATTAAAAATTTAATTAGATTTTTTATAATGAGAAATTTTTTTTAATCATAAAAATAAATTTTATGTGTGAAAATAAAAGAATTAAAAAAACAGG
>CM037854.1:89110895-89140349 GCA_021234595.1 Delia radicum | reverse complement strand
ATATTCAGTTTTCGCATTTGTGTTCAGCATTAATACTTATTATTGATTTAAGGACCTTACAGTCGTTAATGCCGGCATTGGAAATACCTCTCTCAGTTTTCGAGAGATTTATTTCCAATAACAAAGAGATCGAAAAAGGCATATTTTAAATTTCTGTAATTTAATTCAAATTTACAAATATCAGGAATTGTTCGAACTTCCAACACGCAAAATGAGTTCATTACTTGTACCTCTGCTTACTGTAAGTTCTACATGCAAAAATGTATTATAGCGGCAGGTCCTGTTAGATTTTAACTTTTGATGTGTATATAAAAGTACGTGTGTTTTTCCGGTTTGACTTGTTGTTTTTTGATGACACGCGTTTGCATGCACTTAAACATACTTCAAACATATTTAATTTTTTTTATAACAGGAGTGCATTTCTATTTAAATATTACAATGTGTTATTGTAAGGGTTGTATGGGTTGTTCAGCATCAGGTCTCATGGGGGAGTTATTATGTTTTACGATGTACAGACCAGAGGTTTTAATGTCTGTTTTATGTTAAATTATTCTATCATTAGTTTGTCGTTCATATTTTACTGTAAATAGAGCTAATTTTTGGAATGAAGTTTGCATAAAAGCTTTAACAACAAATTCTATTGGAGTTTCTTTTGTATGAAATTGGTTGTCAGAAAAAAAAGGCTGATGTTTGATGAAAAGATAAAATTGAAAAATATTTATAAATTTTGCTTCTGGGCAAATTAAGATTACACTTTGCATAAAAAAATCTAATCAACTTGTCACAGTCAGATATTTGTTTAAATAATTTTTGTTTGGGAGAAAATATTTTTAATAAAATCGAAAAGATTTTAAAATGCACGAAGATTATTGAAAAATTTTATAAATTCTAAAGAAATTCAGCTAAATTTTATGGGAAACTGACTGCATTAGGAAAATTTGGCAAAAGCATTAAATATTTCTTTCATGTTTTACGGAATAAATTTTCTTCAATATAAATGTATACCATTTAATTTTTATGAGGAATTAACAAAAATTGTCGACACATTTAGAGAAATTACACTGAGCAACTCGAAAAATAAAACAATAGCACCGACCATATTTCCTAAATTTATGGCCCATGTTTATTTTAATGGCTTACACGGTTTTTTTTTTTTTTAAATTTTAAATTTGCAATGAAACTGCGTTACAATATACATTTTTTTGATTTTTATATGGCAAATACATACAAGGCCTTCATTAACATTCGGGTATCAAATTTGGTTAATAAATAAGCAGCATTACATTAACAAGTGGGCGTTGTGGTGTAATGGTTTTACACAGAAGGTCCCGGGTTCGATCTCCGGTGGCGGCAACATCAAAATAATATGTATGAGTTTTTTCTATCCCTCATACGTATCGCAATGTCCACCTTCGGTGTTCCCATAGCAATTAACCCCGCCAAAGTAAAATAATGAATAAGGGCTATGAACCAAAAAGCTTCAATAAGTTCGCCAACATCTCCATCAGGTGGCGAGCAACAACTGTTCTAAGACTTATCATTTGCGCAATTACAGTGTTGCCATGTCTGAAGCCCTTCATCTTTCCCCACCTTTCATCTCTATACTATCCCTTTCCAAAGAAAGCAACCCGCTAAATATAGGAAGTATTTCCAGAGTGTTGCCTCTCTTTAAAAAAAAAAAAAAGTAAGTCCGAGTCTTTTTTTTAGTTTTTAATATATTTACTATTTTTGCAAAGTAGTTTGTTTTTTTTGATAAAAGCATTTTTTATCCATTAACAAAATACAAATCTGACTAATAATTTCGTGTGAAAAAAACTGTCAGTTCATGAGAAAAACACGAAATGTGCCAAAACTTATATGAAAGCATAGCGAAAAAGAGTTCATCTTTAGTATCGGAAAGGCCACCCCTAAACTTTTTTGCCCATAACTCATCATTTAATCAACGTATTGTCGTCATATTTATAGTTTGGCAAGAGAAAGTATCAATCAACAATCCTCAGCTGGAAATAAAGTATTTTCCAAAAATAAAACGTTAATTGTAAATTTAAAAAAGAACCTAAAATTGACCGCTTAAAAAGGCTTGCAAGTTGCCAAACCCTGAAAAATTGCGGACAATGTAGAAAAACTCAAGTAAAAGACCTGATTCGGAAAATTAAGACCACCACCAAATAATATAAAAATACACTCAATTAGAATTTGTTGTCATATATTAGAACTTAAAAAGTAAACTTCGATTATTTTAGAAAAGACGAATTTTTTGGGTTACTTATTTTTAGGCAGTCATATTAAATGCTTTTAAGTTCACAAATTTATAATTTTATATAAGGATGTTTTCTGAGGTTATGAAAATTTTGTTTGCTCCATACAATTAAAAGTCTTAAAACTTTTTTGATGCCTTTTCGATTTAAGTCATAAGGTAGATTCACAATACTGGAGTACTCTACTGCTACATATAGGATTTAAGAAAATATAGAATTAGAATTATACAAAAAATATTTAAGTGCAAAAAAATCCAGTCTATAGCGTAAAGCTCTCCAGTATTGTGAATCTGCCTTTAAGGTCATTAAAATCTTTTATTTGATGCACGTTTTTGAGGAATTGATAAAGCGCCGATGTACCGGAAAGAATGAAAAAAAAAATTCTTTTTTGCACTGCATCAATTTAGATTCGTCGGTAAAGATTCACTCTACACTCAGAGAAATAAAGTTCCAACCGAGTTGAAAAGTGTATTTAATGGTAATAACTAATAAATTCTTTTATTACAACTGATACTTTATATTCGATTTTTGAATATTTTCGGTGTTGCAACTAAAATTCAGATGAATTATTCGAAATTTGTTGTGAAAACTAATATTAAGTTTTATTAACTACCTGAAACTTGAAACAACCGAATTTCTTGCCAAATAGCTAACATTTTCTCTGTCTGTAGATACCTTACAATGTTCTCAAGACATGTTTTTATAAAAAAATTGTAAAAAAAATAATTGAATTTCGCAAAATTTTGAAAAACTTCATAAAATATTTTTTAAAATACCTTTTGCTTTGAAGTTGCTGTTTACAAAGCAACTCAGTTCAAGCAATACCCTGACAATTTCAAAAAATAATTGTGAATTTTCATTTTGAATTGTCAGATCTGATATCATAATTATATATTACTATAATAAATAGAAAACATGAATTGTTAATAAATGTAAGAGAAAGATCAAAAAATTGTCTTGTGAGAATCAGCGCTCGACAGAGAGCCGCACTTTTGACCTAAGCGAGTAGGTCATCATCAGCCGATTTCTAATCCACCCACAAGAACTCATGGTTTGAAGATTATGTGAGAATTAATTTTCAGACCAATATGAGTTTTTTTTACATTCATTAGCAATAATATTTTTTAACAACCTGACAATTCAAAACGAAAATACACATAAAAACTATGAGTGTCAGATGCAAAAAATTTCCATTTACAAAAATTCTACGACTATGATATATATCGCTCATTTACTGCAAGAATGATATGAAACAAAAAACACGATTTTGCAGAAAACGAGCTTAAAGTTTTCAATCCATATCTGCCTCGCTCGACCCTTTCTCTATTTATTTGGTCACTTTTTTTATGAATAGGGGGTTTTAATGTATTTTTCTCTTAGTGAGAGTTGTGTGCGAATTCACTGACTATCGAGAGACCCGTGAGTGGCGCGGTTTGTCAACGAAGTATATACTCTTTACACCCACTTTAAAGAAAAAACAAAATATATTATCCTCTATTTCGAAAAGTATACATGATATTAATATGAAATTTTTAAACAATATAAAGCATGATAAACCTAATAAACTCATTAAGACTCAAAAAGTTTAACTCAAAAAGACTTATGACAGTCTTGAAGTAAATGAGCGATATGTCATAGAAGATTGTGTATGTAAAGATCACTGCAAATGTAGTTAAAAACAAATGAAATTTCACTTAAAGAAAAAACGACTTGCACTTCAGTAAATTCAACTAACATTGTCATTTGTTTTTTTAATGTTAAAAAAATTAACAACAATTGTAGTAAAAACAAACCACATACGTAGTAAGAAATTAACAAACACTTATTTTTTTATTTTTTTAAATAACAAAAAAACTACTGTAAGAAATTAATGTAAAATCATAAAACAGTTATTTGATGTGGTTTGTTTTTTTAAATGAGCTACAAAGTTAGTAAAAAATTTAACTTGTTCTAGAAATTACTAACATTTACATTAAAAATAAAGAAACTGTATTACAACACAAACAACTACATATTTTTAAAGCAAAAGTTCCTTGAGTGTATAAGTTTGTCATGTTGTTATCCCGTTATTGGTGCGCTGTCATCAACCTGGTATACCTCAAACTCAAAACTCAGTTCCATTAAACTTCACAACAGCCATATCGAAAAAACTGCTAAAGTTGTAAACCACCATACAACATTTCCCCAAGCAGCGATATGGAAACTACTTTTTTAATTAATATATCTCCCAAATCTAGTGCGTCCATTTTGTAATGGTTTGGATCTAAAAATGAAACACTTTGAGCAACAAAATAAAATAAATAAAAAAACTCTTGCAAGTTTTAAGTAATTTTGTCCATTTCTCGTCTTTTAAATGGCCATCAGATCTTTATTGGAGACTTTTAAACGTGAGACTTTGCATATCATACTTTGTGTTTTCTTTAAGAGAAGCAACACTCAGAAAATTTTTCCTATTTATTAATGTGTTGCTTTCTTTGGAAGGATGATAGATGAGAGATGAACGGTGAGAAAAGATGAATATCTTCAAAAATGGAAACACAGTAAATGCGCGAGATGATAAGTCTTAGAACAGTTGTTGGTCGCGACCTGATTTAGAGTTGGCGAAATTATTGAAACTTTTTGAATAATGGCTCTGATTATTATTTTTTACTTCGGTGGGGTTAAGTGCTACAGGAACACCGAACGTAGGCGCTACGATAAATATGAGGGATAGAAAACTTATACATATTTTTATTCTAAATTAATGTTGTCGTCACCCTGATTCGATCTTAGGACCATCTGTGTAACAGTTCAACGCGCTAACCATTACACCACAACACCCACCATTTTTGAAGTAGATCTTATATTTAATTTAATAGCCTTCTTAAAAGAAACAACAAATTTTGTTCAACAAATAAATTACAAAAAAAAAACTACAACATTTTAAATAATTTATGTTAAACTATTAAAAGCTGTTATAATTGGCAACATTAAATGATTTAAAATCAATAAACCAATATCCATATTAGTCCATATATATTTTTTTTAAACGCATGTTTAAAAAATTGCAGGTTGGTTTAAAATAAATAAAATGAATTAAATGTAATGCATAAATTTAAACTCACACAATGTGAATGGAATGGTTGGCAAACAGGATTCAAACGCACCAGAAAATGTAGTTAATAAAAAATAAAACTTAAAAATTATTTATGAGTTGTTTTAAGATATCACGTAATATTATTAAAAACGTTATTTTCAGCTAAAAAATAATAATATTGTGTATTTAAAAGTTGACTTTTATATATCATTTCATAAAGAGACCATATCTTAATGATGTTGAATGTGTTTTATATTTTAAACTTATTTTTTGCTTCCTTCAATTTTCGAACATTTATGATTTTACTACTTTGATAACAAAGTGCTAAAATGTGTTCAAATTTATAGATTTGAAAATAAAGATTAGAGTGCGAAATATTTATTATGATATGTTAAAAAACAAACATAAGTAATTAATAAAATTTATGAAAATTTGAACGGACGTGTATTTCAAATTATTATAACAGTTATTTTTATTTTAAACCAAAATTATTAAAAATTTAATTAGATTTTTTATAATGAGAAATTTTTTTTAATCATAAAAATAAATTTTATGTGTGAAAAATAAAAGAATTAAAAAAACAGGTATTTATGATTTGTATTAAACTTTGCGGACAGAATTAAAATTTTATATACCCTACATGATTCTGTGGCAAAGTATAGGAAAACTGCATATCACATTGACTAGGAAAGCCACCTGTAGCAGACCTTCGAATCGTAATGCAACTAAACTATGTTTTAAAGGAAAATAAATAATGTAACACCTTGCTCATATTTATGGTCTTCAAAGAGCTGTCAAAAGTGAAAAAAATTTTCTTTTTTGCGCTTTATTAATGTTGGTTCCAAAAACTAATAAAAAAGTGATGTCCCGGAGCAGGATTACTATGAAACTTAGATATAAAGTAGAGGAAAAAAAATAAGTAGCACTAACATTTTTTTTCGTTTGCCCAATTCACAGTTAAGTGAAAACATGTCAACTCAATAAAAAAAATGGCTTACTCGGATCGCCCATCTGTGAATTTAATGAAATTCACCATAACTGTCATACTCGAGACGAAATCGACAAGTTATAAAGACTTTTTCATTGGAAGGGTCAAAGGTAATTTTTTGGTCATGTTATGGTGCCCATATCTCGAAATGCGCATCTATTTTAATTCGTAAGAAAATATATGCTGAGTATTTAACTCAGTGAAAAATTCATTGTGGTATCACGATTGGTCTCTGAGTTATAAACAAAAACATGACCGTAGGAGTGTTTTTTTCCTATTTAATATATGTTTTTTTTCGATGTATATGTATATTTTTACATGCATGTGTACTAGAGTGGTTTTATAAAATCGATCTTCGATTTTTATAGGTGCTCAGGTCTACGATTGTGTCATTTAGTGTAAAAATGCTATTATAAAATTTTTAGCGCAATCGGACTATGCCTTCCCGACCCGAAACTGACCTAAAGTTTAGAAAACGGAATACAAGGCGAAAAAGTAACTTTTTTTTAGTTTTGTCTAATTTTTTTTAAATGTCGTAAAAGTTTTTACGCAAGAAGGTAACTTAATCGAAATGAAGATACAATTATGTTTTTAAAATAGGTAGAAAAACACAAAATCGGTTAAAAACTAGCCCAGTAATAAATAATGCCCTAGACCACTAAGGTGGGAATTATAACTGGACCGAGAAATTCGAGCACAAATTTGAAAAATTTTTGAAATTGATTACTGAAATATATGTTTTTACTTTAAAGACTCAAATTTGTGAGATGTGGAAGAAGTTGTTTTTTTTTTTTGGATGGTGTTAACCTGTCCTAATGTGATGTCAAAAACGGACAAAATTTTTGGGGTGTTTTTAAAATCTCCAATTTTAAATTTAAAAAAAAATTCTTCAACAAAATCGCAAAAATTGAGATTTGGACTCCAGTGCCTTGTTTAAAACATGTCAGAGATCGAAAATAAAAAATTTTAAAAATTTAACCTGGCACACTTGGGTAGAGCAACGATTTAATTTTTGCAAATATCGAGGAAATTGTGTTTTTTGGTAATTTTTGGTTTATTTGTTGTCATAAAATATTTAAAATCGAAAACTAGCTACTTTTGTACCGTTTGTTGTTTTTTTTTCATCATGACTTAAGGTTGAAATTAAAAAATTTTGGACATCATTAACCCATGTGGACCAGAGGCCCCAAGAGACCCCACACTTATATATTTCAGTTTACAAAAAACGTTGAAGATTCTCTTACTATTTTTGAATTTTAATAAACGTGATGTAAAATATAATAACACAATATTTGAAGAGTCTGTGCCAAAATTTTTGGACATATTAAACAGCGTTAACCCTTGCCGAGCTGCATTTAGGTCAAAGAAGTTACTGCGAGAATTTATATATATTTGAACAAAAACTATTTAAATTATTTTTTTTTTACAATCCTGGCTAAAACCATTACTTTAATCATTTAACATATATTTTCGACTAAATTAACCCTTCGATGCTCTTGGTGTCTTGTGTTAACATAACACAACATATTTTTAAAGTTTTTTCAACTATGGGTCTTTTTGACACATCAGATTAGGACAGGTTAACGCCATCCAAAAAAAAAAACTTCTTACACATCTCACAAATTTGAGCCTTTTAAGTAAAAAAAATTATTTCAGTAATCAATTTCAAAAGTTTTTAAAATGTGTGCTCAAATTTCTCGGTCAAGTAATAATTGCCACCTTAGTGGTCTGGGGCATTATTTACACCTTAAAATTTCAAAAAAAAAAATTTGCCCATATACACTAAAACCACTCTAATGTATACCATATGCATACCATGTCGTTTTAATTTAAAAAATAATGCCAACGCGGATTTTTTATCTTGTATAGTTTAATCAATTTTGTAACGATACTTTAGTCAAAATTTATAGCTTTTTACATTTTTCAAGACTTCATATTTCGGAAACCGAAAGGGTTCGGATGACAGTTATGAAATCAGAGATGTCCTATCCCAATGGGGATTTAGTTGACATGTTTTCACTCAGTGTGGTCGTATATGACCCTATTTTTCTGTGTTTCTTTCTTGATGGTTTCAAAAACTAAATACAAATTGGATATTAAATGAGATGTATTTTGAAGACCTATTCAGTGAAGGAAATGTTCTCAAACAAAAAAAGTTCCGTACAAACTTCAAACCCATTTTTGCCACCAAAAATTAGATTAGGCATTGAAAATGATTGAAAAGTTCTGTAGCACAAAGCATGTTAGGGCTTTGAAGGGTTAGGGCTTTGAAGGGGTGATGGAGTTAGTTGATTTTATTTATTTTAACTTATATATGAAAGTTCTAGAGTTTTTTTACATTTAGTAGAACTTATATATAAAGATGATTAAAGAAACTATTACTGACTGACATTAAAAATTTTCCAGTTTTGGAAAAAATTGTAAAATTTTTAACTTTCGAAAGCTACAATTATAAAACTATTTGAAATATTAAAAACGGTTCTGATAGGCTTATCTGTTAAAATGTTGTGCCTTAAAAAGAGAAAAATTTCAATTTGTTTGTTGCATCTCCTATTGTCCTATATTATATTTCATTTGCCGCCATATTTGATACGCCATTTTGAAAATATTAATGTTGATTCTATATTGGTTTTAAGCAAGTCTCTTAATTTCCTTTAAAATATCCATTGAATTATATCCTTCATATTCCAGTTTTGTCCAAAATTTAAGCGTACTGGCGTGTCAGGTGTTATTAGAAGAAGTTACAGTTATATTAATCTGATGATAAAACCTTTCTGAAATACCGTTCAAGTAAAGAAGAGCTGAAACTTTTATTACAGGGTATTAAAAAGTTAGTGTTAACTGTGTTAGTTGTTTAATTCAGGCCATGTGAGGGTGTTTGTGTGTATTCAAACCACATTTCCTATTTATCGAAAAAAAAACAACGTAAACTGGCCATTGCATTTAGTTTGTTTTCATAAAAAAAAAAACAGTCTCCACACCCGCATCGTAGCTGCACTTCTATAAAGTTTTTAATATTTATTCACTCCACACTACAGCTGAAAGCTACAGTGTGGAGCACTCGTGAGTACATGTAAGTACTTTTTACACCCCGAGTAAAAAAATTTATATATGGTTTATTGTTTTTTCATATTAAAATATATAATAATATATGATCATATATGATAATATGCATGCCCATATATTTCGATATGTTTCTTATGTGGTAAAATGTATAACGATATATTATTATATATTGACCTTTATAAAATTCGATATTAGTCATAAGATAATATATGATAGATCTATTGTCATATATAAGACAATATCATATATAACACAATATGAGATCATATATGGTGACATATAATATTATTGGATCCCCAAATTTTTAAATAAATTTTGATCTAACTTAGTCCAATAATATATTTGAGGGATATAAACGAATATTACTGGATACCACAATTTTGAGATAAACTTGGATAAGAATAAATATCAATCTATATCAAATTAGATCAGATTTTGTTTTTGAGATGTAACTTTCTTTTGATCGGGACCAAAAGATTCAGGTCTTAAGATTCAGATCGGGACCTAAAGACATATTTGACACTAGAACTAAGCCATACTTTCGTAAAGGTATACGGTACGCTGAATCCAATACTAGTCTCAGAATCAGTCTCCGACATCAGGCGGTAAAGCTTTATTAACGGGAAATGTGTAATTTTTAATCAAAAAGATCGTCGGTTAAACTTGATAATAAAGTCGAATTTTTTAAAATTTTACACTGCGGGACTTTAAAATTGCAGTTACAACCTCAATTTCAGTTTACAAAATATTCTAAAAAAAAAAACTTATCTTTATAATTCAAAAACTGAAAAAAGTGGTAATAGCAGTGTCTTCAGGTGCCGTTGCAACTATTAGAAAAATATATTTCCAATAAAGTAAAAAATCGCAGCATTTTTTTCAAAAATTACACTTTCCCATTAATATAGCTCGAATGCCTGATGTCAGTCTCATAATCGACCAGATTTTGATTCAGAGTTAAGATATAGTGTCAAATATTTATCCTTGGATATAAAAAGTTCTTACATGTACTCACGATTGCTCGCAACTGTAAATGTTTTGTTCAAAATCTATGGTAGAAAAAACTACTCACATGTTAAAACCTGCTTAATATTTTGTGTTGTTATAACAAACAGTTTAAAGCACAGAGTACCCACTACAAACATATTGGAAATAAGGAGTTGTTAGTTTTTACAGCATAAACTAACTTTTTAACTTCCAAAATGTTAATGTTAGTCAAACAACAAATTTGAATTGGCCGCCGTATTTTTTTTTTATTTTTTTTTTTTTTACTTTTTAAAACTTTTTTTCTTCTTTTGCAACTTTTATAGCCTGTAGCATACTCAGGTTGTTGGTCACTAGAGTAGTGAATGTTATCCATTTATGAAAAAAAGTCGCCTGTCTTTAGTGAAATATAAGAAAAAAAGAGTAAACATAAACAAGATATCGTAAATGTGCTACAAATAGCAGAGATGTGCTACAACTAGCAGAGATGAACAAACAATCCTTTAAACATTTACAATAGGCGACATCACTGTGCTACACACAGGTGGTCTAGAATTAGGTATTGATAAAAAACAAAATACTCTACAAAAAGGTAGTTTGAAAACACTATATTTATAATTTCAGAAAAACATTTAAAAAAGATTTGTAGAAAATTGAAAAATTATGACAACACATGCCTTCAAAATTTTAGAAAGGTCAAGAACCTACGCCAAGTTATAATGTCCGGAATATAGCAAAAAAAAACTAGGTTTTCTAAGTTTATGTTAAGATATCTCGAAAACCTGATGTGATGGAGACATTCTGATATTAGATTCGGAAAGTATGCTTTAGTTATGTCTTGGCCTAAAACATATTTTTGTCAGATCTTGACCTCTCTAAAACTGTGTAGGTCTGTGTTGCTATAGCTTTTAAATTTGTCTACAGATTTTTTTAAAAATCGGGTTTTCTCAAAACGGAAATATAATGTTTTCAAGCCCTATACTCACTGTTTGTGGAGTATTCCTTTTGTCAATACCTAGAACAAGATCAACAGTGTACAGTGAATATATACTTGTAGTATGTAAACAAACTTGAAACTAAATGTAGTTTTCGAATAAATTATAAGAAAATTAAGTTTTGAAAAAAAATTTGTCGAATCAGATGTCAAAGTTGCAAAAACAAGAAGAAAATTTTTAAAATTCAAAAATTGTTGTCAATCCTCCCCATTTTGTTTATTGAACCTAATAAATTGATGAAACTGACTTTAGATGTCTCTTATTTCTTTCTTGATCATACTTAAAAACTATGATCTTCATCTAGAAAATTTATAAACATTTAAAAGTCGAAGAATAAAAAATTAATAATATTATTACGATTATTTAATTATTACAAGAGTTTTTTTTCAAGTCATTTATTGCTTTTGCTCACAGTTTTTAACTTTCAGATAAAAAACAAATACCAATACCGTTTCATGGAATTGAGATTTGAGAACAGTGTTTAAAAAAGGGTCTAATTTTATAGAGCTTGAAGTATGCCAAGTTGATGTCAACGCACAAATAACAGGATGCGAACATATCGTATAATAAATTGGAGTACATTTTTTTAAAATTCACGTTTTTTGCATCTGACAATCACAATTATATTGGAAATTGGTAAGCATATTGCGTCAACTCAGATCCTTAAAAACTAAGACCCACGAGCCAAAAAGGCATTTTAGAATTTGTAAACGGAAAAATTTTATGATCTTTTTAAAAATGTTACGAATGTAAATTGTTTTTTTAAAAAAATGTTATAAAAGACATGGCTCAAGCTCATAGTTATAGGTATCAAGAGTAAATCTTCACAACAGACTTAATTAATTAGAGGGCGGTACCAAAATTAGCCTACCTAACGTATAGATGGAGGCAGTATTTTGAAACAAGTACTTTGTTGAAAACTGACAACGTTGTATATTATATGTTTTAAGTTTCAAGGCTCCACGTTGTTTAGTATACATTTTTGGAGCCGTCAAAACTAAACGATCTCAGTGAATTTGTAAACATGCAAAAAATTGGTCACCGTTATGTAATTCAATACTTTCATTTGAAAAGCTGAAATGAAAGTAGTTTCAAAAAGTGCTATACATCGCATATTGAACGGCAAATTGTAGATGAGAAGGCTGTGCTCAAAATGGGTGACGCGTTTGCTCAGAAAATAACAAAAACAGCGTAATGAAGATGTTTCAATGGAGGGTGTGGCGATGTTTTAGCGCAATAACGCCGAATTTTTGCGTCTATTCGTAACAATGGCTGAGACATGGGTCCAACGCTTTACACCTGAGAAAAAGCAACGGTCAAAGCAGTGGACTGGAATGGGAGAATCGTGTCCAAAGACGAACCCAGTTCCATTTTTACTAAAAATATATGAAAGATTATATTTTTAAGTTAACCGATTTTTAAAAATTTTTGTAAAAAGATCATGGTTTCTAACCATTTTTAAAATTGCCATATTGCAAACCTGTCAACATGATTTTTAGAAGTTTAGTAGTATTTCAATAAAAACCATCCATTATTTATGTTTTGAGGGAATGTGGAATAATTCCCGGAATATTTTAGACCTTGTGTATTTGAAAAATTCATCGTTCGATTGGTAAGTTTTTCAAAAATTACATAAAATTGATGAACTAATTTCTAGCAGAGGATTATATTTTCATATTTTTTCATCAATATAACAACAAAAAATGTAAATTATTAGGCTTCTTAATAATGTTAAATAATTTTCGAAGATGTTGAACAACAAAGGAGGACAAAATGTTACGTTTTAAAAATTAATAAAAATCTGACCATTAATTGTTTATATTTCGGACATGCTGATATTACGATAACTTTTGCAAATCAAAACAACATTTTTTAGATGTGCCCACATATTATACCAAAAGTATGACTCTGGAGTCAACTTTTGAAGCTACCATATACAATTTTTGAAAAATCGCGAATATATAGTATAAGCCGCTATATGTAAATACATTTCTTTTTGTTGAAATGTTTCCCATTAATTGCCTCTTTTAAAAAAACTAACACTTAAACCTCTTTTAAAAAACCTAACACTGATGGAAAGACTCACACCACAACAGCGTCTCCAAATTGTCCAACTGTATTACGAAAATCAGCGTTCTGTTTTTCGTACTCAAACCACTATTGCCAACACCATTCGCTAATTTGAGTTCCAGTTTACATTAGCTGATGATACTCGACCGGTTAGACCACTTCCAGCACGTAGTGAAGTGAATATAGCAGCTGTAGCTGACCGTGACGAATCGATTCGTCGTCATTCTCAGCAGCTTGACTTGTTGTATTCGACAACTTGGCGTATTTTACGTAAGGATCTTGGCCTTAAAGCGTACAAAATTCAACTTGTGCAAGAAATGAAGCCAGGCGACTTATTACGGCTTATTTTTAGTGAATGGGCTCTGGAAAAGCTCGGTGAAAATCCGGTTTTTAATCGTGAAATTTTGTTTAGTGATGAAGCACATTTCTGGCTCAATGGATACGTTAATAAACAAAATTGCCGTATATGTGCTGATAAGCAACCCGGGGAGTACCAAGAGCTACCATTATATGCATTAAAAACAACCGTATGGTGTGGTTTATGGGGTGGTGGTATCTTTGGTGCATATTTCTTCAAAAATGCAGAAAATGAAAGTGGAAAATCAATTGTAACCGTTATCGCACCATTTTAACGGACTAAGTGCTTCCTGAAGTTCAAGCGCATGGTCTCGGTGAGCTCTGGTTTCAACAAGACGGCGCTATGACATATACAGCTCGTGAATCAATGACCTTCTTGAGAAATCATTTTGGTGAGCACTGAATTTCAAGTTTGGCTACGGTAAATTGGACACCTTGATCGTGCAATATCACACCTTTATACTATTTTCTCTGGGGATATGTAAAGTCCGAGGTCTTCAGTAATAAGCCAGCCCAAAATTGGACCTTCCGAATGGACCACCTCAGACGTAGTCATGGACAAAATTTACATGATATCATTTTCAAACAGTAAATGCCATAAATTGTTATTTTAACCGATAATAAAAATTTTAAGTTCACTTTCAAATTATTTGTTTTATTTTACATTATAAATCACACCTTACGATGAATCACCCGTTATATGTATATAATTAAGAGTCAGATCTCTATTAATTTTTTCTATGTTATGCCATCTAATTTTTAGGTTTTTAAATCACTTAATTATCATTTTCCAGTAAAAGCCGTCTAAAATAACTATGTAAAAAATTAACACTGTATCAAAAATGAGTTAAACGGTTTTTGGAAAACATGGCAAAAAAAATTAAAATTTTCATGTTTTATATCCTAATTTTTTGGACAAAAATCCACCTCAGCGTTCCCACGCCAGTTCAAAAAATAAAATAAATGACTAAAATATTTTCCAAAACTTTACAAATTATCATCCCCCAAAAGATTTGGGATGTATACGCCACTGTATAAACACAATAGGGTCTATAAATTGATATAACTGTAATTAAAAAAATCAGTATTATTCATATTTTCAATTTGCTTTAAACTTAAAACCGCCAAAATATTTGCTCCGTTACAGAAAAATGACTAACACTGATGGATTTAGCATGCTTAAATATCGGCGAACATATACGAAAAAAGTTATTCATGTCATCAAAAAATTTTTTTGAAAACATTTTGCATCAGGTGCGAACCACTACAGTGGATACTATACACAGAAAAAACTAAAAACGGGTTTCAATTAAAAATTTATTGAATCAATTAATATTTTAATTGATTTTTTGATTCAAATCAACCTTTTATTAAAATTAAAAGGAAAAAAAGTTATAAATAACTTCTAAAAAAAAAAAAATATGATACTCAAAAAAAAAGTGTGTGATCTATGTTGTGATATGTGTTTTTTGCAATACTGAGTCTGTTTGTGTGTGTGCTTGTTTTGTTTGTTTACTTCAAATGTATTTGGTATTTTATACTGAAAAATTCTATTTATGCATACAGTGTATGAAAAAAAAATATTATAAGATCGTATAAAATAAAATATGTATTTATATATTTAAAAGTCAATTAAAATATTAATTGATTCAATTAAATATTTGTTTAGAAACGAATTAAATTCAAATCAAATGTTTAATTAGATATTTAAGGTGGATAATTTTTTCTGTTTATCCACTGTAAAAATCTTAAATCGGCTTCTGTACTCTTGAGCAACCAAAATAAAACGATCTAAGATTTTTGCAGTGGGTAGAGAAGAAGTATATCGGTTTCTGGCAAAAAATGGATTTCGAACATGTGCGATTTGTTCTGCAATTTGACTGATCAAAGTAGTTTCATTCTAAATCGAGATATAATAAAAACAGTTAAACTCCGAAAAACTTAAAATTAAAAATACATAATATTTAAAAAACTGCTTCATACAAATTTTTTAAGGCGATTTTCGGTTTTAGAAGGCAAAAAAAAAACATAATAAAAAAACAGTCGCAGGTTTGTAACATTTTGGCTGTAAACTAGTGTAATTCATGCATTAAAATACGAAAATATGTTAAAATAACAAAAACGTTCGTAAAATAAATTAATATTTGTTCATTTTACGAAAATTTGTTCATTTGATGTATGAATTATATGTATTATATTCTGTCATATGTGTGCTCTATAAAAGTTTTTATAAATATTTTTTAAATTATTGGCCCCTAGTTTCCAAAACGTTTCTCTTCCCTGTATTCACTAGATGACAATGTGTCTTAGGCACCTCAAAAGACATAGTTAATTGATAAAAACCCCCAAACTATATGTTTTAGTATTGTACACACAGTATTGATACCCCTGCGTAATATTCACTTAAGGGGTTCATATCAAATAAGCAATTTTAAAGCCAACAGCAAAGGTTACCAAATTTATAATTTCAAAACGTTTTAAATTTCTCTTAAGATTATATAATATTTTTTTTTTTCGTTTCGTTTCTATTTTGTTGTTAATACGAGCGACTCCTTGTATTTTTATACTTCTACTGTTATCCACTTGTCAACATATTTGTTGTTAAAAGGAATGGTTTTTGTATTTGGCTTAAAAGACCAACTACGAAAAAAAAAAAAATAAGTAAAACCATATAAAAATGTTAAAGGTTTTAAATGTAATGAAAATTTCACATTTATTTTCACAATTTTTTTTTTTTATCAAATTTTATGGTCAATTGTTTGCCAAAGTCCTGTGTTTGATAACTTTAATTGTTTATTATATTTTTTTTGTCTGTCTCAATACACTACATGAGTTTTATGTGTTTGAGTATTGTATTTCAATATTTTCAATTTTAGTTTTTATACCTTTTGATAGCTTTTTAATAGTAGCTGGGGGTTTGGTAGCTAATAAATGTTTGGGATATTATGAGTTCACTACTTGTAGTATTAAATGTTAAGTTTTAATTTTTTGTTAATTCAATAAACATTTATGTTTATTTTTATATCATGAAATTTTTACAATTTCATTTAAGTGTATGTTAGTTTGTGACATTATTTGAATGTTATGATATAACGGTTATTGCTAAATACTTCCAATTTAACTAATATGAAATTTTTTAATAAGCAAATTTTATGTTTTGAATCGTTAAAAAATGTGTAATTTTGCCAAATATTTATATTTATTTCAAAATAAATTTAATTTCCTACTTTCACCCTATAACAATGAGTAGAATGTTATAAAGTAGTATATGTATTTGGCTTAATAGTAAATTTGGTTTTATAATATTAAATTTTTATTAATTTTGAATTTGATATTATTAGTTTTCCAATATTTTAATAGTTTATTCCATTGCCATAAATTGATTTATGAAATATTTCATTATCTATTGTTTGGGTGGTAAAAAAAAGTTTGTAGCTTAAGTCTTTTGTTTTTCAATAGGAAATATTGTATGTAGCTTAGACAGTTTCAGCATTTACACCTTTTTTCTTGGAATTTAGAAACCCTTGAAGCGGAATATGATAGCTTATGGTCAAAAAGATTTTTGAGAATTTTTTCAGATTTTTTGAAACGGATGTTATGCAAAAAAAGATGTTATGAAAAAATACATATTTTTTCCTTCATCTATTTTTGCTTTTACAAAGATAGATAAATATTTATTCAAAAGTTCTAGCATACTAAAAAATATTATTCGTGGTAAATTTTATTAGTTTAATGGCCACTCTTATGAGCTTAAAACCTAAAATTCTGAATTTTCCAAACCTCTATTGGCGTAAAACAAACTCTGCTGGATATGTCTTTAAAATTCCTTTTGTTTGATATCAAATTTGTTTTTGTGCAATTTCCTTTACTTATTGGTCAAATCTCATGTGAACTGGGTGAAAATGAATAATTTTTTTTTTATTTTATTTATTTTATTAATTAATAATCATATAATTACAAATTATATACTATTACCCTAACCGAACACTAGCTACTATGGCCTTCGGCGCGTTGTAGCGAAAACAACCAGTACCTCTGGTGGGAATCGAACCCACGACCCCCGCTCCGATAAGCCAGCATGCTACCAACTAGCCTACCGGGGCGCACATTTTTTTTTTTATTTATTAGCTTTTCTCAATATTTCTCCAGAAGTGTCAAAAAACAGCTGGATGTCAAATGAAATGTATTTTAAAGACCTATACAAAAAGTTTTACTTCACTCCAACTCAATGCATATTTCTGAAGTTATTGAGATTCGAATTTGGAAAATTTAAAATGTTTGCATATAAGGCCATCAGAGGGAATCCTAAACTAACAATATGTACCCCGAATAATTTTTTTTAGTAGGCTAAAACTCTAGAGAAGTGTTTTTAATTTTGATATTTTTGGGAAAAATTAAAAGATATTTTTTGATTTATATTTTTTTAAGCTACCTTTTTCTACACTCATAAAAATCCATGCTAAAAATACGAAAATAATGTCAAAACAAAAAAAAAAAATTTCGTAAAATGAACAAATATTGGTTTATTTTACGAGAGTTTTTGTTATTTTGGCATTTATTGGTAATTTTATGCATGTATTATTATCAGTGTATTCTTGTTTTTATGTTTTTGGCAATTAAAAATGCTCATGAAGGTTATTTTAATCGGGCTTCCTTACATTTTCTGTTATGAGCTTTTCAAAAATAAAAGAAACAAAATAACAATAAATAACTTTTATTTGTACCCAACAAATAAAAGTCGAAAAATAATTGTGAAAGTCGTGGTAGAGAAGAATGATTGTATTTTCTGAATCAGACTGCGCAGTTTCTGGTATTGAACCTTCGTCAGTGACCATGTTTTTTGATTTGTTTGAATAATGTAATATTTGTTATGTTTTTATTTGTTCGATTGCGTCTATATGAAATTTTCTGTGCAATCACTGATCGTGGTATAGATAAACTGATTTCTAATGCCACATGCACTCGCACTACACGTTAGACAAAGCGCTTTAGCCCACTGATCTATCGTCAGGTCGAGTTTTGTTGTGATTAAAACTAGGTTTATTCAATACACGGTGTTTTTGTTCTTGCATACATATAATCTCAGAAGTACAACTCCAACAACACAACAATTCTATTTTTAGAAACTTACCTCACTCTAATGTCCACTGTTTTCCCATATGTTGTAAGTGATGCCATATCTATGATATATTCTTTGTATATTCGATAGATGACGCTTACGTAGTTACGGAAGAATTGCCACGAGAGCAAAGTTTGATTGATTGGTTGAGTTTGAATTTTAACGTCTTTTTCAGACAATTGCAATTAATACTATAATTGATATGCAATTTTTATTTAATTTTAATTGTGAAAGGCGTGGTAGAGAAGAATGAGTGCCTTTTCTAAAAATCATAACTACATTGTAAATTTTCAATTTTCTGAATCAAACTGCGCAGTTTCTGGTATTGAACTTTCGTAAGTGACCCTGTTTTTTTTTTTTTTTTTGAATAATGTAATATTTGTTATGTTTTTATTTGTTCGATTGCGTCTATATGAAATTTTCTGTGAAATCACTGACCGTGGTATAGATAAACTGATTTCTAATGCCACGCCTTTCACAATTAAAATTAAATAAAAATTGCATATTAATTATAGACAGTTGCAGTCTGAAAAAGACGTTAAAATTCAAACTCAAAAATAAATCTTAGTTTTGCTTAAAAAAGTCACTAAATTATTTTCATTTTGGCTTTAAAAAATTAAAGTAAAAAAATAACTTTTATTTTTGATCAAAAGAATAAAAGTCAAAAAATTAATTTTATTTTTGCTCGAAAATATAAAAGTCAAAAAATAAATTTTATATTTTCTAGTAAAATATAAATTTAAATATTGAAAACAAAGCAGTTTGTGAACGACTTCTCCGCAAGGATTACTATGGTATACTTGAATCAGTTCTCCGATATTTGCCTCTATATGCTTTTTTGTTTAAAAGCTTAAAAATAACTGTTAATTTTAGTTCACACGTTTTTCGTATCTCCGGTATAGTTCTGAAAAATTCTGGCAAGATATGTTATTCGTATGAATAGAACAGCTGTAATATATATTAAATGTTTTCAAATTAAAATAAAGTAAAATCATAACATTTTTATGAAAACTTTATGACACTTACTTTCAATGGAGGAGCTCCAGTGCAACACAATTACTTTAATGCAAAAGTTCATTAGTATAATGAAATTTAGTTTCTTGGTGTACATAATTCGTTTAACAAAATATTTCATTGAGTAATTCTTGGTTTGAACGAAAAAGTTTGTGTCTTAAGTCTTTTGTTTTTGGTAAAGAAATTTGTATTAATCATTAAAGTTATGAAGCTTTTTCATAAAGTTTAAGAAATTGTCACTCTGTAGTCCCAAAAATAATGATATGTCATTACCGTTTCTACACTGGGTATTTATAATATATATTATTAGTTAAGAATTAATAGACAGTTTTCTAAACCTATAGTTTTTTTTATAGGCAATTACAAAAAACAAAAAAAAAATAAAGAAATTTAGATTATAATTCAGAACTGTTAGATATTGCTGTGGTTTTCGGTTTTTCTTTTTCTTAATACGTAATTGATGTTTTATACCTTTCAATGGAAACGCAACTGCAATTACATATCAAAACAACAGCTACCACATTTCTTACTATCAAACTTTACCTTACTTACCACTTTACAATTAAACTTTAAAGATTTCAAAGTTGACCTATGATTTAAAATTTATGATCAAGTTTATCGAAAATTGTACGTTTGATAAATCTTTTATTTAAATCTATTTTTCCGCAAGGCAACACACATGTGCATTTAAAACGAAAACAAAAATGTATCAGTGAATTAGTCATCGATCTAACATTCAATTGTTAACAAAAATAACCATTAAATAAAGTGGACGAATTTTTCTGTTTTTTTTTTTTGAATATTTTGGGGCAAATGCAAAATACGTGAGTCCAAAAATATACTATTAGCACTTGTTATTGTAACATAATAAGGCAACAAGAAACAGAAAAAAAACCGCAAAAACAATATTGGCAAAAATAAAACGCTATAGAAAATACTAAAAGGCACGTAGTAAAACGGTTAGTAATAGTGGTAGGTAGTTATACAATTTTTATATTTGGAGGCGTTACAATAATATTAGCAACTTATAAAAGAAATAAACTCGAGCGGAAAATAAATATATTTTTTAATAGGATGATACTTATGTCTATTTTATAGATTTGAGATGAGAACGAAAACTATGCAGCGCTACAAAATTGACCCTTTACATCGAAAACCAGAGTGTAAATTTTCAGCTACGCGCTGATTTTAATAACGTGCGCAATTATTTTACTTATATGCCAGATTTTTCACAAAATTACTTACATTTATGTGTTGCATGTGGATGGAGCAAATCCAAAAAGCTAGTTTAACAAAAACTTTCTCTACAGCGAATGTTTACAAAATATTGGGTATACAAGTTAATAATGTAGATTTTTTTGCTTGGAAAATGCATTTATTATAATAACAATGTGAATTGATACATTATTCAAAGAATTGTACATCGTTAGCCACTAAAAACAAAATTTTAAATTCTAACTTTAAAAAAGTGGGGCCTTAATATTTATGTGAAACAAAATCGATTTTAACTATAATAATAGTAAAATACACACGTACAATGTATTTGTTAAATAAAATCAACAATTGGCATCGAAAATCTATGTTATAAAAAAGGAGTTAGATTTGACAAATAAGAGGTCATTTATTGTTATGCCAGGTGCCATTTGATAAATATGAAAACCATATAATGCGCTTGTATTCTTATTAAATACATATTTAAAATTTATATGAATTTCTTCTTCTGTTTTTTGCTAAAAAAAGAAAGGCGTTTAAAAATGCAAATTAAGTTATAAAATTTTTCAAAAATGTTAAGTAGGTTTCTTTCCATATACATGCATATCTGTCTATATATCAGTTTAGCCTTTAGGATTTAAAATGAAGCTACTTTTTCAGTAGTCATTTTCTTAAAGTTTGTTCACTAATAATAAGTTTTTTTTAAAATTGGTTTAGAACATCTTTTTTGCATATTCCCATATCGTAAGCTATAATCTAAAAGACTCCGTAGAAAAGCACCAACGATTTATAAATAGGAGTAGCACAGTTTCTTCATTTGCAATTTTTCACCACATTTTACTACTTATTTGTATTAAAACCAATTGTACAAGTATTTATTTCTTCATTTTATTATTAAAAGTCCTGAAGGGTTTTACAACTGACTAACGAGAGTTAATTCATCAGTTTGTAGAGAAAATGTTAAAAAAAAATATCAGCTAATGTTGTTTACAATAGGCGGTTAAACTCACACTGAGCTTAAATGGAAGTTAAATAAAATGTCAATGCATATGGGGTTTCTCGTTAGATCAAACTTAGACAAACAAAATTTCGTTATAATTTCTCTTGAATAGTTCAAAAGGATTCCATATTTTATGGAAATGTTATGAGTTACCGATAATGTGTTACATAATGCATTACTTTGTAATTAATACTCCATATATTCAGCATTATTTCGAAACATACAGTAAAGAGTTACCACTAGTTGGTTTCGTAACGCATTACATTGTAACCTTGTATTGACACATTATTAACTTTTACATTATTTCAAAACATCAAATAATGACTTACAGATCATCAATTACGTAAAGTACGTAAACGTAAAGTAATGTTAAACAAATTTTTTTAAAAATATATATTTAGACACAATACTTTGTGATTTTTTGTAAGCATAAGGGTAAGTTATATACTATTTTTAACATCACAAACGAAAACTCGAAGCACAACAATTCATTTACATTTTAAGCAACCCATTATTATATGTGATGATAGGTCAGTTGGTGGAGTTTTCGCATAGTAACCAGAGACCCCAGGTTCTAATCTCAGCGCGAACACGTAATTTATTTAATTAAAAAAAATTATTTTTAATAATTTTTTTTTTGAATTTATTTGATTTTATGAAAATCTATTTATAGACACATTACTTTTCCAACAATACAATATCGTATAAATAACCAGTGACTTTATCCCCTACTAGGAAATGAGTCCACCCATTACTTACTGGTCATCAGTGAAGTAAGGTGAATTGTAATACAATAAGTAGATTACTTTACAAATTATTTGGCAATGTGTGGCTTTGCTTAATGTAATGTAGATCTTGCCATTTCACAAAGATGTGAAGAAGCCAAAATGTATAAATCTTTTCGTAAGCATTCTTTATGTAATATGAATATCAAAATTATTGTTTTTTTTGAGTATTTTAACCCTTTCACGATCGAACTTAAATTGCTGGATAATTTTCAATTTCTTGCGGATTCGGGTTTATCTACCCAATATTCTTAAAGAAAAGTGTCGTAAAAATTAATTTTTTTGCTTCTCCTTTTATAAAAAAATCCATGGGACATATATCCCATTGGTTGTCAAGGGTCTAAATTAGTAACAAATACCTCACTCAAGTAATAGCGAAAGACTTGTCGAGTTTATTTCTATTGTATTGCTTTGTCATGGCTTTTAACTATTTATTTTGATATGCTAAACACGAATATGTCAACATTTTTAAATAGCGTAAATTGAGTTTTAACTGCAGTCCTTTAATATACTTTTTGGATGATAAAATTTTGAGACCAGATGTAGAATCACGAGATAAAAATCTAGAAATATCAATTTTTAAATAAAATCAAACAAAACTTACTTAAATTTCTATACGAACAAGAAAGAAGAAAAAAAAAATACTGAACAAAAACCGCCTTTTTTACCTTTGTATCAGTGTTCTGTAGGAAAAGAATCAATTCCAAATATCTAAAAATTTCTTGAAACTTGAGTTTGATGCCCTATGTAAAATAGCATCCGAGAAAATATGTACCAAAAATGATGAAGAAATATTCATGTTTTTAGGTGGCCCTAATCGGCTAGATCATATTGATATAAGTGGTTGGTATGATCTGAAATCTACATTTATTCTTGTCGACACTCATCTTACTCGGAAAGGTGTATCTAATACAACAAAGAATAAAATGGTACATATATCAATCATTCGTCCTCAAAAGGTTAATAGTGTGTACAAATTTCAGATATGCTTTCATACAAAAACTGTATAATGCTTCACCCCACTTTTATTACCAATAATTTGACAGAGCACTTGAAAAATTGAATAAATTTCTATAATGTTTGTCTTCTTCATTCTTCATACAAATCTTCGCAAATTTATTATTTCTTATTTTTTTCTTTATTAGATATTTATGTTCAAAAATGTCCTTAATTCAAAAAAGAATTTTAATGTAATACGTATTCGGCTCTTTTTATAAGGATCTTATTTTGACATAAAAAAGAGTGACTTTTTTAAAAAATAAGAAAATGTTAAATATTTAAATAAGTTTTGATTCCAAACTAAGAAGGATCAAAAATTAATATTTTTTTTCAGTCAGTTGATTGCTCCGAAATTTACTAGTTGAAATTCATTAAAATATTTGTGTTATTACCAAAAATTAATTTCAAAAGTCTGCGAAATCGCATTCGTTTTTAAGAATTTCATCTTTAACTACAAACCATTTTGATATAAGCTCGCATTTTTTTAGTAAATTTTCAATTATCCTACCTAAAAAAATATATCAAAGCATATATTATTGTCATTGGATGTACTTGTTGCAGTAAGTAGCTAAAAGGCTTTAACTCATTTTCTTATTTTTATAGCATGCTATAGTGCGCGCTTCAACTTTGTTAGTAGATTTACGGAAATTACCTTTATTTATATTTTTTTTCTCAAGATGGGTATGTATGGACTTTTTTAAAGAAATTACAAAACAATAGTTTGTCACCTGTGCGGATATTAATCAATTTGAGATCCGCACTCAAAAATAGAATGCCAACTTTGTAGCCAATCAAATTAGAGCATAAAATTGTAAAATTTGTTGCTAATATTTAGTAGCGTACCATCAAGTCTGCCTCAATGAACTATTTCTTATCGCTAAATTTGAGTATATATTTTTTTTTAAGATCTGCAGCAACTTATTGGTGAAATTGTTTATTTGAGCGTAGGATTGTTCGTATATAAAATCTCGTTGTTATTTTGTGTCCTTATGTATTTGTATAACTAAAATTAATATTCTAGCTTTTAGCATTTTGCAATTTTTTATACGAGATTTTCGATAATTTTTCTTGTATTTTTAAAAACAGTCTAGTCTAGTTTTGAGCGTTGACATTATAATTGTTAATATTTGTCAATATCATTTAAATATCCTTAGGATTTTGCAGGTGTTTTGCCTAATTTTAAGAATAGATTGTGAAAACTTAATTTGAATTTGTATTTTTTTTAAAGCAGAAAATAGTTATTAAGAAAGGAAATTGTTTGGTATGATTTTGAATTTTAAAAGTGGTAACAAATAAAATAATGCATAGGTCAGTAAGAAGCGTTATTGAATAAAAAAACACTTTTCTAAAAATCGTCCAAAATGTATTTTTTTTTTTTAAACAGTTCAGATGTTTTTCTATTGATTCAGAAGGTTTTACCATGTAACTCGGCTTCGATTTTAAGCAGACATTTGTTGGTTAAAACTACAGTGCGTATACGTGTTGCATGTCACTCGTACTAAATATTGCTCCTAAATATAGAAGAACAGTACACAGTCAGAAACTGCCAGTGGTACAAAAAAAAAAAAAAAAATCAAGCACTGGCATACTACTGGATATCCTAGAAAAGTGTAAATAAATTACTGACATAACACTTGTTAAAGGCGCTTTAACAGCGTTTCCAAAAAGCATTTTGCCAGTATTTCTTTTACAATAACTTCGGTGGTCTGCAAAAAAAAAAACATTATCAATTGGCTGATACCACTACGCCAAAGTTGTCAAAAAGTGTTGTCCCAGTGCTATTCAAACAGAAATTACCAACCGTTCAAAAGTCTAAAAACTGCACACAGAGGCAGAACTTGTATGTTTTGGTCAAAAAGTCTTTTCCGTAGTCGCAGATGTTTCAAATTGTGTTTTCGATGCCGGTGATTTTAGAATTCAAAATGGCAGATCAAATATGGCGGCAAAAAAATAAAATTTTATGCCGATTACACTAATAGTGTGTGTTAACATAGTCCTAGCGTCACTGATTTCAGTTGTGCAGTTGGTTTTGAAAACTCAAAATGGCGGACAAAATAAAGTCATTACAGTAAATGAAAAAAAAGTTGTTTCGCATGGAAAGCAACAAATGTTGTCAACATTTGCTGATGATATTCAAGAGATACTTTTTAGGGTCAATCGTTTATAGAAATTTAAAAAAAAAATTTAAAAATTTAAATTCAAAATGGTGAATCCAATATGGCGGCAAATAGTTTAATTTTAGTCCGATTCCACTAAAGTGATGTGTTGATATGGTCTTAGGGCATTGATTTAAATTTTACAGTTGGTTTTTGAAGATTAAAAATGGCGGACAAAATAAAGCCTTCGAAGTTAATCAAAAAATTTCTTACAAATGGGAGGGCTAAACTGTCGTCAACATTGGGTGAATACACAAAATACAATTTGGCGTTTTCAAGTTCAAACGTTTCAAAAACGGTAATATAAATTTTAGAATTCAAGATGGCAGCAAAAAAGTTTTGGTGCTGACAATCTGTTTGAAATTTAGTATTAAAATGATTTTTGTTTTTTTTGCCGGATCTAAAACAAAGTCACCAAAGTGGTTAATGTTTAATATACACCCAGAGAAAACCACTAATAAGTTTCATCAGCAACAACAATTTCATCAATATTTATTAAACATTTCATAACCAACAAGAATTATAATGTCCATGAATTTTTTATATACAAAAATAATGATATCCTTACTAATAAAATGTATGCTTCATTTGTATAGTGTAACATTTCAAAATATGATGAAATTGATTTTGTTGTTTATGAAATGTATCATAAATACTATTAAACGTTACATTGGACGAAAATTGATCAAACAGGCTATAAATATGAGGAAGCTCTTTCTTTGAGTGTAATGTTATATATTTCAAGTACAGTTTTCAATCCTAATCCTTCAAACATTTGGAAATTCCTCCAGAAGTTTCTTTTATGAAATCATCAACAAGTTTTCTTTCTCTCTTCAACATAAGTAAGTTTATTTTTAAAATTAACTGTCATTTTATTATTCTGTTAACATCACACACCTTGCTAAAATCTGTTCAAAACATACAATTTGTTTTTAACAATAGAAAACAACAAAAAAAAAACAAAATTGCAGCTTTTTCTATCAATTTGCAACCCTCAATTACAAATCCGGTTTTCAAAATAATAATTATAAAAACTGGTTAAACAAAATAATTGACGGCTGGTACTTAACAGCATACCTGCGCTTACTCATACACGTAGTATGTAACAAATCTGCGCACCGGTTTAGCGAAAAACTATTTGTGAGAAACTTTTTTGTTTTTTTGGTTTTACGTAAAACTCACCCTTACGATTTTTAAATGTAAAATAAAACTTCAACCTGGCACCAAACCAACACCCCTCTTTGCAATAATGTAGTACTATGGAAAAATTCTACAGAGCATCCTGTACAATATGTTGCGCATCATCATTAGCAACAGGATTTTTCTACCATTAACCACCAGCTTTTTTTCTCTACAAATACAATGAAATAAATATTGTTGTGTTTGGATGTGTATGTTTTGGTTTTGATATTTTTACTTTCCCACCAAGTTCTTCTTATTGTAAATCTGTCTCTGTATGTTGCATACCATACCAGCCAAACCACCCCTTAGATTTCATTGTATTTGGGTGTAGTCCTGCTGCTTGACGCTTTGATTTTCTATTGTTGCCGTTTGTTATTGTTGTAGGAAATCTCGTTTTAATGTCCGTTTTAGATCAAATAACATCAAAATTATTTATATGAACCCGTAAGGTTTGTTACGTTTAATATTATATCCTACCTACAGCTGCGCAGTTGTATATTTATGGTTGATTTTGTTTTGGGCCTGGGAAAATATCTGCCATGTTTTCGATATTCAGTAAATTTTATGATTTATTATGTGTTATCATCGTGATTTGTTTTTATTACTCTTTATATGTGAGTCATTCCATATCAAACCGAATTATTTTTTACATTACGATTTTTCTCTGCTTTGAAATGTGGCAGATGTACACTGTACAGCTGTTGACAACTAATTATATTAGTGCTTGATAAGCGTTATTAATGAATTTACAAATTTACTGTTATACACTCTAATTAATTTTTACTTAAATTTGCCCATCTTATAGTAAGAAACTGTACTCCTAATATAAGTAAATTTACAATAATTTTTTAGAGTGTATTTTCTTTTCAAAACACTGGTTTTGGAACTATTACTCTTTTTATTATCAACGGCACTCAGTTTTGGTGTTGTACATTTTAAAAGCCGTTAGAATTTTTGAAACTTGTTTACGTCTTAACTTCTTAGTATAATTGAAACAAATGGTGACAACTTATTAGAAACGACCAATATAACGACCTATTTTCAAAAAGATTATATTTTATTTCGGTAAGTTTTGTTTTAAATTTAATCTATACAATAAAATATGACAATTATTTTTAAGATTTGTAATTTGAAAATGCAAAAGATACACTTCCGCACAACGGACCTCCATTTTTGAGCTTCGCAAACCTGGAAAATCGTATAAAGAAATTGCAGAGCAGCTCAAGTGCTCCAAAAAATGGGTTGTTATGCTTCACAGCATATACAAAAATATGACACAATGCCCAACGTTCTACAAAATAAGAGGCCCAGAAAAACATCAGCGCACACCGACCAATGGTTAAGCAAATTCCCAAAGCCGATCCAAAAAAGTCATCTGGTAATATCCAACTCCATATTCAAGCCAAATTTTGAATCACAATATCCAAGCGTACTATTTTAGAAGTTTCGTAAAAGCCTGACTGCATGCCAGAGATGCACGCAAGAAGGCGCTTCTGAGTAAGATTCAGGGAAAATGGCGCGTAGAATTTGCCAAGCCTCACTGGAGTTGGAATGCAAACTAGTGGAAATATGTGCTGTGGAGCGACGAAAAAAAACTAAATCGCTTTGGTCCTGATGGTCGTAGATATGTTAGACGATCGATTAATGACAAATTTAACCCTCGCTAGTGAAGCTTGGTGGAGGGTCAATTATGGTATGGGGATGCTTCTCCTGGAATGGTGTTGGGCCTATCCATAAAATTGATGAAACTTTAAACAGAGAAAATACATGGAAATATTGAATAATACCCTGGCTTGAGGAGAATTTACCTGTTATATGGCAATTGCAACAGGATAATGATCAGAATCACACGGCAAAGTTTACAAAAAAAAACTTTTTTGAAGACTACACTCAGGGAAATTCTGCTGTAAAAATATGTATTTTTTTGGGTTGTAATACAGTTTCTTTATTTTGAATGTAAATGTTAGTCATCTGTAGAACAAATTAAATTGTTTACTAACCTTGTAGTTCATATAAAAACAAATCACATCAAATGACTGTTTTATGATTTTACATTCATTTTTTACAGTTGTTTTTTGTTATTTAAAAAAATAAAAAAAATAAAAATTTGTTTAGTTTTTACTAACATGTGGTTAATTTTTACTACAATTGTGGTTAATTTTTTGAACATTCAAAAACAAATGACAATGTAGTTGA